>JAKOOJ010000013.1:14392500-14882500 GCA_022577455.1 Arizona elegans | reverse complement strand
TCTAATGGGCCTGCACAGGGGCGTATCATTTACTCTCAGTTTCAAAAGAGGGCAATGTCACCATTTCTATGCTGTTGCCAAGAAAACTCCCTTTGATGTGTCCATAAAGTTCCCAGAAGTTACGCTTCTTGTGACTTGTGATTTTAATATGAAGCATCTTTCTTGAAGGATGCTTCACATTAAAGAAGAAAATAGAATTCTAAGAGGTCATTTGCAATACCCAGTAACAGAATAACAGAGCAACAGAGTTGGGAGGAACCTTGGAGATCTTCTAGTCCAACCCCTTGCTCAAGCGGGAAACCCTATACCTGCGATGGCGAACCTATGGCATGCATGCCACAGGTGGCACGCGGAGTCATATATGTGGGCACGCAAGCGCTGTATTAGCTCAGCTCCAGCGCACATGTGCATATTGGCCAGCTGATTTTCAGGCCTTCCGGGCCTACCGGATGTTGGGAAACAGGTTGTTTCTGGCCTCCAGAGGGCCTCAAGGAGTGTGGGGAAGGCTGTTTTCGCTCTCCCCGGGCTCCAAGAAAGCCTCTGGAGCCTGGGGAGGGTGAAAAACAGGCCTACTGGGCCCACCGATAACCTTTTTGCCATCATGTGCATACATGGGGGGGCATGGCATGGGGGGCATTGAATTTTGGGTGTGGGCACACACACACACATGACCCCCACCCGCTGTCCCCCCACTTTTGGCACGCCGTGGCAAAAAGATTAGCCATCACTGCCCTATACCATTTCAGGCAAATCTGAAACCAATCTGTCCAATCTCTTCTTAAAAACCTCCAGTGTTGGACCACCTACAATTTCTGAAGGCAAGTCGTTCCACCGATTAATTGATTTCTCTTTCATCTTTAGGCCCAAACAGTTGGCTTGTTCTTCTGCCTCTTTGAATTCAAGGAATGAATCACAAGCCTATTTTGAGGTGTCCTCATAGGGACCCAGACATAAACTTCGTTTCATGGATGTTTGCAAAAGCAGTTAGAAATCTATTGTTGTAGGAATGGAAATGGTTAGCTTCTTTCTGCCTTGGAGGCCCTTTGAGGATGCAAGGAAAGGTTTCATGTACTTGGAGCCTTTATAAAACCAGCACTTCCACTCCCAAAATCTTTCACAAAGCACTTTGAAGCCAAACTGCAATCATCTTCACTTTGGCTGACCTTGAAATGCTGAGAACATCTATAAATCAGTCATTGTCCCTCCAGCTAACTAACAGAGAACAAAGAACCATATTAAAACAGTTTCCTGCCCTTCAGCCAGCACAGGTCCTAGGGTAGCAAACATCCCCTTATCGTCCTTTGCAAAAGAAGAGGTGGGAAAAAAAAGGAATTAACAGATGCTGTTTCCTCAAATGTATCATGCACTTTTTGAGAAAGGGAAACATCCAAACTGATCGTGATTCCTTTCCTGAATTTAAAAACCTCAAAAATGAAAGACACTGTACCATACTCAGTGACAGAGAGGGTAAAGGATCCATGAGTTGTGATTGCAAAGATGTGGAGTAGGTTCTGCTGGAACACAACTCATAAGTAGAGGTGTCCAGATTTTCAGGTATGCATTTTGTGGTTTTATGCATGAGAGAACTTTTTTCCCTCTGTAGAATGGATACATTTGGTTCTTCTAAATATGTGACCATTTCTGAGCACCTCCTCTTTAGCAACTCATGGATCCTCCTTACCAAATATTGGAAGGAGACATCTGCTAGAGAAATATCCAGCAATTGTGTTAGGCTTCTCCCAGAGCAACTCAAGATCAGCTGCTAGAGAAACTAAGATAGCTGAAAGGCACTAGAGATTCTGGTCAACATGCCAAACAGGAAATGGCATGGAGAGAGGGAGGAAAGGAAGAAGAGAATTGTAGCAGATGGACTGAGACAGAAGGTAGCATATATCCTGTCTTCTGAGGCTGTTTTGTCATTATTTCTGCCTTGGTAGAGCTGAATAGATTTCCAGAGTAGACACAGTCCATATCAGCTGGCAAAGCAATGCTACTGAAGGGTGAATAAGGCATATGTCGCTCTCTTTAGCAGAGCAGAGGAAGGAGGCCTCTGGTTACCATGTCCCTCTCTGATGAGAGGAACTAGACTAACAGGTGCATCCTCTTAGAGTAATAGCAAACTTGGTGACTTGGGACAAATGATGCTCATCAAGAGGACATTTCAATCTTGGTGGCTGTTACCATCTGTGGAGAAGATTTTTCATGCATTTCATTTCTGCAGATCTTCCCTTTGAACATGGCGGACCAGAGGCAAGGACTTAATGAGTCATGCACTAAGATATGGTTGACTGACCTGCCAATGTGCCTACTTGGCTGCCTGGCTACCAGCATATCCTTTGTGATAGCAACCATAGGTGCCCTAGGGCAGCAAAATAGGAAGGAAGGAAGGAAGGAAGGAAGGAAGGAAGGAAGGAAGGAAGGAAGGAAGAGAGGGCTTCAGTAATTAGAATGGATAGCATTTGTATGAGTACTAAATTGTTCCATTGTGCAAATGCCTTGTTTCTCTCTCTAAATCAGTGTTTCTCACTGCCTTTAAATTTTGTGGACCTCAGCTCCCAGAACTCCCCTGCCAGCCATGTTCTAAATGAAAACAGAAACACATTGTGAATTCTTTGGGTTGAGTCTTTAGCACCCTATTTGGAGGGAGATTTCTTCTCATGGTCAGATATCCCTGACATTATGTTTTACAACGTGGCTCCTTTCTACAACTCTCCTGTGCAATTTTAAACCCTTGCATACATATAGCCTGGTGGAAGCAGAGGAAATTCCTGCTTCCTAAACTTTAGTATATGGAGGAAGATGTGCTGGCAACGGTTCTGGTTCCATCTATTGATGGATCTTTTGAAAACTAATTGTGGTCCAAGAGAGACACACTCAACTAATCCTCTGCTTCTAAGATTTCATTTGTGCAATAAATGGAGGACAAGGTTTTTTTAGTACCTAACAAAATGAATGAATTTATAAGTGCACCCTTTCAGCTACTGAGGAAAATGCAGCACAGCTGAAGTGTTTAAAACCCATTTCTTCCTCATTTCTATTTCAGGCTATAATATGCTAGTTTGTCTATCAGGCAGGTCTCTGTTCCCATTGCCATCACATATACAGGTTCCTTTTTTAAAAAAAGATAGGCTGTATTTTATAAATTAACCTAGCACAGATTCCAGTAATAATAAGTCACATTTATTTGACACATTTTTATCTCAAAGGGCCTCAAACAGCTTAGAAAAGTAATACGCTAAGTGATCGTGAGAGAAGTTTCAGACTCACCCAAGGTAAAAAGGACACGGGCTGTTTAATAGCCAATCAACAGAAGGAATACAGGTGAAGAAGCCCACAGACAGTGGGGGTGAAAGGGAACTGCATATTCAAAATGAGTCTCCAAAGACTCAGAACCAACACATTCTTCCTTGAGGGGAGTTCAGATTTTCCACCAGGACTGCATGAGACTTGAATACATCCAGATAGTATCTTCAGTTTGAAGAAGAGCTGTGCAAAGACACACTCTCATAGATGACTCACTTCTATGCGGTAAGTCCACTCTGAAGTGCTGGGAGAAGGCTATTGCTTGATCTGATTGCCAGGGTTCCAAGTAATACCCCAATAGCAAACAAAACTCCGAGGCAGGCAGGTTCCTCAAAGAACAGTTTTATTGGATATATCATATTGGCACAGTTCTGGTGAAAACTGACTCTGAGTGAAGTGGTTTGGGAATAACGAGAGGCACAAGCAAGCAAGTGACAACAACTCTTTAATATACAGTGAGACTTCAGCAAAAACTCAGAGGCTGCAGCCCTCCTTATATACAATCCTGGAGGGACTGTCAGCCAATCAGAAACGTAGGCAGGTTTGAAACTCCCGCTTAAAAGTATCAATACATAACACCCCTCCCTTCCCAGAAAGCACTAACATTCAAAAATTTACATATGTACACACAAAATCTCACAGGTGCCCAGGACGAGTTCTCGTTCTAGTTGACCTGCGCAGTTCAATGTCTGGCGGGGCGTCGAGCTGGTCGGAGGGACTTACTGTCTCTCCCAGCTCCGCCAATGGAACCTCCTGGATTTTGTCCAGGGCGTGGTTATCCCCAGTTGGGAGTGGCGACTCGCTGGGGCAGCGCTGGAACCAGGGCTTGTCAGCTAAGTATTCTCGCGAACCCGGGCTTGAGTTAGCTGTTTTGGGAAAGTTGTAGTTAGGTTCGGAGATGTCTAAATTGATGTTTGCTTCACCAACTATCCTTTTTCTAAGTTGGTCTATGTGGCGCTTCCAGAGTCTATCTACTCCTACATCCACCGTGTACGATTTTGGGCCTGTTATGCCCACTATGGTTCCTGCAACCCATAGAGGTCCACTGGCATAATTGCGAGCGAACACCGGGGACCCAACCTGAAACTGTCTAAGGCTAGAGGTTTCTCCCTTGAAATTTTCGTGCGAGTAGTTAGGGTGAAGCCTGTCTAATACGCACCGAAGCTTCCTGCCCATGAGGAGCTCTGCTGGGCTTCTCCCTGTTGCTGTGCATGGTGTGGCATGCTGGACTGCTAAGAATTGGTCTATCCTGGCCTGCCAGTTCCCATTGTCTAGTCTGGACAGTGCCTCTTTGGCCGTTCTAACAAAACGTTCAGCCAATCCGTTAGAAGCCAGGTGGAACGGGGCCGATAGGGCATGGAGGATGCCCAGTCCGGCCAAGTAGCCCTCAAAAAGGGTTGCCGTGAATTGAGGGCCATTATCAGATACCAGGGTATCCGGCAGGCCGTGGGTGGCAAACAGCTTCCTTAGGACCTTGATTACTGCCTCGGCTGTTGTTGACGGCATTAAGATAATTTCGAGCCACTTTGAGTAGGCATCGACTACTATTAAAAACGTTTGCCCATGAAAGGGACCGGCAAAATCAATGTGGATTCTCCCCCATGGCCCTTTTGGTTTCTCCCACTCACAGATGGGCGCTACTGGGGGATCGGGGCGAGACTCTTGGCAGGGTCTGCACTTCCCCACCCACTCGGAGATAACTTGGTCCATGTTGGGCCACCAAACATAGCTGTGGGCTAAGCTTTTCATTCTAACAATGCCCGAATGCCCTTCGTGCAGCAATTCTAAGACCCGTGTTCTTTGTTTCATTGGTACTACCACCCTGTCGCCCCACAACAGACAACCCCCTTGCATAAACAGTTCATTTTTTTTTTTGTTCACATAACCTTGGTATTCCCCCCGTCCACTTTGACCGGCCACCCCTTCAGAACCCAACCCATCACAGTGCGAATGATTGGGTCTCTAGCTGAGGCTTTTGCCACCTCGCAAAATTTTTCCGGGCCCCAGGGAGTGTAGTAGATGATGCACGATCGGCACCGGATAGGCGCTCGGCTGCAAAGCCTTGTTGATTGTGCACTTGTAGTCGGCACAAATTCTAATTGAGCCGTCAGATTTTACTGGGGTCACTATGGGGGTCTCCCACTTCACATGATCGATGGGGACTAACACCCCCTGTTTAATTAATTTGTCCAGTTCCGCATCGATCTTCGGTTTCAATGCAAATGGCACCCATCTGGCTTTAAGTCTTATTTGGGCTACATTGGGGTCTATGTTTAGTGAAATAGGGGTCCCCACATACTTGCCCAACGAGTCCCCGAAGACGTCCTGGAACTCGGTCAGGAGACTGTCCTTTAGTGATGACTTGGACATCAGGTGGACGCCGGTGAAGCCCATGCCGAGGGCTCGGAACCACCCCGTGCCCAGAAGGCTAGGGAGCTGCTTTGTGATGATGGTCAGCGGCAGGTCTCTTTCGTAGTCTCCGTAGGTGACTCAGAATGTGCCCACGCCTTTGAGGGGGACTCGGTTCCCCTGGTAGTCTAGGATGCGCAGTCTCTGCTTGGAGAGCTGGTCCTTCCGGAACGATGGCAGGAGGGTCTTTAGGGTCGCCCATGACATTATGGAGAGAGCTGATCCGGTGTCGATCTCCATCGAGCATGGCTTGCCGTTGATTTCGACCACCGTGCTGACTTTGTCCTCGATCGCCGTGCTGGCCTGGTCTATGTGTATGCTGCGGCCATCTCGCAGTTCAAATTTGCGCTGTTTTTTCGCGCCCCCTTCTCTTGTTGGCTGCTTCTGGCGCGTTGATTCCAGTTGGCTGCGGCGCTCACGTGGTTGGTGTTTTCTGGGCAGAATGGCTCTACAGACTCGCGCCAAGTGCCCTTTTTTCTCGCACGCCTGCAAATGGCCTCTCTGTATTTGCAGGACAGTCTATCATGGTGCCCGCCACAGCTGGGACAGCTTCGCCGGGGGTTGCCGGTGTCTTTTCTCTGGTGCTCCATTCGGAAGACGTCCTCATCTGACTCGGACTCCGAGCTGGATCCGGCATCTTCTCTGTGCACCGGGGCAGACTTGGGGCTGTCTTTGCTGGTCAGCGGACACTGCAGTGTTTCTGTGGCTTTTGTGGAGGCTTCATGAGCCCTGGCCTCGTCTAGGGCTGCTGCAAGCATCAAATCAGGCTTGGCGAGCAGGCGCCGTTGCAGCCTAATGTCCCGAACACCACAGATAAGTTGCTCAAGCAACGCATCGTCCAAGTCTCTATAGTCGCAATGGGTTGTGGCTTTTCTCAGGCTGGCCATGTACGCGCTGACCGGTTCTCCCTCTCGTTGAACGCGCTGTCTGAGTTGGTATCGTTGCACGAACTTGGAGGGGACGGGAGCATAGTGAGCCCGGAGAGTTGCCATCAGGGTGTCCCAGGAGACAGTTTGAACCGGCGTTGGCTCACACAGTGACTCGGCCATCTCGAACATGTCTGGTCCGCAGTGCCTTAGGAAGAGGGCTCTCTTTCGATTAGCGGAGAGACCCTGCATGTCGCTGGCTTCAAGCGAGCATTCGAACCTTGTTAGGTACGAGACCCATTTTTCGCGGGTCGGATCAAAAGGCTTGGGCGGAACGTAGGCAGACATGTTCGGTATGCCTCCTGTGGTTCGCCTCATCGCCTAGCTGAAGCTCGTGGTCTCACTGGTTGGCTTCTTGTAGCCTCTATCCCACCTTTGTCGCCAATGAAGTGGTTTGGGAATAACGAGAGGCACAAGCAAGCAAGTGACAACAGCTCTTTAATATACAGTGAGACTTCAGCAAAAACTCAGGGGCTGCAGCCCTCCTTATATACAATCCAGGAGGGACTGTCAGCCAATCAGAAACGTAGGCAGGTTTGAAACTCCCGCTTAAAAGTATCAATACATAACACTGAGTGTTCCTATGGTTTTCAACTAATTAAAAGTAAGTTTTTTCCCTTCCCCAAACAATGATCACATGGTCCAATCAAGGTGCCATCCGGTTGCCTGGTAAGATTACTCCTCCTCTCTTTGACCAGGTGTGAGAATGTCCTTGGTTCCCAGGAGAAAGCATTTTGTTTTGGCTACAAACCCCAGCTATCTCTATTCTCCCCCTCCCTATCCCTCAGCTCCAGTGTGGCAACATTGAAGCTTCAAAATGGCTTCGATCAGGTCCACTTCAGGGTTGACACTGATGGTGTCCTAATCTTTGGGCCCCAAATCCAGCTTTGACCTTCTCTTCAACTTTTTGAAGGATATGTCTGGTGGAAATCATTGTCATAGCAGTAGATCATCAAAATAAATTCAATTTTTATGCAGTGAGTCATGACTTTGTAGGAGAATTCATAGCCAGAACTATAGTGATACTTAGCTTAGACCAAGTCATCATTATCATCATTGTCATCGTCATTATCATCTTATTCATCAACAGTTTATTTATACATTTACATTTGGTGACTATGATGATGGTAATGTAGTGCCATCAAGTTATTCTCAACTCTTAGAGTCCACGTGTAGATTTTTTTCTCTAATAACCCGTCCCTAACCTAGTCCTAAAGCACGTAAAAAATGCAAATAGAAAAATAGGGACCCCCTTTGGGACCAGCGTTTTGTGCGCTTTTGGCGTTTAGTCATGCTGGCCACATAACCATGGAGACATCTTCAAACAGTGCTGGTTTTTCAGCTTAGAAATGGAAATGACCACTGCCCCCTAGAGCCGGAAACGACATCACTGTACCTACTATTGGAAGCCAAAAGAGATCATCTCCATTTAGGCCTTCAAACAAATGAAGTCCAAGTTACCAGATTGCTGGTGATGACCTGAAAGCAATAAAAATAAGTTTCCTCTATTTTAAACTTATGCAGGCAACAATGAACAGAAGCATTTTCAGAGTTTGAGGGTGAAGTTGAGTTCTCAGCTTCCCAAGGCAACTGACATCAGGCAGCAAAGAAATATTCACTTTCTTTTTGAATACAGCACTGATTGTGCAAATGTGCATTATTATTACCACCAGTTTAAAATGAGGACCATTTCTGGGGGATGGGGGTGGGGCAGAGGGAAGAATAATATAAAAGTGTGATTTATTTCAATATAAAGAATGCTTTATTTTCTTTAAATAAAAAAGAACCTTGTTTCTAAGTTTCCTTAAACTAATTTAATTGGTATATAATAGCATAGTTAATTAAAGCAAATCAATAGTAAAAAAAATAATAATTGATATTTAATATGTTTGGGAAAGAAGGTTTAGGTGCAATATAATTAACTCAATATTAAGTAAGTGTTGGATTTGCAATTAAGTCTTTACAACAATTATAAAGTTTCTTTTTTTTTTTTTAATAAACTTGCAATTAAGCAGGAAGGAACTTTAAAAATTATTAAACAGGTATTATGGGCTATTAAACATTTATTATCATTCCTGATGGGATACAGCTGCACAACAGTAGAAATTATGATGATGATAATAAACCTCTACTACCCCTTCGCTGTAGCATTTTTACTGCTACATCCCAAAATTGAGCCCTCTATGACTCTTGCATAACCTAATTGACTATGGGAAGAAAGAAAGCAAGAAAGAAAGGAAGGAAGGAAAGGAGGAAGGGAGGGAGGGAGGAAGGAAGGAAGGAAGGAAGGAAAGAAAGAAGGAAAAGAAAGGAGGGAGGGAGGGAGGGAGGGAAGAAAGAAGGAAGGAAGGAAGGAAGGAAGGAAGGAAGGAAGGAAGGAAGGAAGGAAGGAAGGAAGGAAGGATCATTTGTATACCAGCCCAGTAGTGTAATATTAATTTTGTAGGCAGGAGATGTCAATTTCTTCTTTTTCAAAAGAAAAATAAATAAATTTATAAATCTATTTTTTTAAAACATTTAATAAAATATAATAAATAGCTACATTAAAAAGAAGATAGCAAGATATATAATGGATAAAGTATAAAATATTGATAACTAAATCATTTGCAATAATACAATTTGATATTAATTAAATATATATATATCACAAAGTTCATTGTTTCATCTAGAAATAACTAGATGTAAGGCATGATTTTAATACTGATATTACCGTTGTATTTATGTAATCAAGTAAAGGAAGACTGGAAAAAAAATGAAAAAGAAAAAAAATATGTAAAAAAAAAACCTATTGGGAAACGACCTAATTTTAAATTCCCTCACATTGTATGCAACTGATGATTGCTCAATATAATTATAAACATTGAAACTGTTTCTAATTACTATCTTCACATCAATAATTTTCCCTTGAAAAGCATATGGTGAGTGTTGGGATTTTCCTTGTTGTTTGACACTTGATACATAAAGGATGCTTTCTTGCTCATATTTAGTCAAGCTTCTGTTCTCAATGCATACTGCTAATTTAGCCTTTGCTGTATGTTCTCCAAATTTTGGTTTCCAAGTCTAACACTGTTGGCAAATTATCTATTTTCTGATGTTGAGCCAAATATGTCCTCATCGCCATCAGCATTTATCTTAATAATTGTGATATATTTTATTTATTTGTTCTGGAACAATTCTTAGTAGAAAAGGAGATGCCGATTTATAAGCCGACCATCTTCAGTTTCAAAGAAGACCTTACAAGAAAGTCCCTAGATCAGGGGTTTAAATACTCAAAGAGCCACAAAGGTCCTAACTGGAAGTCCCCCATTCAATTCTGGAGCCCACTGGAAGTCTGGTTCCCCCACCATACAGTCTCCTCCTAGCGCGGCGTCCTTTTTCATCTCCTTGTCCTAACCGAAAATCCTATCAATTGTGGAGCAGACCAGCGACAAGGAGCCACAGCAGAGGGATGAAAGAGCCACATGCGGCTCCAGAGCCACAGGTTGCTGAGCCCTGCCCTAGATTAAGGCCAACTACAGGTAGTCCTTGTCCGATAAAAGTGATTTATGACTATTTTTCGCACTTACAACAGTTGCAGCCTCCTCAGGGTCATGGGATCAAAATTCAGATGCTTGGCAACGGACTCATATTTATGACGGTTGCAGTGTCCCAGGGTCACATGATAATATTTTGCGACCTTCTGACAAACAAAGTCAACGGGGAAGCCAGATTAATTTAACAATTGTGTTACCAATGATCCACTTATCAACTGTGGCAAGAAAGGTGGTAAAATGGAGCAAAATTCACTTAACAACTGTCTCACTTAGCAACATAAATTTGGGGCTCAACTGTGGTCATAAATTGAGGACTGCTGTAATCCTAAACACAGACCAGGAGTGGTGACCCTTGACCTTTTTCATTTGTTAAATGACAAGATATTAAGACTCAGTGCCAAAAGATAAAATTGAGCGTGAAAAAGTGTGATAGTTAAGGGAAAAACTCTTTGGTGCCCCGTCATTTATCCTAATTAATGTAAACTATATAATGTAAGCAAATATAAGGCCAAGTGGCTCTTATCTGTGTTTCTAGGTTAAGCACTTTCAGCTCTTCACGGTATTTGCAAAATTCACCAACCCATTGGTTTCAACATGGAGTTGATGCAGGCTAGGCATTCTACTTTGTGTGTATCTTTTTGAATGACATGCTGGGACTCTTTTTTTTGGGATATAGATCTTTTTATAATTTAATAATTACCAGCATAGTCAGCAGCAGTAAACAGGACTGTGCAAAACAAGATGATAATAATTATGCAATTACAATTCACAATTAAAGTGAAAGGGGGTTGATTTGTTCATTTCCAAAGTCATTATTTAGTGTGGTTGATAAGGTTAGGCTAATTTAGTATTTTTTTAAAATAACATTTTGATACCTTAGTAGTTTATTAAATGCTTAGTAAAGTTTGGTGTGTGTGTGCGATGGCTCAGTGATTAAAGAGCTGAGCTTTATCAGCTGAAAACTCACAGCCTGGGTTCGAGACCCGAGAGCTGTGCAATGGGGTGAGCGCCTGATCCTAATCAAGGCATTATAAAGTGGCATTAACACTTCACGTGATCTTGATTCTATCCCTCTTTTAATGCAGCCTAGAACTGTGTTGGCTTTTTTGGCAGCTGCAGCACATTGCTGGCTCATCTTTAAGTGATTGTCCATAGGACTCCAAGGTCCCTCTTGCAGTTACTACTGTTGAACAAGGTACCACCTATACTGTATCTGTGCATTTTGTTTTTCTTGCCTAAATGTAGAACCTTACTTTTTTCACAAAATCAAATTCGGTGAACAAAGTAAAGTTCTACATTTAGGCAAGAAAAACAAAATGCACAGGTACTGTATAGGTGTTACCTTGCTCAATAGTAATAACTGTGAGAGGGATGTTGGAGTCCTAGTGGACAATCACTTAAAGATGAGCCAGCCGTGTGCTGCAGCTGCCAAAAATGCCAACACAGTTCTAGGCTGAATAAACAGAGGGATAGAATCAAGATCACGTGAAGTGTTAATACCACTTTATAATGCCTTGGTAAGGCCATACTTGGAATACTGCATCCAGTTTTGGATGCCATGATGTAAAAAAAGTGATGAGACTCTGGAAAGAGTGCAGAGAAGAGCAACAAAGATGATTAGGGGACTGGAGGCTAAAACGTATGAAGAACGGTTGCTGGAACTGGGTATGTCTAGTTTAATGAAAAGAAGGACTAGGGGTGCCATAATAGCAGTGTTCCGATATCTCAGGGGCTGCCACAAAGAAGAGGGGGTCAAGCTATTCTCCAAAGCATCTGAGGGCAGGACAAGAAGCAATGGATGAAAACTAATCAAGGAGAGAACCAACCTAGAACTAAGGAGAAATTTCCTCACAATTAGAACAATGATCTCTACATGATCACTTGCCTCCAGAAGTTGTGAATGCTCCAACACTGGAAGTTTTTAAGAAGATGTTGGATAACCATTTGTGTGAAGTGGTGTAAGGTTTCCTGCCTAAGCAGGGGGTTGGATTAGAAGACCTCCAAGGTCCCTTCCAACTCTATTATTCTATTCTGTTCTATTCTATTCTATTCTATTCTATTCTACTCTACTCTACTCTACTCTACTCTACTCCCAGCTCCTGCCCCCCTAGCAATTTGAAAGCATGCAAATGCAAGTAGATAAATAGGTACCACTTAGGTGGGAATGTAACAATGTTCCATGCACTTCGGCATATCGTCATGCCGGCCACATGACCATGGAAGTGTCTTCAGACAACGCTGGCTCCCTTGGTTGAGAAATGGAGATGAGCACCACCCCCTAGAGTTGAAAACAACTGGACAGGGGAAATCTTTAACTTTTAACTTTTAGTAAAGATCACTGCTATCTTTGCTTTCATAGGAGTAACTATGTAAACAGTAGTCTGTTTACTTCTACCATTTTACAGCGATGCTGTATGTTAAATGCCATGCAGAACTAAGTGGTGTGAAGAGGTGACTGCTTTTTTAAGAAGAAAAATTGAGACTTTTTCATTTGTTCGTAAAAAAAAAAACATGTTAAAAATTCATCACTTACCTACTAATGTGAGAATGTTAAAATGGATTGGATTAATACTGATCCACACTGATTAATAGAAATTAAAAATTAATTTTTCATGTCTCTCCATTGGCTCCTTGCAATTCATCACAGATGAGTGACAGAGAGGTTGGTCTTAGCTAAGAAGTTGGATTAAGGAAATTGCAATCAACCTGTCCTTAGATGCAGTGGCTTTCTTTTTACAGATGTAACTTTAAAAGAATCACAAGCAAAATTAGCATACCTTACTACATTAAATGAATAAACTTTGACCCTAATAAACTGGACAACAAGCCAAAAGCTAAAACATGAAGAACAGTTGCAAGAATTGAGTATATCTAGTCTAATGAAAAGAAGGATCAGGGATGACATGATAGCAGTGTTCCAATATCTAAGGGGCTGCCACAGGGAAGAAGGAGTCAAGCTATTCTCCAAAGCACCTGAGGGCAGGACAAGAAGCAATGGATGGAAACTAATCAAGGAGAGAAACAACCTAGAACTAAGGAGAAATTTCCTGACAATTAATCAGTGGAACAGCTTGCCTTCAGAAGATGCGGGTACTCTATCACTGGAGATTTTCGAGAAGAGTTTGGACAGCCATTTGTCCAGAATGGTATAGGATCTCGTGCCTGAGAAGGGGGTTGGATTAGAAGACCTCCAAGGTCCTTTCTAACTCTATTTTTCTGTTAAGCAGGCAGGACAGAGTGCCTTCTTTTTTCCATCTCGTTATAAGTAGATTTAATTGAAAATTTTCCACCGTGATTTTCCATACTACCAGATATAGATAGATAGATAGATAGATAGATAGATAGATAGATAGATGATAGATAGATAGATAGATAGATAGATAGATAGTAGATAGATAGATAGATAGATAGATAGACAGATAGATGGGTGGATGGATATAGATAAAGATAAACATAGAGATAGAGATGATAGAGATCAAGAGACAGAGACAGAGAGACACAGAAAGACAGACAGGGACAGAGAGAGAGAGAATGACAGAGACAGACAGACAGAGAGAAAAAGACAGAGAGAGAGAGAGAGAGAGCGAGAGAGAGATCTCACAGTTCTTGGAGTAAGGTGATACACATACCCACACTCCCACAAATACGTCTGCTCTTTCCTTTAGAAAAAGCTATGCTTGAATCCATTTCTCTGCTTGTTTGCTGATAGCCCAGATATCTTCTGTAAGAAAGCAACAGATCAAAGGCATGGGCTTCACCGGGCCTTGACGTTCAACCACTTTACCGGCCAGCTATTTTGCTTTGAAAATGCAGAGAGCCTGGAGACAGATTTATATTTCCACACAGGTTCCGTGTTCTATTTTATCACACAGTCTGCTAAGTGAAAGGGATTAGAAAGCTCTCATTACTTGTATCTGTTGAAGGCAGAGATTTACTGAGCATCTCTTTGATGTAAACATGGCGTCCAAAGCAAAATTTTGGAGCAGGGGAAGGACTTTCTGTTGGGGAATGTGAGTTGGATAGGCACTGATAAAAAACCTAGACATTTCTAGAGTAATCCATACCCATTTCAGATGGAAGAGATAGGATAATTCATGCTTGAAATAATATACCTGCACAATTCCAGCTACCTGCTTAAAGACCGAAGGGATTTGGTAGAGTGATAGGCTTAACAAAATAATATAAAACTGAAATCAGCCCTCATTTTTCGTAATTGGTTCTCTCAAAAAATTAAAAAAGAAAAAAAATATCAAGGCTCTTTAAAAAGCAAACAAACCAAGTTTTATAACACAGACGGGGAATTCCCCAGTTTTCAGTTCCGAAGGCTAACTCAGTCGTTCACATTTTGAGTCACGGTCTCCAATTCATAAATATTTCCATCTCAAGATGTAGTGACAGCTAACCACTGCTCAAATTGATGATATAAATTAATTTCCACTTTAGATATCACATTCAATATTAAAAAACCGGGGATACCACTGGGATTGTCCACACCCTTTGGTAAACTAAGTAAATGAATCATTTTGAAGTCATAATAACAAGACACAATCTTTGACTGTCTGGGGACAGAGATGTATTGCAGTGATAGGTTCCATCCCAAATACAAATGTGTTTGTTTTGATGTGTGAAATAACTCTGCAGAGGGTCTTTAGAAATAAAATATGTGTAGATTTTGAGTAGTGCCCATTATTCTATATTCGTCCTCCTAATTGTTTTATCTATCAGTGAAAATAGTTGTACATATCTCCCCCAAAAATAACTTCAAACCTGTGGAAATCTGACTTTTACTTTTTTTTTTTTTCTCATATTCTGAAAACAAAGGGCACTGGGATCTAGTTGCTTATATTGAAGAGTATTACTATCAGAGGTGGGTTTCAGCAGGTTCTGACCAGTTCTGGAGAACCGGCAGCAGAAATTTTGAGTAGTTTGGATAACCGGTAGTACCACCTCTGACTGGCCCCACCCCCATCTATTCTCTGCCTCCCAAATCCCAGCTGATCTGGAGGAAGTGGGGATTTTGCAGTAACCTTCCCCTGGAATGGGGAGGGAATGGAGATTTTACAGTATCCTTCCCCTGCCACGGCCACCAAGCCACCAAGCCATGCCACACCCACCAAGCCACACCCACAGAACTGGTAGTAAAAAATTTTGAAACCCACCACTGATCACTATATATTTAAAACAGACATGATTTCTAATGAACCATTTTGCCAATTGATCTATACTTTGCTTTGACTTTTGTAGAACTTGGTCTCCCAAGAAGAGGATGTTATTTGGTGTTTGGATTTATGTACAAAGAGAAGTATCGGCGAATGACTGAAGGTTAGTGTAACATCTTCCTTTCCAAGTATTTTCCACCTTTCTATATTGCCATGGTTTTACTTTTCCAACCAATTTTTTACAAAAAGAAAAAAGACTGGAATGTCTCTATTTCTAAGCATCTGAGAGATTATTTTTACTTGTCCAAGTATTCGGGGCAGACCAACATCTGTTGTTACAATGCCTACAGAGAAGTCTTCCACATTAATATGAAAGGTTCCTCTCTAAAGGAAGCTTCTGTATTAAATATGGAATTTAATATGAATTTAAAATTAGAAGAATTTTAAAAATCCTCTAAAGGATTAATCATCTTAATCAACCAAGATGATCAAAGGCCTGGAGACTAAAACATGTATGAAGAATGATTTCAGGATTTGGGTAAAGTTAGTCTTGAGAAAAGAAGAATTGGGGGTGACATGAAAGCACTATTCCAGTATTTGAGGGGCTACCACAAATAAGAGGGGGTCAACTTATTTTCCAAAGCACTTGTTGGCAGGACAAGAAACAATGGATAAAAACTGATCAAGGAGAGAAACAATCTGGAGTTAAGGAGAAATTGCCTAACAGTGAGAACACTTAACCAGTGGAACAGCTTGCCTTCAAAAGTTGTGGGTGCTTCATCACTAGAGGTTTTTAAGAAGAGACTGGACAGCCACTTGTCTGAAATGGTATGGGGTCTCCTGCTTGAGCAGGTGGTTGGATTAGAGCAGCGGTCACCAACTGTTGGTCCGTGGACCACTGGTGGTCCGTGAGAAAATTTTGGTGGTCCGCAGAAAAAATATTCACATTTTTTATATTACACTAAATCAGGGGTCCTCAAACTACGGCCCCTGGGCCAGATATGTGCAATGAACATTTGTGTTGCTGCAGAGAGTCTCCCCCTTCGGGGTCTTTTTGTGCAGATCAGAGGGGGGCAGAAATTCTGACTTGGGGTCTGCTTCAGCCTCCTGGTGCGGGTCTTTGGGCAAAGGCTGAGGGGAAGTACCACTGATGGCAAGGAGCCGGAGAGCCTTGTTCAAGTGGGACTGCATCGTGTCCTGGAACTGCTGACCATCTCAGCCCACTGAGCCTCCAGGTGCCGGTACCTGGCCTTGTACTCCCGCAGGTCTTCCCTCTGCTTGGAAAGCCTATACTCCTAGTCCTCAGTGAGGTGCTTCTGCTGAGACTCCTTCTCAGTCAGATACAATTTGAACTGAGCTATTTTGTCAACTCTTTCTCATGGTGACTGTTTAGCTCCAGCAACCGCTTCCTATTGGGGCCCTAAGCTAAATTATATTTAGATGTAGCGAGGTGTAGCGAGTAGAGGCTGGCAAGGCATCCCTCAACATGATTGACATTGAGTTGGCCATGTCCACCCAGTCCCATGACCACCTAGCCACACCCACCTGGCTGGTCATTAGCCAGATCATATTAGTGGTCAGCGGGATTTAAAATTATGAATTTAGTGGTCCCTGAGGTTCTAAAGGTTGGTGACCCCTGAACTAGAGGACCTCCAAGGTCCCTTCCAACTCTATTCTGAATAAATAAAGGTCTACTTTTCATCTCCTACTTTTATAACCTAGCACCAGACATCTTCATGACTTGGCATCTGCCCAGATTCATGTCCGAGGACGAATCAGTGGCAGAATCTAATGATCTGGTACTGCTTGCTTGCTTGCTCATCAGAGGCAGTGAATTTGCAAAGAGTAATCACAGTAAGAGAAGTAGCTTTCTTAGTCTACTTACTCATTGTCTGAAGATAAGCAACTGGTCCCCATGAAACCAAACCATAGTGATAAAATGAAGATATGCACACTGATGGAGAGGAGACTACTGAAGACAATCTGAAATTGGTGTTATATATGTTCTTATTGCATATACTTTAAATTATATTTAGCTGATCATTTCCTTAACTTATTGAGCTCTCACTACCTTTGATTACTCTTGGAATAGCTAGGTGGAACTCAGAACCAGAATAATTAAACGATCACAAACACTTGCAATGCAAAACATCATCCAAGCAGCTTCCAGTTAAAGAATGAAATCTCATAGAAAGAGCTTCTCATACTACCAATATTTAATGTGCTTGCTATTAAAAATAAGAAATTGGCAGAAGCTGGTCTCTTAATTGCTTTTCTTTGTCCATAGAAGTTAATATTCTGTCTTTTCCTCATTTCCACTGGAGTACAAAGAGAGACAAATTATACATAAAATTCAAAAACAAGCCAGCAGTAACTGGTAGCTTCAAAATTGTTTTTAAAACTTCTTCCTTACTTGGGTTTAGAAATTCACAGCATGCTAAAAGTAGCTCGTCTTTTTGATACCAGCGTTGCTTTTGATCTAGCTGTACTTCATCCAGCCATAAAGTTGCTAAGGTATAAAAAAAATGTTGCTGACAAAGAAGGTACCAGCAGTTTCAAGGCTAGAGAGAAACATTATAGTTACATAGAAAAAATGCATCCTAAGGCCATTAAGGGAACATCCAGGTATCTATTGACTAGAAAAAGATTGACTAGAAAAGGTGGAAGAAAACAGCCTAGAATTCAAACCATAGAGTATAATTCTAAAGTATTTGATTTCTGCATATTGCACTGGGCAAGTCTTTGTGTATATACCCCGTTTTCCCCAAAATAAGACACCCCCTGATAATAAGCCCAATCGGGCTTTTGAGTGCATAGCAATAAGGCCAAGCACTTATTTCAGGGTTCAAAAAAATATAAGACAGGGTCTTATTTTCGGGGAAACACGGTAGTTTCATTCTTGCCTGCAATAAAACGTCTGATATAGCTAAGTCATGTCTGAGGTGTTTTGGCCAGGTAAATCAATTCCTGAATAGTGGGCTAGGTATACAGAAAACCAAGAATGGCAGCTGAGCCCGGATGGGAACCCTGACAGTTAGGGGCTATAGATAATGATGTAGCACCCCCGGGCTTATGAATCAATTCAAACACCTGGGGGAATTATATTTATTCTTTGCAACTTTCTCCAGAAATATTTGCAATAGGAGACCAAATGTTGAACAAATAGGTTTCCCATCACTTATAGAAACCTTTACATTAGTAGATTTGGGCAGGGGTGAAATTCAGCAGGTTCTGACAGGTTCTGGAGAACCGGTAGCAGAAATTTTGAGTAGTTTGGAGAACCAGCAAATACCACCTCTGGCTGGCCCCAGAGTAGGGTGGGAATAGAGATTTTGCAGTATCCTTCCCTGCCATGCTTACCTAGCCAGAGAACCGGTAGGGAAAAAAATTTGGATTTCACCCCTGGATTTGGGGAGGGGAGGGGGCGGTGTTATTCTTTTAAAACAGTATGCTTTGATTGATATGCTCAAATAAAAACGGATGGTCTTCTCATATATTACTCACGTGAATGGGAAAATGTGTATAACAAAGGCAGGGGTGGGCTTCAAAAACTTTAGCAAGGGTGTTGTAGCACGGGAATAACGAGACGCACAAGCAAGCTAGTGACAACAGCTCTTTAATTCAGGGTGAGACTTCAGCAAAGAAACACAGGCAACAGCCTTCCTTATATACAGTTCTGAAATACCCGTTAACCAATCACAAGCATTGCTGCATTTGGATTTCCCGCACAAAATAGATACATACATAACACCCCTCCATTCCCAGAAGGCACTTATCCTATCTATTTACATATTTACATACAAAATCACGCAGGTGACCAGGGCGTGACTTCACTCTAGTTGACCTGCTCAGTTCAGTTCTTGGTGAGGCGTCGAGCCGGTCAGAGGGACCTCCTGTCTCTCCTGGCTCCGCCAATGGAACCTCCTGGATTTCTCCAGAGGCGTGGCCATCCCCGGCTGGGAGTGTCAACTCCCTGGGGCAGCGCTGGAACTCAGGCTTACCCGATAAGTAATCCGGTTTACTCGGGCTTGAGATAGCTGTTTCGGGGAAACTTTGGAAGTTAGGTTTTACAATATTGGAGTTTTCACAGGCTTCACAATTCAAATGTTTACACAATTGATCTATGTGCCTTCTCCAAATTTTACCTTGCACTATGTCCACTGTGTATGATTTCGGATTGGTAATTCCAACAATAATTCCCCCAATCCACAGTGGACTGCTAGCATAATTCCTTGCGAATACCAGGGTCCAGATTTGGAATTGTCTTAATCCTCCCTCTTCCCCCTTAAAATTATCTCTGGAATAGTTCGGGTGTAAGCGATCAAGAGTGCACCTAAGCTTATGGCCCATTAAGAGCTCAGCTGGGCTGCGCCCTGTGGCAGTGCACGAGGTTGCATGTTGTATTGCTAAGAATTGATCAATCCTAGCTTGCCAGTCCCCCGCATTGAGTCGGGACAGGGTTTCTTTGGTTGTTCGTACGAATCTCTCTACAAGGCCATTCGAAGCCGGATGGAACGGAGCAGATAATGCGTGTCGTATTCCTAACTCGGCCAGGTAGCTTTCAAATTGAGTTGCCGTGAATTGGGGCCCGTTATCAGAGACCAGGGTGTCTGGCAAACCATGGGTTGCGAATAGTTTCCTGAGGACCTTAATTACGGCCTCAGATGTGGTTGATGGCATCAAAGCTATTTCCAGCCATTTGGAAAAAGCGTCTACAATTATAAGAAAATTCTGGCCATGGAAGGGGCCTGCAAAATCAAGATGAATCCTCCCCCATGGTCCCTTAGACTTTTCCCACTCTCTAACGGGAGCTACAGAAGGATCCGGCTGGGACTCCTGGCAGGGCCTGCATTTCCCCACCCACTCAGTGACGTCTTGGTCGAGATGTGGCCACCCCATGACCAGCCAGACTCTTCATTCTAACTATACCAGGGTGCCCTTCATGTAGCAACTCTAACACCCGATGCCTCAAACGAGAGGGGATAACCACCCTGTTGCCCCACAATAAGCAGCCCCTCAACATAGACAACTCTTTTTTTTTGTTTTTTTTTTTTTGTTGAAGAACAATTGAAAATCCCCACTGTCCACCTTAGTTGGCCAACCCCGCATGACCCAGCCCATCACAGTACGTAAAACAGAGTCTTTGGCAGATGCCCTTGCCACCTCGCCAGATGAGAGGGGCCTTAGGGATACAACATCGATCAACAATACAGGGGCTTCTGGAGTCGGGTTTTCCAACAGATCAGGCAAGGGGCATCGGCTGAGGGCGTCAGCATGGCCCAGAGTTCGACCTGGTCGGTGGATTAGTCTATACGAGTAAGCGGCCAGGAAAATAGACCATCTGGTCATCCGGGGGGAGAGAGCGCTGGGGTTGGTTTGTCGCCAGCCAAAAGTCCCAACAATGGCTGATGGTCCGTTATAAGTTCAAAAGTCCGGCCAAACAAATATTCGTGAAATTTTTTGACCCCTGCTACAGCCGCTAAGGCCTCCCTGTCCAGCTGGCTGTAATTTCGTTCTGCACTGGACAGAGTGCAAGAGTAATAGGCAATGGGCGCCTCTAACCCATTCGGTAGTCTATGGCTCAACACAGTGCCCACACCAAAAGGGGACGCATCGCAGACAAGTACAAGCGGCAATTCCGAGTTATACTGTATAAGAAAGCTGTCCTCAGACAACAGTTTTTTAACAGCCTTAAACGCAGCCGCTTCAGTCTTGCCCCAAACCCAGGGAACATTTTTTCCTAGTAGTCTATGCAATGGTTCCACAATGGTGGCTTTGTCTTTGAGGAATATAGTATAGAAGTTCAGAAGTCCCAGGAAAGCCTGCAGTTCGGCCTTCGACTTTGGCGTGGGTGCATTTTGGATGGCCCTTACTTTGCTTTCTGTGGGGTGAATGCCTGTGCAGTCGATTCGGTAGCCCAAAAATTCTACGGGGGGTACCGCAATTTTACATTTGGACTTTTTGAGTTTAAGTCCCACTTCTCTAAACCTGGTTAGCACTTGTCTAACTCTATCTCCCAGCTGAGCCTCATTCTGGCCACTAATGAGGACATCGTCAAAATAGGGAACAACCCCCGAGAGTCCTTGTAGAAGGCGCTCCATAGTGCTCTGGAAGAGCTCTGGGGCAATGCTAACCCCAAACTGTAGTCTAGTGCATTTGAACGCACCTCTGTGCATTACTATAGTTTGTGATTCTGCCGTAGCGTCATCTACCGGCAGCTGCTGGTATGCCTGCGCCAGGTCTAACTTAGCGAATATCTTGCCTGGGCCCAGGGAGTGAAGTAGATGGTGGACGATCGGAACTGGATAGGAGCTCTGTTGCAACGCCTTATTGATCGCGCATTTATAATCAGCACAGATTCTGATTGATCTGTCTGACTTTACTGGCATAACTATTGGGGTTTCCCAGTTAGCATGATCTACAGGAACTAGCACCCCCTGTTTGATTAGTTTGTCAAGTTCTGTGTCTATTTTTGGTTTTAAGGCAAATGGTACTCATCTTGCCTTTAACCTAATCTGGGCTACATTAGGGTCTAAATTAAAAGAGATAGGGGTCCCCACGTACTTGCCTAGCGTCTCTTCAAAAACGTCCTGGAATTCGTGCAGGAGGCTTTCTTTTAGAGATGGTCCGCCGATGCTGTGGACACTGGTGAAGCCCAAGCTGAGGGCTCGAAACCAAGCTAGGCCCAGAGACTTGGCAGTGACTTGCTGACGATGGTCAGGGGAAGCTCTTTCTGGAACTCGCCGTAGGTGACCCGAAACGTGCCCATGCCTTCCACAGGAACTCGGTTTCCTTGGTAGTCGAGGAGGCGAACTCGTTGCCGTGAAAGCTGGCTTCTCTGGAACTTCGGTAGAAGCGATTTAAGCGTAGCCCAGGACATGATTGACAGGGCAGACCTGGTGTCGATTTCCATGTTGCATGGTCTCCCTTCAATTTCTACTCTCGTGTAGACCTTTTCCTCTACAGATGTGCTGGCTTGGCCGATTCTCGTGCTGTAGGTCTCTCGCTTTTGATTCTCGCGCCATTTTCTCACGCTGCCATCTCTGGTTGGCTGATTTGAACGTGTCGGTTCTGGTTGGTCAGGATAGTCACGTGACTTGTTATTTCGAGGAAATTGAGCTCTACAGACTCTAGCCAAGTGGCCCTTCTTTTTGTCAGTGTGGAAGACGTCCTCGTCTGACTCTTCCTCTGTACTGGTTCGCGCCTCCTCTCGATGAACAGGTGCTGACTTTGGACCATCTTTCTTCGGCTGTGGACATTGTAGCACTTCGGAAGCCTTTGTGGATGCTTCGTGCGCTCTTGCTTCATCTAACGCGCCGGCTAATGTCAAATCTGGCTTCGCTAGTAGGCGCCTCTGTAATTGAGTGTCTCTACATCAACTGTTCGAGGAGTGCGTCGTCTAGATCCCGGTAGTCGCAATGTGTTGCAGCTTTTCGAAGGGCAGCCACATATGCACTGACTGGTTCTCCTTCTCTTTGTACTCGTTGCCGGAGCTCGTAGCGTTGTACAAACTTCGAAGGAACGGAAGCGTAGTGGGCTCTCGGGTTTGCTTGTAGGACGTCCCAGGGGACTGTCTGGACTGGAGTTGGCTCGCAGAGGGACTCGGCCATCTCAAAAATGTCTGGCCTGCAGTGGCTCAAGAAGAGGGCTCTTTTTAGATTTGTAGAGAGCTCTTGCATTTCACTTGCTTCCAGGGAACACTCGAACCTGGTCAGATATGACCCCCACTTCTCTCGGGTCGGGTCGAAGGTTTTGGCGGGATGTAGGCAGACATCGCAGTATGTCTCCGTAGTCCGCTCATCACCCTGGCTGAAAGTCAGAGCTCTTTTTGATTTGCTTCTTGTGGCCTCAATCCCACCTTCGTCGCCAATGTTGTACTGCGGGAATAACGAGACGCACAAGCAAGCTAGTGACAACAGCTCTTTAATTCAGGGTGAGACTTCAGCAAAGAAACACAGGCAACAGTCTTCCTTATATACAGTTCTGAAATACCCGTTAACCAATCACAAGCATTGCTGCATTTGAATTTCCCACACAAAATAGATACATACATAACAAAGGCGTTCTCTGCCCAGTTGCTGGGTGGGCGTGGCCATGGTGGGCATGGCCTAGTCGGCCTCTTGCACCATGACGTGGGGGGGGCCCTCCGGAGGGTTTCATTGAGCCTCCAGGAGAGTGAAAACGGGCTCCCCAGGCTCCAGAGACCCCCTGGAGGCCAGAAACGGGCCCATTTCTGGCCTTCCCAAACTTCCAGTAGGCCTGTTTTTCATCCTCCCCAAGCCTCCGTGAATTCCCTGCACTTACCTGCATCCAAAACTGGCTGTGTGGGGACTCCTGGGAGGGGAAGGGCAGGGTCGGTCGGGCCAGCCAGGAGTGGGATTTGGGGGTTCTCCGAACTGCACAGAATCTTACCTAGAGGTTCTCCTGAACCCCTGTGAACCCCCAGCAGCCCACCCCTGAGCAAAGGGCTGTGAACTGGAAAACTGGCCTTTGCCCACACATGATGCAATACTTGCTGTTCTGTTGTCTCCCAATCAATTCGAGACTCTTAAGGCCTTGGCTTCCTCAAAAATCCTGTTTATTGGGTACATCATATTGGCACAGTCAGAGCTGAAACCAATACAGAATATTTCCCACATTTTTGATATAGTTAAAGAATAGCCACCACCCCCCTTGTTTCACAGGTCATGTTAGCCAACCAAGCCGGTGATGGACTTCTCAGCATTCCCTCCTGCCGTTGCTAGGGCACATTGATCTGGCCTTGGTTCTCAGGAGCCTTATGGTTGTTATGTCTGGCACATTGGAGGAAAACATTCTACATTCCCCCTCCCTCCACCCCATAAGTATGGCAACTAAGAAACGAAGCAAGAAAAATATGGCTTCAGTTGTTTAGAGTTGTTTTGAGAGTTGACACACATAGAAAAAGTGAAGAGAAGAGCAACCAAGATGATTAGGGGGCTGGAGGCTAAAACATATGATGAACGGTTGCAAGTACTAGTGAAAGAAGGAACAAGGGAGACATAATAGCAGTCTTCCAATATTTGAGGGGCTGCCACAGAGAGGAGGGGGTCAAGCTATTTTCCAAAGCACCTGAAGGCCAGACAAGGAATAATGGATGGAAACCGAACAAGGAGAGATTCAACCTGGAAATAAGGGGGAAAAAATCTGACAGTGAGAGCAATCAACCAATGGAACAGCTTGTCTTCAGAAGTTGTAGTAGCTTCATCACTGGAAGCTTTCAAGGAGAGATTGGACTGCCATTTATCAGAAATGGTATAGGGTCTCCTGCTTGTGTGGGGGGTTGGATTAGATGACCTACAAGGTCCCTTCCAACTCTGTTAATCTGTAGATGGCCTTGTATGAAAACATGCATGCACATGGATAACCGAAAAAACTTTTTATGTAGAATTGCAGTTATGAAATTTAGTCCAGACCCTGAAAATTTGATAGAACATGGCTTCAGGTTCTGAGAAAGTTTCCCTGGAAATTGAAATGTTCATATAAATGCCTAAATGTTGGGGATGGTGCAGAAGGAGCCATATCTCATCAGCCCTGTAATTCCTTCCAATAATATTTTGCCTTTTAAGGTAAACAATTAAAGGGCTCCAAATCTTCACAACAGAATTTCAAAGTTGGGATAGAAGGCTACCTATAGAATCAAGACAAGGGAGTAACGGTGTAGGTACTATATTAAAATGAACAGAAAGTATTGTTTTGATTAGTTGCATAAAACATGTCAGAGTCATTTGAAAAAGCAAAATAAAAACAGAACTAAACAGAAGTAGGCTGTTGGAACAGACAGTATTGAATACAAGAGAGCTACAGCTTAACTGGATTTAAACTACAGGAATCTGTAGAGATAAAGCAATTGAATGCCTATTTGTGTCTGGATATCACCTTTGGAAATAGAAACCCCCCCAAAAAAATCAAAAGTTCACACATTCAACAAAAGCAACCATATTTGGAAAAAAGAGAATCAAATGATTGCATAATTTTCTCTGCTCCAAATGATCAAAAGGCCTCTTAATCCACAATCTCTGTGAAATTATGGACAGTTCCCTAAGAGAAAGAAAAGTTTGAACTAAGCTTACTCAAACAAATGTTTTAGTCTTCGTTGAGTCTTGAAAGAATGGACAGTGTTGCGGATAGAACATTTGAAACCACTAAGAATATTGTGTTGATGTTAGGGAAACTCATTGAAAAAATTCCTGATCAGATCATCAAAATAAAGCTTTAATTGGGGTCACTGATTGCGATTAGTTCCCTGTCCTCATGATTTTCACAGGCATTCCTTAGTCCGTTTTATCCAAATGTCAGCTCCTTCTGCAGATTTTAAAGCAAGATGAGATACATCTTCATTTCTTTTTTTATACAAAAGTTTCCCAAATGTACAGAAGCAGTAATATGCATTTTTGCTTTATATATCCACCCTTCACTAAATATAAACTTTTTTGTTCAGTGGAACATAAAAAGGGACATGGTGGCTCAGTGGCTAAGACACTATGATTGTCGATCGAAAGGTCAGCAATTCGGCAGTTCGAATCCCTAGTGCCGCATAACGGGGTGAGTTCCCATTACTTGTCCCAGCTTCTGCCAACCTAGCAGTTCGAAAGCATGTAAAAAATGCAAGTAGAAAAGTACGGACCACCTTTGGTGGGAAAGTAACAGTGTTCTGTGCACATTTGGTGTTTAGTCATGCCGGCCACATGACCACGGAGATGTCTTTGGACAGCGCTGGCTCTTTGGCTTTGAAACGGAGATGAGCACCGCCCCCTAGAGTCGGGAACGACTAGCACATATGTTCAAGGGGAACCTTTACCTTTATGTTCAGTGGAGACATTTTGCAGCTTTTTTCATATTGCTGTTCTTCCAAACAATATTTTGAAATGTAGCATAGCTGATTATGTGAAAGGGGTGTCACCTGTTGCCATAAGACTTAGATTTCAGTTAATAAAATTAAAAACTCACTCAAATTTATGTTTGACTTTTTAATATGTCCATTTTTGTTTTCTTGTCAACAGTGATTTGCTCTCCCCTTATTCTACCATTTAAAAAAAAAAATTCTTAAAACTAATCTAAAGCCATCAGGTTGCCTGGTGATTTCCCATCTCAAAAATAAACATTTAAGATATGTCTCCAACTTCCTCATTTGGAACACATGATTCCCAGTGAGGAATAATGTGGCGCTTCTTGACTATTATACTGTTCTGAATCTTAGATCTTATCTTTATACAGTAAATGCAATTTCTTTAGGCACCTGGCAGCCATTTTGTTTATGCAGCTGTTATGTGGCCTGCCAAGTAAGTTCTCCCAGAGGGGGAATTTCCATTAGCATCACTTATTTCTCCCATGTCTTTTTCTGATTTTGCATAAAGCTTCTGTCAGTATTCAAAATGCTTTCATGAAACAGAACAGCAGACCAAGATTTCAATAAATTTCAAAATTCCACGCCAACTGTAAGAAAGAATTCACCCTTTTTCCTTTCTTTTGAAAAGACCTTCATTATATATTAACTTTAAAAACCAATAGAGCCACACATTAGCGTTTTTTCCTCCTATGGTTGTCTCCAATTGTTGTTCTCTCTGGAAATTGAGGAGATTCTAAAGATGTAGTTTGCTTTATGGGTGATTTAATGCTATCATCATTAGCGGTGCATGAAAAAGCATCTGTGGCTGCTGAGTAGAATCTGCAGTTCCTTAAAAAGTAGGAAGCAGAACCTCTATTTTGTTCTGCTGAATTAACTTAGGAAAATATTTTATATAAGCTTTTGTGAAGGCAACTCAGTGGAAAAATAATATTTTGGCCCATGTTACACAGGTCCATAAATTTTCTCTTATTGCTTGAATTTTTCTGATATGCCTAATTATAAAGGAAACACATTCAAGAATAAATAAAACATGGCTGCCATTGTTGGTGGGCTCAGAAAATTAGATGGAGGGCTATTGACCTTGATGGCAGCATGACTGAGGCTCCTTGTGCAGTTGGTTGGCCACCATGAGCAGATGGATGGATGGGTGGGTGGGTGGATGGGTGGGTGGGTGGATGGATGGATGGATGGATGGATGGATGGATAGATAGATAGATTGATTGATTGATTGATTGAAAGAGGGATGAGACAGATAGGTAGGTAGGTAGGTAGGTAGAGAGAGAGAGAGCATTATAGATGATAGAGAGATAAATAAGATGAGGTAGGTAGGTAGGTAGGTAGCTAGCTAGATATAGATAGAGAGATGATAGAAAGATAAATAAAATGAGATAGATAGATAGATATAGATAGATGAGAGATAAGAGAGAGAGATGACAGATGAGATAGAAAATAGATAGATAGATAGATAGATAGATAGATAGATAGATAGATAGATAGATAGAAGGATGAGACAGATAGGTAGATAGGTAGAGAGAGAAAGAATTATAGATAGAGAGATAAATAAAATGAGACAGATAGATGATAGATAGATGAGAGATGAGAGATGACAGAGATGAGATAGAAGATAGATAGACAGACAGATAGATAGATAGATAGATAGATAGATAGATAGATAGATAGACAGACAGACAGACAGACGGTAGATAGATGATAGAGATGAGAGTTAGACAGACAGACGATGGACAGATGGACAGACGTAGCAAGCGTGTTGTGAAACAAACATCATTTTTAGAAAGGAGAATATTTGTAGCTCAGGGTTGAAATGAGGGGTCCTTGGTGCTCTCTTAGCTTTCTTGTTTTCTTGCAGAGGTTTCATTACCCAAATGAAATAACTTCATCAGTGCTCATGATAATGATGTTACCTAGGTTGAGTCACCTGCAAGAAAACAATCAAGCACTGAGAGCATGAAGGTTTCCTCATCATTTTATTTTCCGGAACGTCTCTAGAGTAAACATAGGTGCCAAAGCCATTCTCCAATGAGGAAAATGGTATAATGGAGTTCACTGCTATTTTTTTTTTCAGTGTGTACTTGCCTTGAAAAAAAGGCAAAAGTAAGATTGGTGGGAAGTAAAAAGAGCAGCAGGAAACCATCTCATTCATTTGTTTTCCTCCAAATGGGAATTTTGTGATTATCTAATATTTATTTATTTATTTATTAGTTCGATTTATATGCCACCCTTCTCCGGAGACACAGGGCGTCTTACAATGCATTAAGCAATTGCCTTCATACTTTTGTATATGCCTGCTTAATAGGGCTTTTTGGGGCCCCCTAACCACTGTGCCTGCCAATTTTTTGAGGGGTGGGGTGGGGTAGGGGGCATGGCTGAAAATATCTGATGATGATCAGGTTGCTAAAATCCTGATCTTAATCCTGTTTCTTTCATTCTTCAGCTTAATCCAGTGCGGTGGTCTAACAATCATTCTTGACAGTCCGTTTTCCAGTATTTTTAAGTCTGATTAGTTTTCTCCAGAGGAACACTGTGTTCCTCCAATGAATAGTGAAGATTGGAAAAGTGGTAAGTCATTATTCTGGTCAAGAGTTACTTTCTAATCCATCTGAGTGCCCCGATTAAAGTTCAGCATTTGTTTCTTGGGCCAGGATCTCAAGGCTGTGAGATACAAGGAGTAAATTAAACTGATGACGGTTGGCTGAACAGAAGAGGGATAGATCAGTTGGGTAACGTTAGCCTTGAAGTAAAGAAGCTTTAGATACAACCCTCTATCATCTGTCTTCATTCTGTCTGCAGGGACCCAATCAGACCCTGCAGACTCTTTGTTAACATTCAGAAATAGAGACTACAAATCATTAGAAATGTACCATTTCTTCATTTGGGAATGGATTCTTGGAACTATTGGATTTTCTCAGTGGTAACTATGGCTTTGCCCAAAGATAAGTCTCACTTACCAGGATGTAGGTAAAACAAGCACAGAATTGGTGGACAGACAAGCTACAATCTACTACCCTACATATGGTGGCCTAGTTGGGGCTTAATAAACCTCCTTGTATTTGCTAAATGCCTTGTAGGTAAAACCAAAACAACAAGAAGCTAGATATTGCTTATTGTGCTGACAGAAGTGTTTTTCTGCAATTTAAAAGTGAGTGTTATCAATATGAATTATGCACATTGAGTCCAATAAAAAGCTCATCAGACATAGTTTCCTACTGTTTTCATAGAAAGACTAATGCCAGCTTTGAAAAGACCAGGGGATAGTTTTGTAGACCATGTCTTGGATACCATCTTTTACCACATTAATCAGCATGAATGAAAGAATTAATGCAAAGAATATCCTTCAAACTAAGTGATTTTTTTTTTCCTGGATAAGTTGATGTCATTTTCTTGGCCACCAAGTTGTGCAGTATTGCTTTCTTCTGAGGCTTCTTTTTTAACTTTTCAGTCTAGTCCAAAATTCTAATATTCTCTGCTAGGCTCTCATCCAAGTATTATTTATTTATTTATTTATTTATTTATTTATTTATAAAATTTGTATACCGCCCTATCTCCGAGGATTCAGGGCGGCTCACAACGACAATCGACCAAGCAACTGTTAAAAACAACAAATATACACAAAAGAATAACAGTTTTTTTTTTAAAAAAAAATTAAAATATACTACCCCATTTGTCCAGGCCAGGGGACATAAATAGCCAGGTTTTCAATTCATGGCGGAAGATGCGAAGATCAGGGGCCAACCGGAGCCCCAAGGGAAGTTGATTCCAGAGGGTGGGGGCGCTCACAGAGAAGGCTCTACCCCTGGGGGTTGCCAGCCGACATTGTCTAGCTGACGGCACCCTGAGTAGGCCCTCTCTGTGAGAGCGCACCGGGCGATGGGAAGTTGACACTGGTTGCAGGTGGTCTGACAAATAGCCTGGGCCTAAGCCATGAAGGGCTTTATAGGTTAACACCAGCACCTTGAATTAAGGAGGCTGACCCTGCTTAACTTCCAAACCTAGACAAGGCCAGCTAGCTGCTGTTGTTCTAAACCCTTGACTCAATATACAATTTTCATTTAAAAACTAAACTTGCAATACAGGGTTATAAAATAGGTCTTTGTTTCTGGTGATTGAATATAAGATTGCAAACTGTCCCTCTAAAACCCACCTTAGATTATTTGATCTGCGGTAAAATTACTGTATATCGGGAGAAGCGCATATTACGAGCAAGAGTTTTATTTTTTAACAATCTATGCAGTTCATTTGAAGTTTTGCAGACAGTCCTGTACATACATGTCTGGGCATGTTTTTGTGGGTAGCTGGAGCCATCTATATCTCCAGGTGTAATTACAGGTTCTCTGTGTAACCAAATCACATATAAGGTGCAGAATAATCAATGCATCATTATTTCTTCATGTGCCCATTTATTTTTCCCCAGATACTATATTTTGAAATACCTTAATTTTAATAGTGAAGGAAGCATGAAAGGAAAGACTGAAATTGAAATTCTCCTGTTGCTCTAGGAGAAATACATCTTCCTTTTCCACAAGCACTGTGGCTAATAAATGCAAGAATACAAATATGGATTAGTACTGTGGAAAGTATTTGAATGAGACATCCTGAAAAGCATTTCTCATTATCACAATAACTGCCCTTGAAGCCTTCAGCCAGCTGCTTCCTTTGGGAGGCTCACAACGGCTTCTATGAACCCCTTCCCTTTGCTTTCACTGAGTTTTCACTGGGAAATATTACCTATGCATCCACACACTGCCAGGAGAAATCTTAAAAGCAATTAAGCAAGCTTTCCATAGGACATAGCTACTTTAACGGTCTAAAAATGGGTGGCTTGCTCGTGCAAGCTTTCCATAGGACATAGCTACTTTAACTATCTAAAAATGGGTGGTTTGCTTATACAAGCTTTCCATAGGACATAGCTACTTTAATGGTCTAAGAATGGGTGGTTTGCTTGTGCAAGCTTTCCATAGGACATAGCTACTTTAACGGTCTAAAAATGGATGGTTTGCTCATGCAAGATTTCCATAGGACATAGCTACTTTAACGGTCTAAGAATGGGTGGTTTGCTCGTGCAAGCTTTCCATAGGACATAGCTAGAAAGGCAGAAAACACTGTACCGTTTTAGACAAATGGCTGTCCAATCTCTTCTTAAAAGCCTTCAGTGTTCCAGCACCCATGACTTCTGGAGGCAAGTAGTTCCACTGATTAATTGTTCTAACTCTCAGCAAACTCCTATTCTAAGTTGCTTCTCTCCTTGATTAATTTCCATTCATTCCTTTTTTGTCCTGCCTTCAGGTGCTTTGAAGAATAGGTTTGACTCCCTCTTCTTTGTGGCAGCCATTTAGATATTGTGACACTGCTATCATGTCACCCCTAGTCTTTCTTTTCATTAAACTATGAAGTCTGCTTGATTTCTGTGAACACACCTTTGCTAGATGAGGTCTCAGTTTGCTCCTCTTTGTTCACACTCTCCCGAATCACGTTCCTTGCCAGCTTTGTACCAACTGGTTAGCAGCTAACACTGTAGCAATTATGGCATATTTTTGGCAGTCACTCATACAATGACTAGCAAGAGATATCAAGTACAAGCCCTCTTCTCTGCCACCTGTTCAGCAAGCTAGTAGATTATCAATTCTGAACATTTCCTTCCTATGTACAGAAGAGCTGGAGCACAAGCAGGTTTCTATTCCTTTTTAAATTATTTTTTTTCCCCCTGATTTTGCTCGTTCTTTAGACAATGCATTTAGAAACGTTCCAAATGTTCTACTGAATCCAGCATATTTTCCGTGGAGAAAGTGTGGCAACACTATGCAATTCAGCCAAGATTTGATTAGGGTTTCAGACCTAGAGTTGCAAAAGGTCGAGATTTGCAGTTGAAAGTTGGGGTTCAACTGTGAGAATTTGATTGAACCCATTGAGATTAAAGATACAATTTAATAATAATAATAAAAAAGTTCAACTCAAGGCAGGCATGGAAAAATAACAAAACATCTGCCCCAGCTTTATTTTCTGGCAGAATGGAATAAAAATAGGAATGGTAGATACTGTAGAGGAGTCATTCAACCCATTAATCTTTAAAGCTTCACTGCATGCATTTTTCAAATAATCTCCTGCACCTCTTTTAAGATAGAAAGTGGGGGGTGAATAAGGGATAACACAACAGTCTCCAAATTATCCAGCAAAGACCTTTCAGAGAAATTCTGCTAAACTAATGCAGCATATGTATTTCTTTTTTAAAAAAAAAAAAATCTATAAAGAGTCCACCACTCTTTGTCAACTTCCTCTGCTAAATTGGCAATAGTTTTGTTAAGGTTCAGTAAAATATCTTATTCTCTACAGTGCAGAGAAGAGCAACAAAGATGATTAGGGGATTGCAGACTAAAACATATAAAGAATGGTTGCTGGAATTGGGTATGTCTAGGTTAATGAAGGAGGGACGTGGAGGCTCAGTGGATAAGATGCTGAGCTTGTTGATCAGAAGGTCAGCAGTTCAGCGGTTTGAATCCCTAGCGCTGTGTAATGGAGTGAGCTCCCGTTACTTGTCCCAGCTTCTGCCAACCTAGCAGTTTGAAAGCATGTAAAAAATGCAAGTAGAAAAATAGGGACCACTTTGGTGGGAAGCTAACAGTGCTCCATGCACCTTCGGTGGTTACTCATGCTGGCCACATGACCACAGAGACGTCTTTGGAAAGTGCAGGCTCTTCAGCTTAAAAACAGAGATGAACACCGCCTCCTAGAGCCCAGAACGACTAGCACTCGTGTGGGGGAACCTTTACCTTCACCTAGTTTAATGAAAAGAAGGACTAGGAGTGACATTATAGCAGAGTTCCAATATCTCAGGGCCTGCTACAAAGAAGAGGAGGTCAAGCTATCCTCCAAAGCATCTGAAGGCAGGACAAGAAGCAATGAGTGGAAACTAATCAAGGAGAGAAGCAACCTAGAACTAAGAAGCAATTTCCTGACAGTGAGAACAATTTATCAGTGGAGCAACTTGTCTCCAGAAGTTGTGGATACTCCATCACTGGAGGCTTTTAAGAAGCAACTCTAGTTCTCACCTGGACTACTGCAATGCTCCCTACATGGGGCTCCCCTTGAAGAGCACCCAGAGGCTCCAGCTGGTCCAGAATGCGGCCGCACGGGTGATTATGGGAGCGTCATGGCGCTCCCATGTAACACCTCTCCTGTGTGAGCTGCACTGGCTCCCAGTGTCCTCCGGGTGCAATTCAAGGTGTTGGTGACCACCTTTAGAGCGCTCCATGGCTTAGGGCCGGGATATTTATGGGACCACCTTCTGCCACCAAGAGCCTCCCACCGGCCAGTACCCTCCCACAGAGAGGGGCTCCTCCAGGTGCTGTCAGCCAAACAATGCTGACTGGTGGCCCCCAGGGGGAGAGCTTTCTCTGTGGGAGCACCTGCCCTCTGGAACGAGCTCCCCCCGGAGATACGGATGATTCCGGACTTACGTACTTTCTGTCGGGCCCTCAAAACCTTTTTATTTCATCAAGTCGGGCTGGCCTAATCTCTCCAATTGTGTATTTGGATTTTTTATGGGGGAGTTTAACTGTCGGGCCAAATTGTTTAATTCATTTTTAAATTGTTTTTATATTTTGTATTTGATGTTTTTTTATTTCTGGCTGTTCACCGCCCTGAGTCCTTCGGGAGAAGGGCGGTATATAAATTTCAATATTTAAATTAAGAAACTAGACAGCCATTTGTCTGGAATGGCTCTCCTGCCTGAGCAGAGGGCTGGACTAGAAGACCTCCAAGGTCCCTTCCAACTTTCCTATTCTGTTAATTACCTCATTAGGCTCAGCAGACCATAAAGCCTTTCAAAATATTGGAAGTTAATTGTTAGATTTTTTTTTCAGTGCTGGGTTCGCTAGCCCAAAGATCTTGCAAAGAGAAGGTAGGTTATTGTCTATTTGACTCCAGAGAGAGAGAGGAAAAAAATGATACATTGCTTTCTATTATTCTTCCACGAAACCCAGCCGGTCCCTGACTTATTATATAGAAGATTCAGACCGGGACTATGGAAAGGTGGGGGTAAGGGGGGATAGTTAGAGAGACGGGCACTTATGCATGCAAATGAAGGCTGCTTTATGGTTTATAATTATCTTGTACCAACCCTCCAAATAATTATAACTCGTGCATATTAATAATTGATCTAGAATGGCAGCCCTGTGCCACAGAGCATACAAGAGGAAGCGGGGAGAGGGAAGAGGAGGAAGATAATGCCGTGTTTCCATAATGCAATTTGGTATAAAAACCGAACAACTAGTAAAAGGTGGGGGGGAGGACCGTATGCTTCTGCCTCCCTGCATCTCCCCCCTCCTCCCCTTGAAGGAGTCAGTGAGCTATTAGAACAATTAGCTGGTGTGTCCATTAAAGGCAAGCAGCAATTATTTTGTTTCTAATTTAGAATAAATATAAAAGCCCACTTGTGCCACTGAGTGGCTTATTTGTCCTGTTTAAAGGGATCTAATGGGGTGAGTGTTGTCAACAGAGAAAGAGCTGCTCACTTTCCATTTGTTTTCCTGTTAATTTGGCATCTTTATGCTGCCTGCCCTCGCATTTTTTTTCTCCCCCTAATGGAAACATGAAAGAAGAAATGAAGGGAGGTGAGAGTTTTTATAAATGCTGGGGCTGGGCAAAGCTTCGGAGGGATGTTGCGCTTCTAAGAAAGATTTGTAGGAACCGTCCCTTGGAAGATGCTTTGCAAAGCAAAAAAACATCTTCCCCTGGCTTTGTAAAGGTGGGGCTATCTATTTGTTCTGAAATCTCATTGGGCAGCCCAGAAGCTAGAAGCAGCTTCCGCCCTAGGCTGCCATTTTCCCCGATTCTTCTTCCTTTCAGAAGTTTTGGAAACGATAGAAAAATGCTTTCTCTATGTGATCACTTGCCTCCAGAAGTTGTGAATGCTCCAACACTGGAAGTTTTTAAAGAAGAGATTGGATAACCATTTGTCTGAAGTGGTATAGGGTTGACTGCACGAGCAGGGGGTTGGACTAGAAGACCTCCAGGGTCCCTTCCAACTCTATTATTCTATTCTATTCTATTCTATTCTATTCTATTCTATTCTATTCTATTCTATTCTATTCTATTCTATTCTATTCTATTCTATTCTATTCTATTCTATCCCATCCCATCCCATCCCATCCCATCCCATCCCTATCCCTATCCCTATCCTATCCTATCCTATCCTATCCTATCCTATCCTATCCTATCCTTTCCATTCCATTCCATTCCATTCCATTCCATTCTATTCTATTCTATTCTATTCTACTCCTATCCTATCCTATCTTATCCATTCCATTCCATTCCATTCTTTTCCTATTTCCCATTTCCCACTTCCCATATTCTATTCTATTCCATTCCATTCCATTCCATTCCATTCCATTCCATTCCTCTTCTGTCCTCTCCTGTCCTCTCCTGTCCTCTCCTGTCCTGTCCTGTCCTGTCCTCTCCTCTCCTCTCCTCTCCTATCCTATCCTATCCTATCCTATCCTATCCTATCCTATCCCTAAAAACTGGGTTTTACTGGAAGTCCTTGACCTAGAACATTTCATTTAGTGATGGTTGAAAGTTACAACCGCACCAGGGGAAAAAAGTGATGTATGTCCGTTTTTCACACTTACAACCATTGCAAATCTCCATGGTCACATGATCCAAATTTAAATGCTTGGCAATTGGCTTATATTTATGATGGTTACAATGTCCCAGGGCCATGTGGATTACCTTTTGCGAATTTCTGAGAAGCAAAGTCAATGGGGAAGGCAGAATCATCTGAAAATTGCAGCGATTCACTTAACAAATATGGCAAGCAAGGTCATAAAATGGGGCAAATTACCTTAACATCTGCCTCACTTAGCAACAGAAATCAGGTTCAGTTGTGGTCATAAATCAAGAACTACCGGTGTTAACCCAAAGGTGCTTTTTCAGGAGGCAACTGAACTTTTTTTTTCTTTGAAAAAAAAAAGCTTCTCATCCAAGAAGAAGCTTCTGCTCTGACAGGATAGTGGGGATTCTTCCATTCCCCACTATCATGTCAGAGCTGAAGAAGCTTCTTGGATGAGAAGCAAAACGTTTTCAAAAAAAAAAAAAAAAAAAAAGCACCTTTTGGACAACCATGACCTAGATGACTGAGAATCTATACAGACTTTTTTACCAGCCAAACGAATGCAGAGCAGGGGTGAAATCCAGCAGGTTCTGACAGGTTCTGGAGAACCGGTAGTGGAAATTTTGAGTAGTTGGGAGAACTGGCAAATGCCGTCTCTGGCTGGCCTCAAAGTGGGGTGGGAATGGAGATTTTGCAATATCCTTCCCCTGGAGTGGGGAGGGAATGGAGATTTTGCAGTATCCTTCCCTTGCCACACCCACCAAGCCACACCCACAGAACCAGTAGTAAAAAAAAATTGGATTTCACCACTGATGCAAAGCCAATGCTGTTAAACACAACTGCATTGCAAAATGAAGAAAAGCGGGGGAAAGGGCATTGCTGAGATAATATTTTGAAGGCAAAATGCTTTATCGAGGCAAACCTGCTGTGTTGGGGTTGGCATCCGTCCATTCTTGGATGAGAAGCTCTTAAGAGTTGACTTGAGCAGCTCAATTTAGGGGCAAAGCCCAGACCTTGTTCTCTAGAGAAACTTTACAAATCAGAGAAGAGATGCTGCCTCCAGCCTTTCCCTCTTAGAGCAGAGGAGACGGATTGGTGGGGTACGCATGAGGCTCTGTCAGTGAAATGCTATAATTTCCCAAAATTGCTTGGAATGTTCCCAAATAATTTCACCAAGCGATTGGCAGCGTAGTGCAAGGTCATCCGAAAGCTGACCATTCTAAATGAGTCATTTGAATGCTGCAGTAGAAATACAAAAAAAAAAGAAAAAACAACCCACAATCCCATCATGTTGAAGGAATTTCATTTTGGAATATGAAAAGTTTAAATTGCTGAAAAGGTTTCACAAAAATGTCACACGCACACACAATCTCACCGGAGCCACACTGCAGAAAAGCTGAACTTCGAGATTGTAGCGTGCCTGACGACCAGCTGACCAGCATGCATGCCCAGGCTGATTTTCGGCACTGCCGCGCACCAGAGGTGGGTTTCAGCAGGTTTTGACCAGTTATGGAGAACCTGGTGGTGGAAATATTGAGTAGTTTGGAGAACCGGTAGTAAAAATTCTGACTGGCCCTGCTCCCATCTATTCTCTGCCTCCCAAGTCCCAGCTGATCCGGAGGGAATGGGGATTTTGTAGTATCCTTCCCCTGCCACGCCCACCAAGCCACGCCCACCTAGCCATGCCACGCCCACAGAACCAGTAGTAAACATTTTTGAAACTCACCACTGCCGCGCACGCAAATGATTGTCAGCTGATTGTCACCCTCGCATGCATGCCAGAAACACGGGAAAAAAACGGGCAAGGCCGCGGGCAACATGGCTTTGCATGCCACTTTGGGCACACGTGTCATAGGTTCGCCATCACGGGTCTAGGCCCTATTCCGATGGACCCAAACCTACCTTATTGGAAAATGTAAGGGCTTAGAATTTTTATTTTCTTGAAATGCTCATGCATATGAGAGAAATACAACTTTATTTACAATCAAAGATGAAAGACTGTTTTTTTAAATCCAAAACAACTTAGTCATTTTGCTGTAAGGGTTGCTTTGGGTATGAACTTGTAACTTATCTTCTCTTTGAAATTTTAATCTCTTAGTTATTTCCTTCTGTTCGAGGAGTTAATGGAAATACATTTCATCCTTTCTCTCTTCCATGGAGTCGGCTGCTTCAAACAGCCTACGAAGGTACTCGAGATGCTTTAATAACATCTCTTCAGGCATGATTGTCCTTTTTGTTAAGGGCCATAGTCCTTTCACATCCATTTCCATGTTCTTGGGTTCCATGACAAACTGTTTCCCAGGAGGTAATATTTCATAAGCAATGCAGGTCACTTCATTGACTCGGCTTCTGTTGGACCAGAACTTGCTACTACCGGTCTGTTTATACCATTAAGCCAACTTAAAATGATGCCATAAATCTTCCAACAACCAACCTGTGTCCGTCTAAGAAAGTCAAAATGAAACTGTTCTCAAAAGTTTAGCCTTTCTTTTCAATTGCTTTAATGATAGCTGCCCAGAACCAGGGGTGGGTTCCACTTACCTTCACTACTGGTCCGCAATGGGAGCTCTCGCGTGAGGAGCTTCTGCGAATGCACAGAGCATCCATGATGACATCCAGGCAGGTGGGCGGAGTCTCCCACCGCCACTACTACCAGTCCGCAAGATCTGGACTGAACCGGAAGCAACCCACCACTGCCTAGAACTGAAAACTTCAGATGCTTTTTAACATTATTATTATTATTATTATTATTATTATTATTATTATTATTATTATTATTATTGATTTGATTTGATTTGTATGCCGCCCTATCTCCATAGGACTCAGGGCGGCTCACAACAATTAAAATCAGAACAGATAAAACATGTTAAAATACATATTAAACACATATTAAACATATTAAAACAATCCAAACCCCATCAGTCCAGGCTGGGCAATTTGAACAGCCATGTTTTTAGTTCGCAGCAGAAGGTGCGAAGGTCAGGGGCCAACCGGAGCCCCAGGGGGAGTTGATTCCAAAGGGTGGGAGCCCCCCCAGAGAAAGCTCTACTTCTGGGGGTCACCAGCTGACATTGTCTAGCCGATGGCACCCTGAGTAGGCCCTCCCTGTGAGAATGCACCAGGCGATGGGGAGCTGTTGCTGGTTGCAGATGGTCTGACAGATATCCATATGATTTAATGGCTATTTTTTACGAGGACAGTGATTTTTCTATACTGATGATTGCATACTAGGATGTTGATGTAGGTTCATTGTCTGGAAAGCTGGAAATTTGTCCTTCTCTAGCTTAAGCTTCTGTATGTGATGGACTGTAGATGTGTTGGATTTATACATCCAAAATTCCCATTGGCCATGCTGTTTGGGGATGAGTCTTGGTGGTGTTGTGGTTGAGAGTGCAGTACTGCAAGCTATTGCAATTTGGCAGTTCAAATCTCACCAGGCTCAAGGTTGACTCAGCCTTCCACCCTTCCAAGGTGGGTAAAATGAGGACCCAGATTGTTGGGGGCAAAAGGCTGACTCTGTAAACCGCTTAGAGAGGACTGTAAAGCACTGTGAAGTCTTATATTATTAGACTAATATAAGTCTAAGTGCTATTGCTATTTCAGGAACGGTGGCCCTAAATCATATGGAAGACTTTTAATTTGGGAATGCTGTAACTAAGTTTAGTTTTTCCCAAATTTCTGTTATGTTCTATTACCATGCTGGAGCACTTTAGTGGAGTAAAGGGGGCATGAAAATCTGTTGAAATATTTTCAGTATATTTTTCTTCCAAATATATATTTTCAAGAATTCACTATTGGGAGCTGCATTCAGAGAATTCTGACATCTGATGGAATAATTATGCTCTGCATATTAGTTAGACAGATCCAGGCATTTCCTATACAAAAAGGAAAATGTAAAGATTGATTTTTGAAAGCTATTGTGGAATTGCATAGTCAGATATTAAGATCTGCCAAAGACTAACAACTTTCATATAAAAATGTCCTGTTTGGTAAACCAGAAAACTTGCAAGCTGGAGTCTATGTGACTCAAAAAATATTTTGAACAAAAACACTGACTCCACCCATCCAGGCTGGCCATTAATAATCCCCTGCTCGAAGGTCTATAGCTATGTCTTATTCCAGTTGGATTTTGTTTGGCAGTACTATTTTCCTGGTTTGTTTTCTTGATCCTTGGCTTCCATAGATTCTCATGTTAATCTACAGAAAAAGAGATCATGTTACCCAACATCAAGAAATATGTGTTGGAAAGATAACAATAGCACTTGGATTTATATACTGCTTTACAGTGCTTTAAAGTCCTCCCTAAGCAGTTTACAGAGTCAGCCTGTTGCACCCAACAATCTGGGTCCTGTTGTGGTCCGCCAGCAGCCTGCAGAGCTGGTAGCAGAGTCAGACAGTGAGGAGGCTGGGGAGGAATATGGGCCAGTCCTGGAGTTTGGGGAAGGCTTGGACAAGGGCTCTGCGTCAGAAGCAGAGATGGGGCCAGGGCCATTTGGGAGTTATGTGCGGACTCCGGAGCCTCCAGAGACGGACATCAGAGAGGCAGAGGAACAGGGGGAGCCTGTTCCTAGTGTGCGCATGTGCAAAGCTGCCAGAAGGCAAGAATAGTTAAAACAAAAGGACGACTCGGGAGTAAGGCTTGGAGATGATTGCCCCCTCCCATAAGACGTAAAGGAAGAGCAAAGGCACGTGGGGCTTTGCAGGAAACAATGTTGTGGATGGTGTCGGTTTGTACTTTGAAGTTCCATTTTTGACTCTGTGTTTCTGCGTGGCCTTGCCAAGATAATTGCCAATTAGGTCTTTGGCAGCGTGTCAAAGAAGATAAAGGTGGGTGTTTACCAGTCTTATCCGAAGGACTGTGGCAGACTTCTGTTGGACTATTTATAAACTCTTGGTGATTCAGCACGTGCTGTGAATGAAAGGAATTCATAGTCGTTAAAATAAAAAAGGGGGATTTTGGGACTAATTGTGTGCTTTTTACTGTATCAGGAAGCCTAGGTCAGAACAGGTCCTCATTTTGCCCACCTCAGAACGATGGAAGACTGAGTCACCCTTGAGCCAGTCAGAATCGAACTGCTGGCACTGGGCAGAGTTAGCCTGCAATATTCTAACCACTGTGCAGGCAGGCAGGCAGGCATTTTGCCCACTGTGGAAGGATGGAAGGCTGAGTTCACTTTGAGCCGGTGAGAATTGAACTGCTGGCAGCCAGCAATTAGCCGAAGTAGATCAGAGATTATCTAGGTATTTTGGTATAATTCACATTATTAGAAGGCAGATTGTTTCCTTTAATAGCAATAAACATGCCATAATCATTTTTGCACTCATGTCAAAAGCACTGAGGTGCTTCTGGGTTGAAAGGATTAGCTGCTGACATCATCATAGTCTGGGGGATGTCCAGTGTGGGATTCCTTTCATGTCTCCAGCAGGAGCTGAAGTGAAGGACAGGAGCTCAACCCCACCCAGAGCAGCACTTGGATCTCAAACATGGGCTTGCTAACCTCCAAAGCAGCATCCTACTCATACGAGCCACTGTGCTCTTATGTGCACATACTCATTAATGCCTATATACAACTAGCCCAGGAAGTATATTTTATTCCTCTTTTAGTTGTACATGGATCTTTTGATAAGCCACATCATTTGAGAAAATACTTTCTGTATAGCATTTCTGCAGACCATATTTGCTCATCTGGATATATACAGATCCTTTAAATAGATCGTCTATTTGTGACAAACTATATTTTGATTCTTGACTTGTTAGACACAGAGGGGTTGGCACACAATGTAATTTTATAGAGATTGTGGCAGGAAGTTGGTGAAATATTGCATGACAAATATTTCTCATTAATATTCATAAGAGACCAACTGTGTGGCATGCATAAGCCTTTTAGCTTTGTTAGAGACAGACGGATGAGAGAATTTTCTTAATGTAGTTGAAAGCAAATGCTACACGAAGTAATTTAGGATGGTCTAGAAGTAAATTTTCTTGTTTTCACTTGCACTTTAGGCCAGGAAATGTTATAAGTTCTAAGATGTAATGCGAAGAAAGTCAAACAAAGGATTCCAGATAAGAACAAATTGACTTTGATGCAAAACCTCCAGGTTGGTAACAAATTAACCTGCTAGATAATAATTAGGATATGTCATTTCTGGGAATACTGAAGTATCTCTGTTTCTACATTCAGTATTTCACTCCCCTGTTTTCCAGAAGAAAACTGTTGTGTCTAAACTTTTGGCAAAAGAGCCTCAAGCAACTTTTATGATGGAGAAATGTAACAGTTAAATACTGTTGAGGAATATGCGCAGAGTAACCTTTGAGTAGCAAGGGTATGCACATGAGAAACGGCTGAGAGTGATTGTGAATAAGCACTATCAATACACAGACACACTGAGTTGTGATATTCTTTTACTTTTAGGAAAAAGCAAAGCAAAGTCCAATAAACAATCCAGGTCATACACATATAAAGATAGTTAAGATGTCAATCCAGGGATATTCCAAGAACAAAGTCTTCTTACCAGCTGTTGTAGTCATATGCAATAAAACAGTTCTTTTTGGAGTTGCAAACAGGAACAAGTACAGCAGTAAAACAATAGAAAACAACAAGTAGCAATGATCAAGCAGTGATCATGCAGAAAGAACAGGCAAAGAGGAGCAGAGGTAGCAATAATAATGTAATAAGAACAATAAGCCATGATTCAAGCTTCCTCTTAAGTACATTGGCTACAGAGCTAGCCAATCAGAATACAGTATGACGCAATACAGCATTACAGGCTTAAAGCTATACATTACATTTTCACTGCAAACATGCATTGATGGTTTATATGTATTGCCAACCCAACCAGTTAGGTAATAGCCATTTCCTAACAAATACTGTTGGGTATGACCAACCAACATCAGAAGTCTTGGTCCAACTACCAGCTTAATCATTTTGGTTGTTATAAAATCTGTTTCATAACTTCTGGGCGGTAGGCAGTTGGGGAATATGTGAAAGATCTAGATATAGGAGATAACATTATCACCCCAGCGAGTTTGAAACTGCTATCATTTCTCAGAGTGATGAATTTCAGATAAGTTAAGGTGCCAGGTATGGAAATGTGACCTTTGAGTGTCTTCTCTCCTCTACTGTCAATCACTTTTCTTAAGTACCGTAATATTATAGAAGGAGGGTAGGCACCTCTTTTTTTTTTTCTTTTTTTTTTTGCCACATTTTCTCAGAACTGATTTGTTAATCTGCATGACGGCAGTGGACATGTCTAAAGCCAACAAGAGCCTTGGTGGCGCAGCAGATTAAAGTGCTGTTAACTAGCACCAGCTGCCTGCAATTACTGCAAGTTCGAATCTCATCAGGCTCAAGGTTGACTCAGCCTTCCATCCTTTCGAGGGAGATAAAATGAGGACCCGGATTGTGGGGGCAATAAGCTGACTTTGTATAAAAAAGAACACCGCTTAGGGTGGGCCGAAAGCCCTACTAAGCAGATATATACAAAAGTATGAAGGCTATTGTAAGCCACCCTGAGTCTCCAGAGAAGGGCGGCATATAAATTGAACCAATAAATAAATAAATAAATGGTGAGTGAGTCCATAGCCAAAAATAGGTGGAGTCTCTACCTTCCTTCTATCATCACAGTGCCATCCATCCCTTTATTTCTATCCCTTTTTGCTGCCTTTTATGCTCCTTATTCTTTCTTTTTCTGCCATCCTGTTCATTTTGTCCCTTTCTCTCTGATCCTATCTAAAATGCTTCTGAAGAGGAACAAAACACCTTGATCTTACTGAAACCCTAGAGCAGGGCTATTCAACCTTGGTAACTTTTAAGACTTGTGGACTTCAACTCCCAGAATTCCCCAGCCATCATGGGAATTCTGGGAGTTGAAGTCCACGGGTTATAAAGATGCCATGATTGGACACCCTGTTCTAAACAATTATTTGCAGAGCTTGTGAAATTAAGACAGTAGCTTTTGAAATTAAGCTGAACGCCACATGAAAAATTCAAAGCTACATATGCTTACCTTCTAGTGTTATCAATGATATTTTCTCAGCATCAGTCATCATTTTGTAAATATTTACCCAGTCCTACCAAGACAGGTCCCTTTTAAACCCATTTGTATCAAATCATGTCCCTCTTTAACATCGAAAAGCTCAACTACCTCACAGAAAAACTCACATTATTTTGGTTATCCTAGATTCTAACTGACAACCGGCAGTATTTGTAATGAATAGTGATGACATCAACCTTTTTTCCTGACGTTGTCATCACAAACCATGCAGTTATGTACTTCGGTTCACAGCATCTGACACAATAATGTGTGTTGCAGCATTTCTGTGGTGACACTCTCATGTAGTATAATCATTTCTTCATGCCCCTCCCCCAAAATGCCCTTATTTCCAATTTTCATTCCACCAAATGCATCGTGAATACCGTGAAAGAAATATTCTGGCATCTGTTCCCCCTCAACAACAGAAAAATCCTAAACTTCATGTTCCAACCAAATCCCAGCTCAAAGAATTAGCATGGGTTGACGAATAAAAAAACCGAATGTTACATACAAGATTATTTTTCCCCATTCCCTCAAATAAGCCGTATGCAAATGATTGCTCTCTGTTTTTTGTCATCTGGATAAGACATATTCAAATATGTATTCACTGTCTGCTTGATAACTGAGTGATTAGTGGATATTGGTTTTTATTATAGCGTCTTCTCCAGATACCGGCTTTCAGTTAAATAAAGTCCCAAGGATGGGGACCTGGAAATGCAATTAGAACTAGAGCGGGATCCAGAAGATCTTTATTGCTAGGCAACCTGAATGTGCCTGAGCCCTTGACAGCTGTGGACTCTACAGTCTATGGAGCACTGCTCTCACCTTCAGTTCAGCAGCTTCATTTCCTTCGATAAATTGCTATTCATCCCAAATCCCATGTGCTGCCTTCTTACTTCTACTTCCAATTGATCAAAAGACATCTCTTGTAGCAGGCACATTCATCTATAACCTCTTCAGTGGTGGGATTCAAATAATTTAACAACTGGTTCTCTGCCCTAATGACTGGCTGGGTGGGCGTAGCCATGGTAGGCGTGGCCATGGGGTGTGACAGGTAGCACTTGGCCTCCTGCACTCCCCTGGGAGCGAAAACGGGCTGGGGGGGCGCCGTCCCCCTTCCGTGTCCCATTTTGGGCCTAGTAGGCCTCCCTGCACTTACCTGGGAGCCAAAACAGGTGTGTGGGGATTCCTGGAAGGGGCAGGGAGGGGCGGGGCCAGCCAGTATCCTGTTTTCCCAAAAATACAACCTACCCTACAAGTAAGTCCTAGCTTGATTTTTATATGTGCGCCCAATATAAGCCCTACCCCCAAAATAAGCCCTAATTAAGATCCCACCCATTCCAGAGTGCACGGGTAAAAATTAAGCTAGGGTGGGGATACTGGGGAAGGTAGAGCTGCCCTACTACTTACCTTTGGACAGTTGCAGCCAGGCCTCGCACACCCCGACACCTGCCTCACCGGCCCATTTCTTCTGTAGCCGGCAAGGCTGGCAAGGCTTTCCTGAAGGCCTCTGCAGCCGATAACAGAGCTCCGGATCGATCCGGAGCTTTGTTATCAGCTACAGAGGCCTTCAGGAAAGCCTCGCCAGCCACAGAAGAAGTAGTTCCTGAAAAGGAGGCTGGAGTGCAAGTGAGATTAGTCAGTGGATGACATCCCTAGAAAATAAAACCAGGTACCTTTTTTGGTGGCAAAAAAAAATGTAAGACAGGGTCTTATTTTCAGGGAAATACAGTAATTTAACAGCTGGTTTTCCCAAACCGGCCTGAACCAGCTGAATCCCACCACTGATCCTCTTCTAAAGCAACCCTGATTGAAGATGCAAAAGATTGAACATGGGGCCTTTTTCCTAGATTTGGTAGGCCTCGTCAGAGGTTTTCCTCTGGCATGCCAAGAGAGAGCCTCCATCCTCGTGAGGATATTTGCAAAGGATTAATCTAGTTGACCCGAGTGTTGGGAAAGGTGAGATTACTTGACTCTGTCTTGCTCTTGCACTCTGCTTAGTAAGCACTGAGAAGAATATCTTTTGGAATTCTGCTGAGAATGAATTTGTGGAGTTTTGCTTCCACCAGATTCAAGACAAGAAAAACGCTAGCTGTAAGGAGGTTTGGCAAGCATTCATCTGCTCTTGAGTGGGGACCAGTGGTGGTATTCAGCTGGTTCTATCCGGTTTGGGCGAATTGGTAGCAGCTGCTGCAGGAGGCTCTGCCCACTCATCCGGACATCATCATGTTCCGTTTTGACCCTCTGCACATGTGCGGAAGCTCTGTGCATGCGCAGAGGTGGAATGAGCGCTCACATTTCTGAATCAGTAGCGAAGGTAAGTGAATACCACCCCTGGTAGGGACTGTGAAATGTCTAGATAGATGAAGGAATGGCACTTAATTTTTAAATAAATAAAGGTTTGGCAAGGACTTCTCTGGTCTTATTGAAAGACTTTGCAGTCAGAACTAATAAGCTCTTGGCAATCAATCAATCAATCAATGCTATTTACTGAAATGACCATCTAAGCCCTGAGTTACTTTGTACAAAAAAGGGGAAATGTTCAGGTATTGAAGGAGAAGACCAGGCTGAGAATGAAGGAGGTCATCAAACACGTCATCAATCATAAGTCCTTTCATGTCCACAAGAGATCTGAATTTCATTGACACTTACTTACCACCAATTTCCTTTGGCCATTAGTAGTTCTAATTCTTGTAGAGAGCTTAAGTTTGCAATATATCTTTTTACCCATTTGAATGGCCTGGATCTCCTTATTTCCCTTGCACTTGACTGATATATAGAGCAGATTCTCTCCCCCCTCCCCCCAGGCTACCCCTTTCCTCTTCTGAATAAGGCTAGTGATTTGGAGAATCCATGCAGTTGTTGATAGCTGGAATGCTCTATGTAGCTTTTTTTTTTCACCACCCAGCAATCATCTTGCATGCAATATTCTGCAAATTTCCTCTGAAAATGCAATAAAAACAGACTGAGTACAATGTAGGCTTATAGCTTGTCAACTCTGCTCATCTGGGTGGGGACAAAATTCGCCTCCAGTGTGTGACAGTGCTTTCAGCCCATAGCCATAGGCATTCGAGTTGATTGCTAGTCGTTTCCCTGATGTATAATATGCACTCTGGAAGCTGTCTGTGCGTATATCTTCAAATCCTATAGGGTAAAATTTAATGCTATCTTTAGGCGTCCCTACTCCTAAAACGAAGAGATTATTTCAAACCTGCAGCCCACCAGCACAGCTACTGGTTGCAAATGTCATTAAGTTTCATTATAACAAATAAACACTGCAGTGACATTTATAAGTTGCCATCCAGCACAGCAACACAAATATGAAGCAGATAAACTGCATTTGATCCAAATAATTACTGCAGGCAATATTGGGTTAGTCGAAGCTGGCAGCTGGGTGCTGAGTAATTTATGGGGTTGCATAAAGCAGGGAGCTGCAAGCAGCTTTCTAAAATTATTATGATTACAGGTAGTCCTCGACTTACGGCCACAACCAGGATCAGAATTTCCATTGCTAGGCAAGGTTGTTAAGTGAATTACACCCAATTTGTAGCATCTCTGGGATCGTCCCAAGGGATATTAACAATTTTAAGATCTTCCTTAAGTGTTTGACACCAAGTTTCCCGAGACCAGCCCTTGTTTCCTTTTTTCTCCAGGAGGTAGCCAATGTAGTGCAATTTTTGGATGCCTGTCTATAGCCACACGTAAAATATGGCCAACAGGCTGGATTCAATGTTCCTTCAGCAAATCATAGCAGTTGTTAAATGAATCATATAGCCATTAAGCAAATCCAGCTGCCCCTATTGACTTTGATTGTCAAAAGCAGGCTGGGAAGGTTACAAATAGCAATAACACATAGACTTATATGCCGCTTCACAGTGCTTTATAGCCCTCTCTAAGTGTTTTACCGAGCCAGTATATTGCCCCCAACAACCTGGGTCCTCATTTTACTGACCTCGGAAGGATGGAAGGCTGAGTCAACCCTGGGCTGGTGAGAATCGAACTGCCAAACTGCTGCAGCCAGCAGTCAGCAGAAGTAGCCTGCAGTACTGCGTTCTAACCACTGCACCACCACGGCTCATAGATGACAACCATAGAACTCTGCAATGCAGCAATTGTGGTGCTATGGTCAGAATGCAGTATTGCAGGCTGATTCTGCCCACAGCCCGGAGTACGATCCTGACCAGCTCAAGACTGACTCAACCCTTCCGAGGTTGCTAAAATGACGACCCAGATTGTCAGAGGCGATATGATGACCGATTACAGAGGTCTGGAAAGCACTATGAAGTGGTCTTAATGCTAGTGCTGTATATACATGCGGATTGCCAAGCGCCCAAATTTTAATCACATAGTAGTGGGGATGCTGCAACACTCATAAATGTGAAGACTGGTTTTATTTAGTGCTGTTGTAACTTCAAACGGTTGTTGGAGGGCTGGTCGTAAGTCAAGGACTAACTGTATTGTGTCCCCTACTTTTTGTCTCCAAAAAAAAAAAAAAAAGCTTTAAAAGATTAAAAGCAGAAGCTTGTTCTATTTGCAGCCACAGCAGAAAACGTTGCTGGCAAACATAAGAGTCAAAATGGAAATCTTAGCCTGGGGCTTCTCTCTCTCTACCTATGAAAATCAATTTGATTTTCTTTTTTTTCCCCTAGATCTCATGTAGTTTAAATGGAGAAATAAACCAGAGAGTCACCTTATTGGTGGAGATTACATCTGCAGCTGTCAGAAATATAGGAAGGCAGACATATGGGTGAGAAATGGTAAAGAAATCCACTACCGTTCACAGACATATCTTGGCTTTTTTCTGAGTCGGAGAACAGCAGAAAAACAGCCTACTGTTCTCTGTCATTCTTTGCTTGAATTAATGTTTTTTTAAAAAAATGTAATTGAGAAAGGTGCACACCAAATCATATTTGGGGAAAATGTCATACTAAATAAATACTAGATAGATTTGGGCCACCTTTAGGATAAATAGGCAGAAAAGTGTAACTCAAGGGTACAGAGACATAATAAATAAAAAAAACCTGTGTGTATTCAGGACATAATGCTTGGCACGATTTTAGAAGCAGTTGTTAAAAACCACGATTTGCTAAGAAAATGGACGGGATAGAATAGCATAAAAAAGCCGACGTCACTGGCATTTGGATCCCTAATCTGGAGTCTTCTTTGTTGTGCTATGGATAGATCCCTTTGAGAGTTTAGTGAAAAGCTATGGAGTCTAGAGGCCATAAATTACTTCACTCCTTACATTTCATTATTGCATGAAAAACCAAATGTCCGTTAGAGGTTAATGAAAATAAAGTTGTAATTTGTTTTCCCTTCCTAATTCACAGACTCCCTGAAGTCCATCTGTTGACTCCAAGGTTAAGAGCAGAGGTCTTCAAACTTGGCCACTTTAAGACTTGTGGACTTCAACTCCCAGAATTCTCCAGCCAGCTGGCTGGTTAAGAGCCTCTGTTCTGATTAAATAGCTATGCTTCTTTTCCACACAGGTCTAGATGCAGTTTCTCACTAGAGCCCATTGAACAAGGTTTGCAAAAAGTTTCTGTGCTTCCTCCTTGCATACAGTTCAGAGGATCCCTTCCCCACACAAAATCCCAATCTAACAGAAGGACAACCTTGTTCCATTGTTAAGTAAACAACACAGTCACAAGAGTTGAGCTCCATTGATGAGAGATTTTTCTTTTTAGATTTTTTTTTTAAAAAAAAAAAGGTCTGAGGAAGTTCCAAAATGGTGGGAGAGAGATGATCAGATTGACTTTGTTCTTTGTAGGACATATAAATGGATCCTGAGAATGCAGTTCACAATGAGACCATTTTGGTTTCACCCAATAAAAAAGCCTTCACTAAATTGCATCTTTCAGCTGTTAGGATTGTTGGAAGTATGGGCCAATATGTCTAGAAAGTGCCAAGCTGGGGGAAATTGTCCTAGACCTAAAGCAACATGGTTGCCCATTCATTTAGAGTTAAGAGAATCAACTTGAAAAACAGAATGGTTAAGATATAACAGGGAGAGAGAGAGAGAGACAGAGAGAGAGAGAGAGACAGAGAGAGATTGATAGAGAGAGAAATAATAGAGATAGGGATAGTGATAGAGATAGAGATAGATACAGATATAGATAGAGGAGAAATCCAGCAGGTTCTGACAGGTTCTGGAGAACCAGTAGCAGAAATTTTGAGTAGTTTGGAGAACTGGCAAATACCACCTCTGGCTGGCCCCAGAGTGGGGTGGGAATGGGGATTTTGCAGTATCCTTACCCTGGAGTGGGGAGGGAATGGAGATTTTGCAGTATCCTTCCCCTGCCCTGTCCACCAAGCCACGCCCACCAAGCCACACCCACAGAACCGGTAGTAAAAAAAATTGGATTTCACCACTGGATAGAGATGATAGAGACGGTACAGATATAAATGATATGGATAGAGATAAAGAGATAGATATATAGAGAGATAAGAGAGATGGAGGGAGGGAGGGAGATTCACCACATAAAATAAAGAAAAAGCTCTGATATCATGAAAAGCATCTTTGCTTTGTAATTCTAATTATCTCTAAGCCAGTGGTTCTCTCTCTCTCTCTCTCTCTCTCTCTCTCTCTCTCTCTCTCTCTCTCTCTCTCTCTCTCTCTCTCTCTCTCTCTGTGTGTGTGTGTGTGTGTGTGTGTGTGTGTGTGTGTGTGTGTGTGTATCAGTGGTGGGTTGCCCCCGGTTCAGACCGGTTCTATAGAACCGGTAGTAAAACCGGCGGGAGGCTCCGCCCACCGGCCCCATTGTGAACCGGTAGTAAAGGTAAGTAGAACCCACCCCTGGTGTGTATGCATATAGGATGTATGTATATGTGAATCTCTCTCTCTCTCTCTCTCTCTCTCTCTCTCTCTCTCTGTGTGTAGATGCACACGCAGAGAGAGAAAGAGAGAGAAAGAGAGAGAAAGAGGAAATCTCAAATGTAGTTTTTGAGTTTTATTAGCAGGAAATGGGCAGGTTTCCACCAAAAGATAAGATAAGAATTAACTGGTCCCAGAGAAAACGCAAAGTTATGGGGGGGAGGAAGGAATAATCAAAGGCATCCTCGCCATGTTTTTTGTTCAAGAGGATAAAAGCTGTGCCTGATAGAACAATTCCCCTCTTGATTCTCTCAGCAGCGGCTGATGGTCTTTCAGCATTAGCCATTTGAGCAGCTACAGGAAGGCAGGGAAGAAGATCAGGAAGACGAGGTGCAGAAGATATTAGCTGTGGAGAAATGTTCTATTTCCAGAATATAGTGTTTGAAGAACTTTCATTACATAAAGGGGCAAAACAGGGCTCATTTATTTCAGACGGTGCGTCTCAAGTACAACAATTGTTCTGTGGCTGAGCGATGAATTTCTATAGCAGTTGGAGAACAAGGAACAACGGGGCCCCTCGCGGAACCCATTTTAACAAATAGCTAAGAGATTAATTTATTATTTAAGCCTCAGTTCTCTGATCTCCCTGTGAAAACGGTGTACGAGATGGCAGAAGGCACAATTGGAGCAAAATTGCCATTTGATGACATCTCATTTCAAAATTGTTACAATAGCATTAACACAGATGTATAAACTGGGCAGGACAATAGAGGGATGTGGCAATGGCCCTACAATTACACCCACTCACTTGGATGATCTCCTACATGATGGAAAGATGGACCACAGAAAGATCTCAGTCCAGACTGAGAAAATGAAAGGCTAAACAAAGTATAAGTACACGTAATCCTCAACTTAGTCATCATCATTCTGCTAAACAAATAATTTCCTCAACACTGTCAAACTAGTTACTAAGTCTGCATTACTATTAATCTTCCCATCGTTCCTATCACCCATCTCCTCCCACTTATGACTGTATGACTGTAACTTTGTTGCCTGTATCCTTAGATTTATATTGACTGTTTCCAGTCATATTTCCTTAATATGATTTGATTGCTTATTTGTACCCTATGATTTATTGTTAAGTATTGTACTTTATGATTCTTGATGAAGGTATCTTCTCTTTTTATGTACACTGAGAGCATATGCACCAAGACAAATTCCTTGTGTGTCCAATCACACCTGGCCAATAAAAAATTCTATTCTATTCTATTCTATTCTATTCTATTCTATTCTATTCTATTCTATTCTATTCTATTCTATTCTTACAACAAGTTGTTTAGTGACCCTACAACGGCACTGAAAAAAGTGACTTATGGCCATTGTTCACATTTATGACCATTGCAGCATCCTGAGGATCACGTAGAGGAAATTCAAATGCTTGGCAACTGACTCACATTTATGACGGTTGCAGTGTCCTGCAGTCATATGATCCCCCTTTGCGACCTTCTAACAAACAAAGTCAATGGGGAGGCCAGATTCACTTAACAACCGTGTTACTAACTTAACCACTGCAATGATTCACTTAACAACTGTGGCTAGAAAAGTCATAAAATGGGGCAAAGTTCACTTAACAAATGTTTCATTTAACAACAGAAATGTTGAGCTCAATTGTGGTCGTAAATCGAGGACTACCTGTATCTGTTGAAACTGTCCCTTCGGATATCAGACCTATCTGAATAATTACGATGATAAAGAGTGAAATGGTAGGAATTATAGTTATAGCCTCTGAGCGTATTCTTTGACTTGAGTCTTAGGAAATTGGTCCATCTTAAGTGGAAGGCACGCTTTAGCCTAGATATGTCAAGGAATTGATTTTAAGGATACAAAAACCTAAGTAATTTTTAGCAAATCTATCCTTCTTTCTCTCTTGAAAAGGAGACAATAAGCCACATTTTAACATGCTTCTTAAAGACCACATATTGCAACTCACAATATGCATTTTTAAAGTTTTTAACATTTTTTTAAAATTTCCTTAAGCCTGACTGAGAAATATGAAAACTAAAAGATAATGGGCATTCTAACCCACACATTAGTCATTCTCCCCATGAATCACCTACAACATTCAGTCAAATATATTGTGTCACAGTGGTTAGAATGCATTATTGCAGGCTAACTCTGCTCACTGTCGGGAGTTCAATCCACACCAGCTCAAGGTTAACTGAGCCTTCTGTCCTTCTGAGGTCGGTAAAATGAGGACCCAGATTGTTGGTGGGGGGGGGCAATAGGCTGACTCTGTAAACGTCTTAGAGAGTGCCGTAAAGCACTCTAAAGTGGTATATAAATCTTAAGTGCTATTGCTTTTTACTGCACCAGTAATGAGGGCAAGCTTTATATTACATCTTGATCCTATGAAGACATTATAAATTACCCTTGAGGAAACTGCCATTATGGCAAATAAACGCCACATTTATCATAAATTGGGTAAGGCAGCTGGGGCAGGGGTCATTGAAAGAGTTGTAGCTGCCAACTCTTGGAGACACACCCATACACATTTATTGTGCTAGAAAATTATAATTCAGAGGCACCTTTTAGAAGGACTCTAGAGGATACATTTTATAGGCATTTATAGGGCCTTGGGTTACACATGTCTGTTTTAAAAAATGTCTTTCTGTTGGAATACAGTTTTCTTGTATTTTTATGCAACATTTACAGTAGTGTTCAGTCAGTGGATGGCAGTGTTTACAAGTTTGAATCTATGGTGTATACTCTATGTCCTTTTGTTCTAAGTAAAGTTTATTGTTTTCTGTTACAGTTAAGCAGTAAAGCACATGGTGACTGTACACTTTGTTTGATCCGAAATGCTATATATAAACAGAATTTCTAACACTTTCCCACAAAGCTTATCCACTGTTTTCTTATAGTGACAATATAGAGGCAGAGACGCCATAGGGAAAAAAATTGTAGCAAGAAGTGATGTATAATCACTGTAATTTTAAATATTCCTCGGCTGATAAGTAATAACTGAGTGGAAGAAAGCAACCCATTCTGAATAGCTGATCAAACAACTCTCAGCTACTTTGACAGTTGAGCTGGGATTTATGGAGCTATCAAAGCTGAGAAAGTCATGTAGTTCAGAAATCTTGCCAGTGAGACTAATCAACAAATTTCTGAAAAATCTAATATCATATTCAAAGAGAGAGTAATTGTCTCTTACATCTCAAGATGTTTAATGGACACAGAATGTCAATGTTTCTTTCTGGGCCACAAATTCAAAACCAGTTGCTGTTTGACGTGAGCTGGTTTCACCCAAATCTTTTCTGAAAAATTAGGTTATCGTGTGGTAGTGTTAACAACAATTTAACTGCAGCTCTGATCAGAAGTGGCAGAAGTGGGTCCATTCCTCCTTCTCGTGAGCTTTGGGAAACAGTGGTAATACCATTAAACGGCTAATAATTTTTAATCTGTCAGATGCTGCTTTAATCATTTCTTTATTTGCTCGTCCTCACTAATGAACATATGTTTATTATATCTTAATGGAAGACAAACCATACTTTTTCTTGAGCTCTGGCCAAGATAAATATATTCCTGCCAAGAATGCTTATATACCTCACTCTGTATGCACAATGGATGAGAAAGCATGAGTCAGCACTTGGCACCTGGATGTAAAACTCTATTGTTGAGCTTCCATAGCCTTCTCTACAGATTATCCAAAAACTGCAAACAGCAGAAAGGGAAGCAGCTGGCAGGAAATGAGAGTATTAATGCTGAAACAAAGAGTTTTTCCTCCCATCCCAAAGCGTAGCAATTTGCAAGTAACATTTACATATCCAGACCTTCTGATGGATCCCTGCATTTGATGTTTTGATATCCTCAACATTTCCTTAATTAATTTTGTCTTGCAAAACAAGATCCTTTTTCTAATGAATAAAGAAGTCTTTTTATGTCAGTTAATCAGTTTTCTTCCTCCCCTTCTCTGCTTTTCATCTTTTGTGCCTTTTAGTGTGTTAATGTAAAATTACAATATTCTAGGGGCTTGGGAAATGTCCCTCAAAATAGAGATGGGCAAACAGTTTATTATTGTTTCCTTTCACTTTCACTTCTGTTTCCATCTCATTTCCATTTCTATCTTCTTTTTTTAAATCGCATTTCAAAAAACTTGGTTCCTATATATAGTATTATGGGTTTCTTCGTGGCTATTAAGATATTTGCGAGATATTTGCAAAAGCTCTGGGACAGTTAGTGAGTGATCCAGGCAGAGAGTAAGTCCCTTCATATTGGAATACTCCAATACAGCATCCTGAGACTCAGATCTGGGCCAAGACTTTCTATCACCTGAAATAGAGCATCAAATAATATTTCTTCCCTCAGCCAAGATGTAATAAACATAAGCATGACCTAGTTACTTAGGCCTTGACCCATACATACCTCAGATAAAGGTAAAGGTAAAGGTTCCCCTCGCACATATGTGCTAGTCGTTCCTGACTCTAGGGGGTGGTGCTCATCTCCGTTTCAAAGCCGAAGAGCCAGCGCTGTCCAAAGACATTTCCGTAGTCATGTGGCTGGCATGACTCAACGCCAAAGGCTCACGGAACGCTGTTACCTTCCCACCAAAGGGGGTCCCTATTTTTCTACTTGCATTTTTTACGTGCTTTCGAACTGCTAGGTTGGCTGAAGCTGGGACAAGTAATGGGAGCTCACTCTGTTACACGGCACTAGGGATTCGAACCACTGAACTGCCGACCTGTCGATCGACAAGCTCAGCATCTTAGCCACTGAGCCACCACATCCCTTACATATCTCAGGACTTATTTCCAAAATTGGCAACAGAAGAACAATAAATTAGGTAACTGACCCTTGGTTGCCCTTTCATTCCTCCCTCTCCTCCAAACCCTCTAAGGGGAAAGAAAAAAAGGCCATCCATTCAAACACCATGGAAGTATGTGTAGAAACAAGAAACTTTGGAGATAAGTGAGAGACAGTCTTAGATGATCTTAGATAGAACATTTGTGGCACTTGTTAGGTAAACATTAACTTAGCCCTGGAAAAACAGGAAAGCTTAGGGAGAAACTCAAGGTAGCTCCGTCTTGACTCTCTTTGGTATGATAAAGGAAAAGAAAAAGACTGTTTGGATTTCAAGACTTCCTGAAATCTTTGTTTTCTTCTTCCTCCATGAACCAGTTGCAAAGAATCTGGGATATTTTCAACTTTTCCTATATTAGGGATTCTCTCTATCATAATTTTGTATAAAACGTTTAATTTTGGCCCATTCACATTACCAAGTCTATATGCTCAGTAGTATGGTTTCCTTCCAGATGAGATAAACTAACAAAAACCAAGAATGTATAGTCCAAATTATAAATCTTGATGATCCAGGCAAAGATCTTTCAGAAAAAAGTATTGATTGTTTTGTTCTCAAGTTAGAGATATCCACATGGCTAGGTATTTTTTTCATTATTTTCAGGACTGATCAAATTGACCATCTCTGGAGCGAATTAGTTTCAGAGCATTTAACATCTTTTCCCCCAGCGAGCTGTTTAAACCCACCCTCTAACTGGTTATATTGCTGATATTGTTGGTTTCTGTCAAATATAACCTAATATTCTTCTTTTCCTACCTCTCATGGCAATAGAACCTAACAATGTTATTGTGCTGGCCACAAACGACAAGTGGTATCTTTTGCCCTAAAGATAATGCAGCCCAGGATTGGACAACGAAGACAAGAATGCAGTTTTACCAGAAAGTGAAGCAAATGCTGGAGAAAATAGATTTTGCCTTTGAGCTATGGTGGAAGATATGTGGCTAAAAAACAGATACTTTAATCCAGAGTGGCTTGGAACTTCTGACAAAGTAAATCCTGCTCCATTTTTAGTCTTGTATTCTAAGCTAAGCAAAGCCACTCATTGTATTCCAAAGTTCATTCTTTTCATTAAATGTTAGGCTTACACAAAATGTTCTCTTTTCCCCCCTTTTGTAGATGTGTATTGGAACCAGTCATCTGCACTTCATTTCCTCAAACTGAAATATCCAGAGATTTTGTCTCCTAAACATTGGCACTCAAAGTATTGAAGGATTACCGATGTTGAAGGGTGTATAATATAGAGCAGGGGTGTCAAACTCGATTTCATTGAGGGCCGCATCAGGTTGTGTTTGACCTCAGGAGGGCCCGGGTGGGTGTGGCCAGCTTGACATCATGCATGTCAGGGACGCCTGTAGTGGCCCAAGGGCTCTGCCACTGAAAACGGGCATCCGAGCTCCGTTTTCAGCTTTGATGGCCTCCTGCAACCCTCTGCCAGCCAAAATGGAGCTCAGGAGGGCCGCACACAGCTCTCACAAGTTCCATTTTTGCTGGCAAAGTCACCGCGGGCTGGTCCTTTGCTGTTTCCAGGGTGGCCCCATGGGCCAGATCTAAGGACCCTCCATGTGCACCCTGCACTTACCTGCATCCAAAACGGGCTGCATGGGGACTTCTGGGAGGGGACGGGCAGGGTGGGTGGGGCCAGCCAGGAGTGGGATTTAGGGGGTTCTCCAAACTGCACAGAATCTTAGCTAGAGGTTCTCCTGAACCCCTGCGAACTCCCAGCAGCCCACCCCTGTTCTTACTACATTCCATCATATAATCCCACACAGTAGGTTGAATCATGATGAATGCCAGAAGCTATAACTGAGCAACAAGCAGACGATTTCACAGCTTTATTCTTGCCCCAAGAATTCTGGAAAATGATCATTTCCCAATGCAAGGTGATTTATAGTTCCCAAGCTTCTCTCAGTAAGAATTTCTGTCCTAGTGGGGACCTGAGCAGCAAATCCATCTTTTTCAGATGGATGATATTACTATCCTGTCCTTCCTTTGGATTTACATTATGCATCTCATTATGTTTATTATCAGAGCCATGATGACCCTGACTTACTCAAGAAATTAAAAGATTCAGGAAGACAGTACTGCCAAAGTGCCAGTAGGGGGAGAAAGAGAAGGAGTTAAACTGCCTCTCCCTCCTTCCTGTCAGTCAACATTAGTCAAAACCCTGTACTGATACAAATCAGGTTTTGTGTTGGATGCAGTCCAGGCTGCCTCATTAGTATCATGCCAATCTACATATTTATTTTGGAAAAAATATAAATTACATTCTGAGAGGTTTTGCCCATGGTTCCATATTTATAACAGAAGAATAGAAAATCAAGGCTTCCTTGCAAAGCCGGTCGTAAGACTCTCTGGAGTTACAGTGAAGTGGGACCACATCAAATTCTACTGGAAAATCGATCGAACACTTTGAAAAGCTGCCAACACATTCTTCTGAGTGCTGAATTCAAGCTGAGATGCCTTTCAGTATAAGGAGAGGCCAGAAACTGCTTTTTGAATGGTGACAGCTAATGTATAGAGAAATGCTTTTATAATAGGGTTGGTCCAAATTTTTCCATTGTGTGCCCCCCAAAAAAAAACATTGTCGTTTCAGAATCATTTTTGAAACAGCATTATTAATTTCACATGGAAGAGGTTCCTGGAAGAATTCAGAATTATGGGTAGCCATTCACTTTTCTCTTTGAAGGGGACAGCGGAGATTTAAGTTTTTGTTTTCATTTAAAATGAGGAAGTTCAAAGTTTCAAAACCATCTCTGCCATAACTAGGAGGCAGGGTGAATCTCATTATCCATAGAGTCATTCTGTGAGTGATATGGGCGATGGATGGATAGATGGATGGATGGATGGATGGATGGTAGAGAGACAGACAGACATGAATCCTAAGTGTTAATATGCCATCAGACAGCTGCATTAATGTCCTTGAGAAGAGGTGTTCTCCAAATATGGTGTTCAATATGGTGTTCTCCAAATCTCCTGGATATTTAAATCCCAGGAGCAAATAGCAGGGGATGGATGCATTCTAGTCTAAAATTACTGAGAAGATATCTGGATGCCTACCTCTGCCCTAAAAGAGTTTACATTTAGGATGCCATTTCAATATAACTAGGAACAAGGAATTATTATTATTATTATTATTATTATTATTATTATTATTATTATTTAACTAATATAACTAGGAACTAGAAAAAATAGGGGGGAAGGGACCGGGTGGCTCAGTGGCTAAGACGCTGAGCTTGTCGATTGAAAAGTCAGCAGTTCAGCAGTTCAAATCCCTAGTGCTGTGTAACAGGGTGAGCTCCCGTTACTTGTCCCAGCTTCTGCCAACCTAGCAGTTTGAAAGCACGTAAAAAATGCAAGTAGAAAAATAGGGACCCCCTTTGGTGGGAAGGTAACAGCGTTCCATGCGCCTTTGGCATTTAGTCATGCCGGCCACATGACCACCAAGATGTCTTCGGACAGCGCTGGCTCTTTGGCTTTGAAACGGAGATGAGCGCCACCCCCTAGAGTCGGGAACGGCTAGCACATATGTGCAAGGGGAACCTTTACCTTTACCTAGGAAAAATACATTTTGTTTTACCCTTTAACATACGCTTTGCATCAGATTCTGAACTTCCCTAGATTAAGATAATATTGTAATGGTGAACTCCCCACTTCTTAAAAACAGGACCACTCAGAAAATGTATACAGAAAAATCTATTTAGAGAAACCACACACAAACAATGCTTATTTGTGTGCTGCTGGCAATAAATACAAAGTGATGCAGCTATGGGGGTGAAATAAACTCAGTGCTGGAGAAAATAGGACCAAAAATGTGGATCATCAGTCCAGTCTGATGCATTGTGTCTTTTTTTGCAGCCTCCAAGTTGCTTTACAGAACCATTTCAAATCAAGATTCAGTCCTCATCCAACCAGGATTATGTGTGAGAGTTTTCCCATGTTTTGTAACTTGATGACAAAAGGCAAAGCCAAGGCTTTGGGGGAAAGTATCTCTTTTGTCTACCCGTTCTTAATTTCAGCTCACAAGTAGAGTGGAAGAAAAGAGAGACGTAGAAAGGAAGCAGGCGAGGAAGGCCCATCCACCATTCTTGCTCCAATTTTCCACAGCCCATCAAGCGCCTTCTCAAACAAATGAAAAAAACGAAACAGATCCTTTTAAAGGTCTTCCCTTCTCAGGGTAATTGCCAAATGAACTCTCTACTTAATGGACATTGTCAGAAGGCATGGACAGTGGTTTTGTTTTCCTTCTTTCTCATTACAGCTTGCACAGTTCCTAGCTGACAATGTGATAATTTTTTGCTGATAGAATCATCCTTTCCTTCTGTGCCTTCCCTTTTCTTCTCTCTCTTATTGCCCCCTGAAGTTACACTCCTGGTACAATACTGCCCCTCTAGTGGTGAAATCCTCCCCGGTTTGCCACCGGTTCGCTGCCCGTGCATGCACATTACACGCCAAATGTGCACTACATGCAGAAAAAAGAGGCTTGGGAAGGTAAGTAGAACAGCGAGGGGGAACAGCTGTGCCGCGTGATTCAGATTCACTAGAAAGGAGGATTTCTTGCTTTCTAGCGATTTTAAATCACGTGGCACAGCTGATCGTCGGAAATACTGGTTCGGACCAACCGGTAGCTTTTATCACTACCGGTTCTCCTGAACCGGTGCAAACCGGTAGAACTTCAGCACTGTGCCTCTCTAAAAATGAGACACCTTGAGAATACTTGAGATTACAAAGTAAACTATGAAATAATGGTTAGTTTCTAAAATGAGGGGGGGGAGAGGGAGTGCAAAGCAGTGCAAAGATGCAGGGGGGTGGAGGAAAGATTGCTTCCAAGTTTCTCCTCTTAATTCCTTTCTCTTTCAATACCTATTTATGCTTCTCATACTCAGCCAGATTCTTTCCCCTTTTTACCATTGCAAATCAAAGACCTAGGGGCAGACACTGTGTGTATGAAGAGGGGGGGCGGGCTGCTGATTAGAGCTGTCTTGAAATTAAATTAGAAAAGCTTTAAATCAGAATAAAACTGTTAGTAGCAACCTTCAAGGCCAACTTGATTTTTAATGAGACTCCTTGGAGACCGAACTGGAATCTCATCAGATCATGAAAATGTGAGAACTGCTTGCAACCAATCTTCCTTCCAGGACCACAAGGGGATTGTGAATGGTCAAAGAGATGCATTTTGTGGGCCCCCAGATCTCTTTATGGTCTTTCCAATATTCCCAAATAAACAAAATTTGTTTATTGCTAACACCATCAGTCGTTCAAGGCCATTCTTTAAAATTCTCTTTCAGCCATTCTGTTTTGCCTATTCCCCCACCCCCCTCTAAACAAACCTCACTTCGCAAACACCTTGAGGATATCTAACTCTGATTGTCTCCTTGAAGCAGACTCATTAAAATATTAACTTATAAAGAACTGGCAGACATAGTTGCCAGGTGAGTTCATTATATTTTTCCATGATTCAGAAAATGCTGAGTCCAACGGTGTCTCAAAGGTGGTTAAAAAGAGCTAATTTGGTCCAGTGGTGAAGGCATCAGGCTAGAAAGCAGGAGTGTGAGTTCTAGTCCCACCTTAGGCATGAAAGCCAGCTGGGTGACTTTGGACCAGTCACATTCTCTTAGCCCACCTCTCACATGCTTGTTGTCATTGTGGGGAAATTAAGAGGAGGAATGAGTATTAGGTATGTTTGCCATTTTAAGTTACTTAGAAAGTAATAAAGATGAGATAATACATACATACATACATACATACCTGTGTTTCCCGAAAATAAGACTCAGTCTAATACTATTTTGCCACCAAAAAAGGCACCAGGTTTTATTTTCGGGGGATGCCTTCCACCTCACCGCAGCAGCACCAACAGCCCCACCCAGCAGGAGCCCGCTGCCCACTTCTGTGGCCACTTGTGTGCATCGTCTCCAGCCTCCATTTCGTTGTCAGAGGCTTTCAGGGAAGGCCTCTGCAGCCAAGAAACAGGCTCTGGATTGACACGCACAGTGCCCCCCGGCCTCGTTTCACCATCAGAGACCTGATGGGGAGGGCTTATATTGAGCGCACATGTAAAAATCAAGCTAGGGCTTATTTTTGGGATAGGTGTTATTTTTGGGGAAACACGGTACATATTGTACATACATATATACATATGAAACTGCCATCCACGGTAAGCTTTGTAGTAATCCTTTCGGCTCTTAAGAATAGACCTGCCCAAACTTTGGTACTTGGGATCTTTAGAGTAGCTGAACCTACCATTTTCTGTATTCTGTTGGTTAAAAATCGAGTTCCCAGGATATCTCATCATTAGCCATGTTGGCTGTAGCTCCTGAAAATGGTAATTCAGCGACGATTGAAAAGAGATATTCCCCATAAATTATACTACCATTGTAAAGAAAGTAATTTATGAATTGTTGCATCTAAGGTTTATAGTTAAATGGAAAGCATAATGTTGGTACTACCATATGTCACTAAACATGCTTGTCTGTGTCAAACATTTTAATAGTACATATTTTTTTTCATTGTTTTCTAGGGTTTTTTAAATTCTGTCTGCCAAGATTCAGTTTTCTGTTCCAATTTAATGCTTCTCAAACAATTTCTTTAGAAAACCTTCTGCAAATCTTCTTAATCCTACTTTTTACTTTCAATCTCTCTCTCTATCTCTCTACCTATCTACCTATCCACCTATCTACCTATATCTCTCTATCTCTCTATCTCTCCATCTCTATCTCTATCTCTAAATCAATCTATCTATCTATCTATCTATCTATCTATCTATCTATCTATCTATTATGTTTACCATTATATTCTTTTTATTGCTCCATATCTTCAAGCATATTTTTGGCAATGTTAAACATGTGAACATCAGGGGTGGATTTGTATGCATTGTGGGGGTCTCCTCTCTTGGAAATTGTGGATTGAAATGCAAGAAATGCTTGTTCAAAATGACACACAAAATGTGGCATGGATTTGTCTGCATGCTGGACATATACACTCATTTGATTAAATAGACCTGGAAGTAATTTGATAGGCAATTCTTGTTTCACTCATATATTTCTGCTCTGCTGCCTCATTGATTTTTATCAATGCATTGCCACAGTTAATTATGAATGGCCACGCATATGTTTCTTGCTTAATAGGCTAATATTGCAATGTGCTGAATGTATTTCCTACCATAGTACAGTAGTTCATAATTATGAGGATATATTTTTTTTCTCTAGTATTTTTAAAATCCTGCATATGTAGGCCAAGATACAGAGTTCTTCATATGCTCACTAATAAGACCTTGTAGAAGTAAGGAGGGAGGGAGGGAGGGAGGGAGGGAGGAAGGAAAGAAAGAAAGAAAGAAAGAAAGAAAGAAAGAAAGAAAGAAAGAAAGAAAGAAAGAAAGAAAGAAGGAAGATTTCTGATGCTCTCTGCCAGATTCCACAAAACAACTCAATGGGGAAGCTGGCAGGAAGTCAGAAATTGCTCCTGCTCACACTATTTTTTATTTTTTTATTTATTTTGCTCACCTTTGATCATTCTGTTTCAGTAAATAAACATCACTGAAACAATGACCCAATGAGGCATGGGTTGCCTACTTATTACTCTAAAACCTTCACATATAAACCACTTAGCAGCATCCACTCCAAAAGAATAAAGAAGCTAGGCAAATAGCTTAGATTATTTTCAGCAACAAAGGAAGTTGAGCCAAATGCTAGGTTTACCTCTCAAGGTGGAGACTGTTATGAGAGCCCGGCAGTTGAGGTAAGTCCTCATTAAGGACTTTCTTACTTACCAGTGGTATGCAGGGTCTCCAAAGATTTCACATTAAAACTGCAGTTATGCCTGCTGCCTTCATTGTTTTTCTATTAAGAGCTACGGTACAGTGGTAAGAATGCAGTATTGCAGGCTAACTCTGAATTCCACTGCCAGGAGTTCGATCCTGACCAGCTGAAGGTTGACCCATCCTTCCAAGGTCAGTTAAAATGAGGACCCAGATTGTTGGGGGCAATATGCTGACTCTGTAAACTGCTGAGAGAGGGTTGTAAAGCACTATGGGCCAGCATATAAGTCTAGGTGCTATTACTATTAATTGATCTGATTTGCAGCTCACAAGTAATGTAATACAGTACAGTACAGTAGTTAATTATTAAATTATTAAATATGAACTATTGTATCCATAGGTTAAAGCCAAAATGAGACAATACATATCTTGGAAAGTACTATATATACCCACAAGAATGTTCACTCATTCTGAGCACAGATGCCCTTTGGATTTTGTAAGGCAGAAACCTTCTTTTAATCATATTTATTAAAAACGATCCATTTTCAGATGAAAATAATAGTTTAGAAGTTCAGTTCTCATCAGGAAATAGTACCCTTAATGCAACCTGAAACCATAATTATTCTTTCAACAACAATGGTAATAATGTAATTCTGTGTTAAAAAAGGAGAAGGAATCTTATAGCACCTTTTTCAGCCTAACAAATTTTATTTTAAAATTTATTTTTAGCTTTAGCTTACAGAAAGCTTATGCCTTTTAATAAAATTTGTTAAGCTGAAAAGGTGGATTAAGATCTGACTTTGAGCTACCATAGGTAATACAGCTCACCTCCAACAGTATTGATAGTAATTCTGTATTGTATTTTTAACACCCCGGACAATTATGGTATTTTTCGGAGTATAAAACGCACCTTTTTCCCCCTAAAAGGGGCTAAAAATTTAGGTCCATCTTATACACCAAATGTAGCCCCGCCTGCCCACTGGCCCCCACCCTTTGGCCTCTGCCTCGCAGCGGTTACCTCCTTGCAAGCAAACAGCAAGAAAAAACAGCTCGTTTCAGTTTCAGCACAGCCTAATTAGCACAAGTTGATTGGATCGGTCTCCCGACTCTCAGCTGTTTTGTGCAGGGCTCTGCTGCTTGCTGCAAAGTGGTAAATTGCTGGAGCAGATTTTTTTTTTTCCTTGTGCTAATCAAGCTATGCTGAAAACGAAAATGAAAGTAAAACAGGCTGTTTGCTGTTTGCTGCAACGAGGCAAAATTGCTCAGAGGCAGAGGGAGATTTCTTTTTCTTCTTTTCCTCACCAAAAAAGTGTATGCGTCTTATACTCCGGTGTGTCTTATATTCTGAAAAATACGGTATTTATCTGTGTGTTTTTTAAAGTTCTATCAAGACAATCTCTGAACCCTAACAAAGACTACCAAGGTTATACATATTACATTCAAAGTGAACTGAGGAAATAATGCTAAACTGAGTTAAAGATAGAAATGGAAAAGGCAGCAAAGATGTGAGCTAAAACTCCAGCATTATCATTAATAACTATTAAAGGCCAGGCAAAATAAAATGTTTTCTCAGCTTTGGTTCACGGGATTTTATAGTTGTTCAGGAAAACAAGATTTCCCAATATTTCAGTTTCTGGGTCTTCTCTTTTCAAGCTGTTAAACAAGCTTCCTTTACAGACAAGGACAGAGAAGTCAGAGATGGAGTGACTACATCAGAAGTAATGTTCACCCAGGAATGAATGACTCCACATTTCCATAATCATTTTTCTGTTTGAATTCATTCACAATTTCAAGGACTGTTCGGGCTTCACTCACATAGTTATGGCAGAAACTGGGGAGGGAGGAGGAACCCTGTTGCATTTTATTAAATACAACTCACGCTGTCATTAGTACAGGAGATTTATAAGGGATTTAAAGTACCTTGGGCAGGTGCTAAGTCATGTTGTAAGAAGATGTGGCTAGAAGAAAATGAATGTTTCCCCATTATATTCTGCTGTCTTTGGGACTGCTGTGTCCTGCATATTGGTGAGCTTACACTTGGTCAGAATAGCAATAGCAATGGCATTTATTTATTTATTTATTTATTTATTTATTTATTTATTTATTGGTTCGATTTATATGCCGCCTTTCTCTGGAGACTCAGGGTGGCTTACAATGTGTTAAGCAATAGCTTTCATACTTTTGTATATACCTGCTTAGTAGGGCTTTTGCCCCCCACCCAAGCGGTGTTCTTTTTTTATACGAAGTCAGCTTATTGCCTCCACAATCTAGGTCCTCATTTTATCTACCTCGAAAAGATGTCAACCTTGAGCCTGGTGAGATTTGAACTTGCAGTAATTGCAGGCAGCTGGTGCTAGTTAACATCACTTCAGTCTGCTGCGCCACCAAGGCTCTTGGTATATAGACTTATATACCGCTTCACAGTGCTTTACAGCAGGGGTAGGTTCTACTTACCTTTACTACTGGTTCGCAACGGGGCCGCGTGTGCATACGCAGAAGCTTCTGCACATGCGCAGAAGTGTTCTGATGATGTCGAGGTTGGTAGGTGGAGCCTCCCGCCGGTTTTACTACCAGTTCTATAGAATCGGTGTGAACCGGGAGCAACCCACCATTGCTTTACAGCCAGTAGTGGGTTCCACCTATCTTTGCTACCAGTTCGGAACTGGGAGCGCGCGCATGTGTGCTTTGCTCACATGCAGCATTTCTGCACATGTGATGATGTCCGGGCGGGTGGGCGGAGCCTCCCGCCATCGCCACTACCGGTTTGGCCAAACTGGGGCAAACGGGTAGAAACCCACCACTGTTTACAGCCCTCTCTAAGTGATTTACAAAGTCAGCCTCTTGCCCCCAACAATCTGGGTCCTCATTTTACCAACCTCGGAAGGATGGAAGGCTGAATCAACCTTGAGCTGGTCAGGATCGAACTCCTGGCAGTCAGCAGAGTTTGCCTGCAAATACTGCATTCTAACCCCTACATCACTCTTGTGACAGAGCCAAGAGTGTCACAAGCTTTTTATCCAGTAACTGAAAACAGAGTTCAGGAACTGATGAAGGGATGAGAGAGAGAGATTCTATATTCACCATTAAGACCAATCCAACCCAACTCTCACTCACTTATTCACTCATCTGGGAAGTTTACTTACATTTCATTGAGCTCCATAGAACATACTGTAAGTAGTCAATTTTTTCTCTTTTAAGAGCCAAGATGAGGGATCCTGCATAGTTGGGTGAAGACCAAAGTTACACCTCCAGAGATAGGATTCTGTGGATGTGTTTCAACTGTCCTTCAGGCAGATTTGTTGTTTTTATTTAGACAGGGATTGATCCAATGTTCAATCCAACATGTTCTAAAAGTCAATAAGGCTTTCTCTCCCCCACCCCCCAAATAATATGCAGTACTACAGATGGGTGGTTTTTCACTGTGGTTGGTCAGAAGAAATTAACATTCTAGACTCTGTGTGGGAACCATTTTAGAATGAAAATGAATAATTTTCATCTGTTTGGGAAGCCTCCCACAATATTGTCCCACAGATTCCCATAGACACAATTTCACCTTGTGTTGCTCACTTGCCTTCTGCAGAAAATGGCTGAGATGTAACTAAAATAGGGTGTATTAATTAATTTATTATTTATTAATTCAACTTATATACTGCCCTTCTCCCCAGGGGGACTCAGGGTGGTGGACAGCCAAACTTAAAACACATATAGTACAAAAGTTAAGAAAAAACTAAAATAAATTAAATCATCGGCATTTCCAATTTAAAACCCAGAATCAATGAAATCAAAAATGTAAAAAACCCATTAAAACCATTTAAGCTAGGCCAGCTTGTTGGAATAAATAAGTCTTCAGGGCCTTTCGGAAAGTGCGGAGGTCCGGGATCAGTCGTATTCCAGGAGGTAGCTCAATTGGAAGCAACAGTCCATAGGAGAAGCATGAAGGTACTAGTTGCCCTAACCTTAAGGTCATTGAGAACAAAATACCTAGTTAGGGTCACCAAGAATGCTCAAACCCAAACTTTTCTCCCAAAGCCAAATTTTTTCCCAGAGAACCTAAAAAAACTCTCCTCCAATTCCTAAATTCATCCAGTACCCCAAAACCTAAAATCACAAAATTCATTTTTTTATGATGAGTTTGTAAACATTTGACATGCTTTATAGCAGCTGGCAAGCTTTGCACAGACTTGGCCATTGTTGGGTGGCACTTGACTCCAGAAAGACAGGTCATTTTGTATGTGGCTTCCTGCCTTCCAGTGCTGATAAGTGGCATCTTGAAATGGGCAGGAAGGGACAGTTTATTGCTTAAGCTGCAGTGATGAATTAGTTCTCTTGGCAGCTTTATCCCACAATAGACTCCACTATGTGGAAATAAGGACCATTGCCCCCACTTGAGAGACAATATTAGATGGTAAGGGGTGGTTCGTTTCATGATAATTGAGCAGTTTTCAAATTCATCTAGGGATAGAAAGAGAGGCTGTCAAGTTGTTTAATGAGCCATTTAGCAAATCCCTCATGCATATTATCCCAGTAGCAACAATGCATACGAGCCTGCACATAGAAAAATATGCCCCCCAGTGATGCCATCCCGCAGGGCAAGGCCTCATTAGTCTGCTGAAATCATAACTGATGCCAACAGAGCTTACTCAAAGGATCCATTTTGTTTGCTTTTACATTTGGGACTTATAAATGTAGCCTCTCCCCCCTTGCCTTCTGCTGCACGGCTCTTCCTCAAAGAGGACTAGACTCATGCTGAGCTTTTATTTGTTCAATGGCAATTTATTTAGGAACAGGACTTATATCCTGTGAAGGTTTCACTTTTAAGCTGAAAATTGTACCTTCCCCCAACACTTTTCCTTAATTCAAAACGCAGTTAAGGGGATTTAAAGATAAACCTTTAATGCCTTAATAGAATCATAATCTGCTTTTATGTCAGTTCTAAAACTGTGTTGATGGGCCACAGTTTTCAGAAAAGCTGAGGTAAATCATAGAGTTTTGAGTTATGTACATTTATTCATGATAATTAGACATCTCTTGAGCTTGGGAGAAGGCTACAGCGACCATTTTACACAAAGGTTCGAAAACAACCAGCTTTGAAAATACTAGTACTTCCAATTATACTGGGAAGGTTGAACTTTTTGGACTCCTTTAACCTAATCAGGTATTGTGATTTCATAATATGGATTTTTATAGTTGGGGACAATTCTTTTCACTCCTTGCATTGAATTTTTGAAATTATCCAATGTCTCTAGGTTTCTTTTAGAGGGGTTTGCAACCTCGGCAACTTTAAGCCTGGTGGACTTCAATTCCCAGAATTCCCCAGCCAGCTTGGCTGTGGAATTCTGGTAGTTGAAGTCTGCCAGACTTAAAGTTGTCGAGGTTGGAGATCCCTATTTTAGATGTAAAGATCAGAACATGGTCAATCCAGGATATGAAGAAAAGCTGGAATGTTTGGGCAGATGTTTAATGGTAAAAGTTGAAGTTCCTCTCTGCTCATGATGAAGGTGTGCATATACACAATCGGAGAGAGATCTTACAAAACCCCAGCGTATCATTCTCAACATGTTAGCACCAGCATGGCAGCAATCTTATGCTTTCTGTGCCTGACAATAAGCTGTATACCGCCAGGATTACTTTTGACTGCATTTAGTATCTAACAGAAAAGCATTCCAGGTTTTAATAAATGATTTTTATCCATGTGGAATGCAAGTCTTAGCTTTTAATTAGAAATGTGAACAGCCTGGTATACAAGAGATATTTTTTTCCAGGTCTTTTTAATGAACGTAAAGGCAACATTTAGTCTCTGCTCATCATTCTCAGTGAGCAGTTATTGTGGTGCTTCAGAACATGATGTCCCTTGCAACTCCTTCTTTTTTGCATCACTTGCTTGTGAGGCAGTTTACTTTAGAGGGGAAAGTGGCTAATTAGGAGACCTAATTGAGGCTCACAAAAGGATCTACTGTATAGCATAAAGAAAATGATCCTCTGGTCCTTTAATACTAAGTACTGTATCTGGGTCATCCAATGAGCTGTTTGGTAGGAGACTACAGGTCGTTCTTCTTTTGTTGATCAATAGTTAATAATAGGAATATTCTAATTCAGAGGTTTCGTGAGTATGAAATATAAGATGCTGGGACTAAAATGAAGAACATTCTCCCTTTCTTACCCTCTTTGCTTTTGCAGGATGCAGAAAGAGGCTAGGTAGCTCTGTCCCTAGCAGGAGCCTTCTTACAGTGTATTGTACTAGCTGTACACCTATGCTTCCCCATGAAACTATGTGATCGGGCGTGATAAATTGACACTTAAAGCCTGAAACTTAATGTACAATGTGTAACTCCGTAGCATCAGAGCATGTTAATATAAGGCAACTGGCAGTTGGGACAGAGTTCCTTTCAGGTGGGGAGTAGAATGTTTAACTCCTTAGCATCAGAGTGGGTAAATATAATACTGTATATGAAATACTAATGATCTGATGGTCATTTCAAAAAATCCTTTTTTAGCAAGTACCTAGAAGCCAAGAGGAGCATTCATGCAAAATTTCAAATTTGTAGGCTTTATCGTTCTGGAGATTTTGTGACGAGTGACTGGTATATATATATATATATATATATAGATGAGATACCACCTCATGAGATAACCAGTGGAAGAGAATATTTGTAGCTCAAGGTTGAACTGTGGGGTCCTTGGTGCTCTTTTAGCTTGGTTGTTTTCTTCCAGATATTTCACCACCCAAATATGTAAGAGCTGATGATGTTACCTAGTTGGGTAATGAAAAGTCTACAAGAAAACAACTCCGCTCAGAGAGCACCAAGACCCTCATGGAATATCCTGTTCTAGGTAATTCAAGGAGGATTTGAAATTAGAATTCATAGATATATTACAAAAATGGTCAGGAGTGGAAAATGAGTCCTATGAGCCGAGACTGAGGAAACTGGCTCTATTCAACTCTGAGAAGCATATATTCTGATGTCCTAGCCAAAAAAGTTCCTTAATGCCCCAGAGTGTTGGACCTGAAATGGTAGCCTTAAATCATGGGAAGGTAATGCTAGTTGAATGTTAGAGAGGGGGGAAAAATCTTCCTTAAAGCAAGAAAAGTTGAATAGGGAAGCCAATTATCTTGGAAAATGGGAGGCTAAACTCCTGAAGCTAAATTACACACACACACTTCTCTGGATTCATTCTTGGCTAAAAATGTCTCAATCTTTTTCGTTGCCTAAGAGGGGGGGGGACTTTCAAAAAAGACAAAAGTCGCTCATTATGCTTAGGCCAGCGGAAGGGAGCTCATCCCTGTGTTGCCTAGACAACAAGGGTATGCTTATACCGCTCATCTCTTCAAGCCTTGCTACAGCCTGTGAGGGAACAGCAGGGGAAATCACCTGGTTGCCTAGGCAACCGGGCGATATTCGGTCTCTTCTGGCTTTGTGATGTGACTCAGATTTGTGATGGTAGAGTTTGCAAAGAGCCACAAAAGCTTATTGCATTCCAAAGCTTGTCATTCCGTGACCTACAAGCCATATTTCCATTTCACTCATTTTATTCATAGGAATAGTTAGTATTTCACCGGTTACATATTTCAGAATGAATTGACCATTTTGGCACTTCCTGGATCTCCCTTCCCCAATATGGCACCTTCCACACAGAATGGAATTTTTTTAAAAAAAAAATAAAATCTAGGCTGTTTTATGACTGTAATAAAGATGGGTTTGAATTGATTTGATTTGATTCTGTAAATTGTGTCCGATATACATGGAAGGTTACCAATTTAAGAGAGGCTTTCCTGGATTTTAGTGGATCAGAACAGTTTTCTTTGAATTGGATTGGAAACATTTCTTTCAGCATCCATTTTTATCCAATCCACATTACCTTTTTATTTCTTTGAGGAACTCATGAAAATGTTTCACACACAGGCACTGTTTACCTCGAAAGGGACATGCTAGCATGTATTAATCCTAAAAAAAAAAACATTCTACACAAGCAAAATTTGTCCTTGGATGTGTTTTTGACCTGAGACTACGATTACAAAATTTAGAGGCATATGAAAACAAATTAAAAAAAACAAAACCCAAGAAGAATTTGACTTGCCAACAGCACTAATTCAATGTGTATTATGGAAACTTTGGAAGTGAAGTAATTTGATGATGTTCAAAGATCTTATTCTGCTTTTCAGGTGTGAAAAACTTCATCCCATTAGTGTTTCAAGCATTTAGAGCTCCCAGAGTCCACGTTCAAACATTCATTCTGCTTCTTATCTTTTTCTCCAGGTTCAGCATCTTCTTTTACTCAGCAACCTCAGGACCAAGTGGTGATTGCTGGACAACCTGTGACCCTCCTGTGTGCTATTCCTGAATATAATGGAATTGTGCTATGGATTAAAGATGGACTCGCCCTTGGAGTAGGAAGGGATCTCTCCAGTAAGAATATATATATATATATTTAATTCTTATTTATTCATTAAATGTATATGCTGCCCATATCACTGTCAAGCAACTCTTATTTATTTATTAAATATTTTTACTTCTCATTTGGCCAGATCAGGAGAGTTGCAGTGGCCTAGAGGTGGAGCTCTCACCTCACAATCAGGAGGCTATGAGTTCGATCCTAGGTAGAGGCAGATATTTCTCTCTCTGGGCACACTGAGAATATATCTGCTGAACAAAACTCCACATTGGTGACAGGAAGGGCATCCTGCCATTAAAACATTCTGCTAGCTCCATTCAGTTGCCCAAACTCCACCCCGCAAGGGATTAAGGGGTTGTTAAAAGTAGATGGTGATGATTTGGTTAGATTGATTCTTACCTACCCCAGACAGCTCCTATTAGATGCTAATCAAGAATAACACAGTGAATTTCTAACATACACAATGCACACACACATCTCTCCTCACCACAAAGCAAACACCTTTCCCTGGATATATGTTTATCCATAGTTCTGACAACAACTACAAGCTGGGAAATAATCATGCTTTTTGTGGCTGGGTAGCTGTGCCTTCAAGGCCCAGTAACTACATAGATATCCCTGCAGTTTTCTTAGATAGATTTTTGGAAGTGGTTTGCCAGTGCCTTTTTCCTTGTGTCTGAGAGAAAGTGACAGGCCAAAGGTTTTCCAACGGCTTTGTGCAGAACTAGAATTAGAATAACAGAGTTGGAAGGGACCTTGGAGGTCTTCTAGTCCAACCCCCTGCTTAGGTAGGAAACCCTATACCATTTCAGACCAATGGTTATCCAATCTCTTCTTAAAAACCTCCAGTGTTGGAGAATTCACAACTTCTGGAGATAAATTATTCCACTGATTAATTGTTTAACTGTCAGGAAATTTCTCCTTAGTTCTAGGTTGTTTCTCTCCTTGATTAGTTTCCACCCATTGCTTCTTATCCTGCCCTCAGGTGCTTTGGAGAATAGCTTGACTCCCTCTTCTTTATGGCAACCCCTGAGATATTGGAACACTGCTCTTGTCAGAGTTTGTTGCAGAAATAATCAAATCCAGAAAGCACACACAGACAGCTGATTCAGCTGGATTCATTAACTTCTTTATATACATATAACACACAAAGATAAATGTACAATACCAATAGCTGATTCTTCTAACGTGGTAGAGAGTTACAAGCAAAACACAAGCAGAGTACAGCAGACTTCAGAGTTCCAGACTAGCTTGCAGCTTTTGCACAGACTCAGAGCTGAGCCACGCCCAGCCTTCTTGCTTAAGTTTCTGTTTCCAAAACAGCCCTCATTGGCTGACCTTGTTACCATGTCTCCCAGTCATGAATATTCTATCATGCCACCCCTAGTCCTTTTCATTAAAGTAAAATACCCAATTCCAGCAACCGTTCTTTATATGTTTTAGCCTTCAGTCCCCTAATCATCTTTGCTGCTCTTCTCTGCACTCTTTCTAGAGTCTCCACATCTTTTTTACATCGTGGCAACCAAAACTGGATGCAGTATTCCAAGTGTGGCCTTACCCAGGCATTATAAAGTGGTATTAAAACTTCACGTGATCTTGATTCTATCCTTCTGTTTATGCAGCCTAGAACTGTGTTGGTTTTTTTGGCAGCTGCAGCACACTGCTGGCTCGTATTTAAATGATTGTCCACTAGGACTCCAAGATCCCTCTCATGGTTACTACTATTGAGCCGGATACCACATATACTCATTTTGTTTTTCTTGCCTAAATGTAGAACCTTACTTTTTTCACCATTGTATTTCATTTTGTTCGACAGCGCCCAATGTTCTAGTATACCCTTTTCCCCAGCTTTGGTCCAGTGCCTTATCTACTAGACCAAACTGTCTCTCACTGAAGTGGTTAAGACCAGGCTATTTTGGTTCTTTCCTGATTTTCAAACATTTGTCTTTATGGAAGTGCTTAGGTGCACTGAGAACCAGTTTGGTCTAGTGGTTAAGGCACCAGGCTAGAGACCAGGAGTTCTAGTCCCACCTCAGCCATGAAAGCCAGCTGGGTGACTTTGAGCCAATCACCAGGAGCCTGTGAGTTCTAGTCATGCCTTAGGCATCAATGCCATTGAGTGCCTTTGGACCAGTCCCTCTCTCTCTCTGTCCAACTCACCTCACAAAGTAGGAAGGAGTATTATATACATTCACTGCGGTGGTGAAATTCAAATATTTTCACTACCAGTTCTGTGGGCGTGGCTGGGGGGGTGTGGTATGGCTTGAAGGCGTGGCTTGGGGGGCATGGCAGGGGAACAATACTGCAAAATCTCCATTCCCACCCCACTCCAGAGGAAGAATACTGCAAAATCCCCATTTCCTCCTCACTCCTGGGGGAAGGATATTGCAAAATCTCCATTCCCACCCCATTCTGGGACCAGCCAGAGGTGGTATTTGCCGGTTCTCCAAACTACTCAAAATTTCCGCTACCGGTTTTCCAGAAGCTGTCAGAACCTGCTAGATTTCACCCCTGATTCACTGCCTTTACATTATAAAGTAATAAAGATGGGATTAAAATAAAATATAATAAAGCCCTACCTTACTTCTTTTGTTTTCCACTGCAGAAATCCTATCTCCTGATCTCAGAAGGCACTAGAGGAAGGAGGTTAAGACTGACCATCCTTGCTCTGAATATCGTGTGCATTTCTTTAATTTTGTTGTGAGCCAGCCAAGTCCTTGAGAGACTAGCGCACCCTTTTAAACTTGTACAATACTTATACAAGTGTAATCGAGAATAATACAACTTTATCAGATTTATATCCGACCACAGAAATAAGCAGACCCTTGGCGGTGTGCTTTTGCTTGTGGTAAGAATCAAACTTCGAACAACTGTGTGCCTCCCAGTTATAAACATTCCAGGGTACGGCATACTTATAAACAGAGCCTTGAGAGTTTGCTATAAAATGGGAATCCTGCTTCAGGCTTTAAAGCAATGATGTGAGAGCCCTTTTTCTCTTAACATACCAAAGGGAGTGATCTATGCATTCAAGAGGGACCGAATCAGCTTCAGGGCATTACACAAGCCAAGTTCTGTTCATTTTTTTTTTATTTATTTTTTTTGCTGAGTTAGCTTATTTTAAAAAAATGTTCCTGTTCTCCTTACTAAGCTTCCTTGTCTGCATTTCGAGATTTAAGTAATCAACCATCCTCTTTCACATGTCCTTGCTGGTGGAAGCTGCACGGTGCCTATTGCTAATATATTTGAAACAGTCTGTTCTCTGCCTGCCCAAATTTGAGGATACCTTAAAACGGGTAACAAGAGCTAATGTGGTTGACATCTCATTCTGAAAAATTTGAGCAATTATCTTTCTTGGGTCTGATTTATCAAGCTGGGGTTCTGACTGCTTCTGGAATTCCGACTCAGCTAGTCATCTAATTAACTAAATACAAACAAAGTCTTCATTTGTTTTTCTCACGGTTCATGGGAGCAAATCTTGCTGTTGCTAGCTTGGAAAAAAAAAAGGCTTCAAAAGCATATAAGTTAATGCCAACATACCTCTATCTTGCAGCACATTAACAATATAACTTGAGAAGAAGTGAAATTTGGGGAGGTCTTTGAACTTTCCGTCCCTTAGTAAACTGGGAAGATGAAATTAAAAATGCTCGTTGCCCTGTCAGGATCCTACTTAAACCTCTGCTGTTAAAAGCAGTTAATAATGTCCCCTTGTTAATGTCCATATAAGGCCAGTATTTGATAAACAAAGAAGCAAATAAATAAATAAATAAATAAATAAATAAATAAATTTATTTATTTATTTATTTCTATACCACCCTTCTCCCGAAGGACTCAGGGCGGTGTACAGCCAATTTAAAAACACAAGACACAACAATGATTAAAAATTAAAATAATTAAATAAATTTGGCCGGATTAAAACCCCAAAAATTTAAAATACCCCAATTAAAATTATTATGTTGATAGCCCGGCCTGGCGGAACAACAGGGTCTTCAATGCGCAACAAAACACCCGGAGGTCGGAGATCTTACACACTTCCGGGGGCAGTTCATTCCACAGGGCTGGGGCTCCCACAGAGAAGGCCCTCCCCCTGGGTGTCGCCAGCCGACATAACTTGGCTGATGGCACTCTGAGGAGACCCTCTGTGTGGGAGCGGACTGGTTGGTGGGAGGCTATTGGTGGCAGAAGACGGTCTCGAAGGTACCCGGGTCCTATGCCATGGAGCGCTTTAAAGGTGGTAACCAACACCTTGAATCGCACCCGGAAGACCACTGGGAGCCAGTGCAGCTCGCGCAGGAGGGGTGTCACGCGGGCACAACGGGTTGCGCCCATAACCACCCGCGCGGCCGCATTCTGGACCAGTTGGAGCCTCCGAGTGCTCTTCAAGGGGAGCCCCATGTAGAGAGCATTACAATAGTCCAGCCAGGAGGTGACAAGGGCATGAGTGACCGTGCGCAAGGCGTCCCAGTCCAGAAAGGGCTGCAACTGGTGGATCAGGTGAACCTGATAAAAGGCCCCCCTGGCCACGGCCGTCATGTGCTCTTCTAAAGACAGCCGTGCATCCAGGAGGACATCCAGATTGTGAGCCCTCTCTGTGGGGGGCAAAGATTCACCCCCAATAGTCAGCGATGGCACCTGCTGACTATATCGGGACGCCAGCAGCCACAGCCACTCGGTCTTGGACGGGTTGAGTCTGAGCCTGTTCCTCCCCATCCAGACCCGCACGGCCTCCAGGCAGCGAGACATCACATCAAGGGCATCGTTGGGGTGGTCTGGGGTGGAGATGTACAACTGAGTATCATCAGCGTACAGATGACACTTCACCCCAAAACCACGGATGATCTCACCCAGGGGCTTCACATAAATGTTGAACAGAAGGGGCAAGAGGACCGACCCTTGTGGCACTCCCCATGCGAGATGCCTCGAGGTCGACCTCTGCCCCCCTGCCAACATGAACTGCGAGCGGTCGGAGAGGAAGGAGGAGAACCACCGCAGAACAGTGCCCCCTATTCCTAACCCTCTCAACCACTGCAGCATGATACCATGGTCGATGGTATCAAAAGCCGCTGAGAGATCTAATAGGACTAGGACAGAGGAGCAACCCCTGTCCCGAGCCTTCCAGAGATCATCCACCAACGTGACCAATGCCGTTTCTGTGCTGTGCCCCTGCCTGAAGCCCGACTGGCACGGGTCTAGATAGATAAAATAAAGATAAGCTTCATTCAAGATGCTGGGATGAGGACAAAGTTTCCACACAACAAACACAGTTTGAATGAAGTCCTTGGGGTACTTCGTGAAATGAAAGGATGTGCTTCAACATTCATCTAAATATGGATTCCTACCAGTATGCTTAAAGTATGAAGTGCCTAAATTCTCTTCCAGGCATTAGAGAAGTCCTCTTCTCAAGTGTCCTCTTTTATTCAAAAGCAAAGTGAAGTAAAGCAAAACTAAATAAAATAACAATGTCCACTCAGTAGAGGCAAGAAAGTGGGAGAACAGAGTTGAAAAATGGTTTTTAAAAAGATGAATTCCTGCGATAGATGAGGGTTTTTCTTCTTTGTCACCATTTGTCCTTCCTCTGAAAGAATGAGTAACTTTAAAAAACAAACCCGTTGAGTAGGTTTTTAAAAATAGTTGAACTTATTTTTTTGCCATTAAGTTTCCTTCTTCAGATTGCCTTCAAAATTTTATTCTGGTTTATCAGTAGCACCAAATGTCTTCCTTCCTTCCTTCCTTCCTTCCTTCCTTCCTTCCTTCCTTCCTTCCTTCCCCCTGCTCCAGTTCAAGGGTTCCCCAACTTATTTTTGAGAGGAATCATAGGCAAGAAAAACCAAATGCACAGGTACAGTATAGGTGGGATCTGGCTCAATAGTAGTAACTGTGAGAAGGATCATGGACAATCACTTAAATATGAGCCAGCAGTGTGCTGCAGCTGCCAAAAAAGCCAACACAGTTCTAGGTTGCATTAACAGAGGGATGGAATCAAGATCACGTGAAGTGTTAATACCACTTTAGAATGCCTGGGTAAGGCCACACTTGGAATACTGCATCCGGTTTGAGTCTCCATGATGTAAAAAAAGATGTTGAGATTCTAGAAAGAGTGCAGAGAAGAGAAACAAAGTTGATTAGGCTGGAGACTAAAACTTAAAGAACAGTTGCTGGAATTGGGTATGTCTAGTTTGATGAAAAGAAGGACTAGGGGTGACATGATAGCAGCATTCCAATATCTCAGGGGTTGCCACAAAGAAGAGGGGGTCAACCTATTCTCCAAAGCACCTGAAGGCAGGACAAGAAGCAATGGGTGGAAACTAATTAAGGAGACAACCAACCAAGATCTAAGAGAAATTTTTTGACAGAACAATTAATCAGTGAAACAATTTGTCTCCAGAAGTTGTGACTGCTCTAACAATGGAAGTTTTTAAGAAGAGTTTGGACAGCCATTTGTCTGAAAAGGTATAAAGTTTCCTGCCTGAGCAGGGGTTTGGACTAGAGGACCTCCAAGGTCCCTCCCAACTCTGTTATTCTGTTCTGTTCTGTTTTGTGAATATCTTCAAAAGAAGAAGGATGGGGATGGGTTTCATGCTCCAGAAGACTGGGTGGGTCTTGAAGTGAAGATTTAGAAAAAGAATAGGAAAATGTGATCCAACTTTTTAAATAGTCCTTATATCATTCTTTTTTTTAAAAAAAATCATCACCTGAAAAAGGCTGTAGGGTATGACATGAATAATCTTGTCTGGTGAACTTTGTGTTATTCCAGATTTCTTCTTGATGGGTTAGAAAATCAGTATATAAAAAGGTAAAGGTAAAGGTTCCCCTCACACATATGTGCTAGTCTTTCCCGACTCTTGGGGGCTGTGCTCATCTCCGTTTCAAAGCCGAAGAGCCAGCGCTGTCCGAAGACGTCTCCATGGTCATGTGGCTGGCATGACTAAACACCAGAGGCCCACAGAACATTGTTACCTTCCCATCAAAGGTGGTCCCTATTTTTCTACTTGCATTTTTTACGTGCTTTCGAACTGCTAGGTTGGCAGAAGCTGGGGACAGACAAGTAACCGGAGCTCACCCCATTATGCGGCACTAGGGATTCGAACTGCTGAACTGCCGACCTTTTGATCGACAAGCTCAGCGTACTTAGCCATTGAGCCACTGTGTCCCTTCTTCCTGATGGGTGGGAAAATTGGTGTATACGTGCTACTTATTAGCTCCAATTCTGGTTCCATTATGTACCCCACAGGTTATCCACGCTATTTGGTTGTGGGGGATCACCTCTCAGGGGAGCATCACCTGAAGATCCTGAGAGCAGATCTCCAAGATGATGCAGTATACGAGTGCCAAGCCATTCAAGCGGCCATCCGTTCCAGACCAGCCCGGCTGACCGTTCTTGGTAGGGATGTCATTTTTTTCTTGGAAAATGATGGGATTTATTTCTTCCCTGAATGGGAACAAAATGTCCTTTGAAATGAGCACCTGGTTTTCAGAACACAGGTTGGCATTATGTGGTAAGAATTGCCTGGGTTATTTCAAATGAATTGCCTGAAGGCGATTCAGGGGAGGTCAACATTCAGGAGAAAAAGGTAGGTGAAAATGGCAGTCCTGTGATATATTTCCTCCTCTTTCTCCTTAATGGCAGTGCTGGGCATAGCTGTGATCAGAGATGGGGGTGAAGGCATAATGAGACCTTGTCACAGTAGAGATAAGGGCATGCAGATATTAAGGGAAGAAATGCAGAAATGACTGTGTAAAGACATATAACACTCCTAAGCCCTAAAAATATAGATGGTCTGCCAAAACAGCTACAGCAAAGAAACGCCAATCTTTGAAGCAAAAGTGGGGTTATCGGGATCCCGAAATCTGCATGCAACTTCAAGACCCACTTTCTTTCACACTCTTTGACCGTAATTGCTGAACATTTAAGCTGTCTTCTTCTGCTGCTTTAAGGCATCAAACATGTGGAAACTTTAAATGCAAACATTGGCTTCCCACGGCAGAAAGGATCAGAGAAAGAGCCAAAACCACTTCCGTTAACTCTAGTACAACCCACCCGCAACAAACAAAAACCCCATCCCTTCCTGTTTGCATCACCTTCCTACCATTGTAGCTGCAAGGTTCTTACCCAAATTTAAGTGGGACACCCAGTTGCTAAAAGGGTACCCTGCTGTAGGCAGCTATTTTCTCTAATGCACTGAGAGAGGAATGTTGTGACCCACCAGCGGCCAGCAGAGCTGGCAGCAGATTCGGACAGTGAGGAGGTTGGGGAGGAACATGAGCCAGTCCTGAGTCTGGGGAAGGCTCAGACGATGGCTCTGAGTCAGAGGCAGAGAGAAAGCAAAGGTCATCTGGTAGTTCTTTGCTGTCTCTGGAGTCTCCGGAATCGGACATCAGCAAGGCAGAAGAACAGTGGGAGCCTGTTCCCAGTGTGCTCAGGCACAGAGCTGCCAGGAGACAGGAACAATTAAGGAAACAGGGTCAATTTGGGAGTAAGGCTTGGAGATGATTGGCCCCTCCCATAAGACATAAAAGAGAAGCGAACGGGACGTGAGCTTTTGCAGGAAGCAATTAGTTCATCTGGCCAATTCAAGATTTGAAAATTCTGTTTGTGACTCTGTGCCAAGTTTGGCCTTGCCCTGCGTCTGGAAATTAGGTCTTTGGCAGCATTCCACGTGAGATAGGTGGGTGTTGATAATCTTTCTCTGAAAGACTGTTTATCAAGCCTTGCGGACTATAAATGAAAGTAATTTACAGCCATAAGAATTAAAGAGGTTTGCCTGGACTAAGTTTGTGCCGTTTAAATTTCTAAGGAAGCCTAGGTCAGAACAAGGAAGACTGAAGGAAAACTCATAAACACCTCTCTTGCTGAACATACATAATTTAAATATATTGAAATTCCTCTTTTCTTAAAGGTCAGAGTTGGATATGTCCCAGATTAAAAATTAAAAATACTGAATGTAGCGCTTCACCCAACTCTTACCTTATTTACATCACAATGGCTTTTGAACAATGTCCTTTGTATTCCTTCACTCTTAATCTTTCAGTACCAAAGCACCACCTCAATATCTTGGAAGAGGCAAGTAAAAAAAACTAAAAAAAAATAAACCCTCTTGATTAAGAAGTATCAGTTTGTCTGATTTTGATTTATAATGGTTCCTGATGATTCTGAATGAGTAACTGACAGGAACAAGATTTATGTACACAAACCCAGACGAAAAAAAAAATACATCTAGAATAACTCCCTGCAGCTACTAAAAGCTGAGATGTTATTATGATTGAAAAGTGTTTTATCAGTGGAGTCTGTATGAAATAGAGAATAGGAACTTAATGTTCATTCATTATCATCCCGATGAGTGGGATCTTCTATATCACAAAGGTATGGAGCTTACCAATAAATTGGAAATAAGATAATTGTGTGCAATGTAGCCATGAGTATTATGTATCCTGGGGAAGTGATCCAGAAGAGATGTTTTTATGATTTGATTGTAGGTTGTTTGTGTTCTCCATTTATTATTAGTCTGGTTAGATGAAAGATCTTCATTGGCACCTTCTAGCCAAGCAAATCCCTCTCTCCTTTTATTAAGTAAATCTTTCTCGAGGTTTTGCTCTCCTTAGTTGCGTTGGAAGAAAAATCCATCTGATTCAGGTCCAAGCCGGGAATAAAATGGAGGCTGCATGGTGCAGTTCTGGGACAGCTGACAAATTTAGCTTGATGAGTGCAAGGATTTTTGTACAGTTTCTGAAATGCTGCAGGGATTGTGCAATGCAGTGAGCCTGGTGTCTTTTGCTATTCTAATGATGGTGGGTTAATCCTATTATGTCCTAAAAGGTCACATCCTGTCCTTAGAATCCAGTGTGTGGGGGAAGGATGTAAATTTTAATCCCATTGCTGGAGGTGAAGATGTTTTGTTTGTGAATAGGCTGGCCCAGGATTTCTTAATGGGCACCTGCTGTAGGCTATTAAGAAAGACTGGGGGCTGCTTTCTGCCTCTAAGAACATGTTTCTTCATTTCTCCTTTGGGGAAATACAATATTCTACCTCTTTTAATATTCCCTAAAATATTTCATTGGGCGGGGGGGTCCTACAGTCGCCAGATTGGCCAGATTGCCAAAATCAAGAGATTTCTGTTGGAAATAGATAGTGGTTGTGGGAGGAGCTTGGTTGGATTGCTTGACTAACTATTGATGATCAAAAGCAATGAGGACTTCCCATGTTTTATTGCACTACAGTGAGTATGGAGGACCAGTAGTAAGATTTTTTCCCCCCAGAAAGAAAGCTGTTCATGCAAGGAACTTAATAGTAATTACTTTCTACTCTCTCCAGGATTATAGCTAGAACCTCTCCAGCAAATTAGTTCACATGAAGAAAGGTTTTGCATGAATTTTGCTATATTACATGTCGTTTCTATGTCTTGAAACTTCTATATGTGTAAAATGAAATAGGTGGTGTTTTGCAATTGTGTGTAATTCTCCTATGTACCATTCCTGTGCCTAGAGGAATGTTATGTCTTAAAGTTGAGGCTCAACGCAAACTCCCACTTTGGATTCAGAGCTCCTCTTTTGCTAGAATTGGTTGAGACTTCTGCTTGATATTTACTGGCTCATTACCTGACTGTTGGGTCATGGTTTTAGCACTCTATTATGCTGGAAGTTCGTAATTTGGTCTCTTCATTATCCCTGCTGCTTGGCACTCACTCCTTCTGCAAGCCCACGCTGCTATGCTATTCAAGACTACATCTGAAGTTCTGCAAGGGATTGATTAGTTAACCTAGAATATGATAAAGGGAGAAGAATGTGAATGACCAGGCCAACCCCTCTTAAAGGTACAAGCAATGTTCTGACTATCAAATAATAAAAGTGTGCAGAACAGAGAGCCAAATTTCTAAAAAAAAAAAAAAAAAGTGGGCTATTGAAGAGGTTTGAAAAAGTGCTTTAGAGATCTCAGGTGCACTGCGAATCTTCAGTCAAGCACACTTACTTTGAAGGAATCCCCATTGAATCCTACAGGTTTCACTTCCAAATGGATCAGATTGGACTATATTAAACCATTAGCCCATGATATGATGTATGGAGCTCAGAAGGACATGCATTTTCCATTACTGAAGTTCTGTGGGGGGAAAAGAGACACTCACTGAGTTTGCCCTGATAAACGCTACAGCACAATGTTAACAGGAGAGCCCAGCGGGTGCCTTCCTAACAACAGACTGTTCTTTGCAACTTTGCTGAAATCCAAACTTTTGGAAGCAAAATGTCCATCAGAATGTCTCGGTATTAGAGAAAATCTTAATATATCTTTGCTCTGCCTCTCCTCTTCCCCATTTTTTTTATATACCACATTTTTCGGAGTAGAAGACACTCCAGACTATAAGACGCACCTACCTTTTTGGGGGAGGAAAACAAGAAAAAAAATTTGCTTCTGCCTCCCAGCAATTTGCCTCCTTGCAGCAAAGCAGCAAACAGCCCGTTTCAGCTTCAGCACAGTCTGATTAGCACCAGCAACTGATTGTTGGTTGGATCGGCCTCCCGAGGATCAGCTGTTTCAGGCTGCAGGGATTGCCATAGCCTATTGCCGCCTCCGCGTGCCCCATTTTCGGCCACCATTTTTTGCCTGTTCCAGGTGGCCGGGATTGGAATGGGTGGAAAATGGGGTGGGCAGTGGCAGCAATCGGCAATGGTAATCCCTGCAGCCTGAAACAACTGATCCTCAGAAGGCTGATCCAACTGACAATCAATTGCTTGTGCTAATCAGGCTGTGCTGAAGCTGAAGCTGAAATTGGCTGTTTGCTGTTTTCTGCAAGGAGGCAAATTGCTGGGAGGCAGAAACCAAAGGGTGGAGGCCGGTGGATGGGCAGGGCTACATTCGGTGTATAAAACTCATCCAAATTTTCATCCTCTTTTCGGGGGAGGGGGAGTGTGTCTTATACTCCAAAAAATACAGCATTTGGCAATTGAAATTAAATTTTGAGATAATCGGGGTGGCATTTCCACTAAGTTTTGTATTTTTTTAAAAAATTCCTATTTTTGAATGAGAAACATTGATGACATGTAACAGAAAGAAAAAAAAATCTCCTGACTAGGAAAGTGTAATTATACAGGCAATCTCATGCATCTTTTCCTACAGTATAGGAATTAGTCATTCTTAAACCAAACAAGATTTAAAAGAGTAATAACTGACCACTGCATTCAACAATGATCTATTCTAGGCAAAAAAGAATCCTTCCTTAGTTTTTGGATCATTCGTGAAAGCTGCAAATATGTGTGTGTGTTACAATAAGATAAGGTAGTATCCAATGCATTCCAAAAGATGGTTGGCTTTTGCAACCCTAGCATTAGGTGTATGCACTTTCTGGGGTGTGTAATCATTTTTTATTTGGTTTCAAAAGAAACCATGGTGAAGCATTTTTGCTCTTCCTAGGAAGTGTCAATTTTCTTTTTGTTCCCTTCTGCATTTCAATTGTCCCTCAAATGAAGATGGACTTAATTAAGGAACTGCTTTCCAGAAAATTTCAATGCTTTCCTCATTTATAATCCAAAACCAAGATCTATTTCTGCAAACAAAGAGCTGTGGTTGATACACAACACCAAAAAATAACATTTGAATCAGCTGGCAGAATAATTTTATGATCTTTTTGATTGGAAATAGATAAGGCAAGAGGCAAGTGACTTTTGTGTCCAAGAACAAAAAAGAACCAGCAAACCTTGATCTATTTTAGCATATTCCATTCAGCCTCTCTATTTTCTTTTCTTCCATCTCCAAGAGTCCTTACCAAGCTCTAAATCTAAATCTAATTCCTGTTGAGCATCTTTCAAATATCCTCTCCCCCCCCCATTTTTTCAATGCTGAACAGTTTTAATTCATTGGCAAATGAAGCTGCATCTTTTTCCAAAGTAAGCATTTGGTGGAGGAGAGTGGTTGATCGTGCTGTTACTGCCCTTTGATTTTTGAAACAACCCATGGAAACATGAGGTGAATTTTTCATAGAATAGAATTCTTTATTGGCCAAGTGTGATTGAACACACAAGGAATTTGTCTTGGTGCATACGCTCTCAGTGTACATAAAAGAAAAGATACATTCATCAAGAATCTTAAGATACAACACTTAATGATTGTCACAGGGAACAAATAAGCAATCAAATCATATTAGGAAACAGTCAATATAAATCGTAAGGATACCAGCAACAAGGTTACAGTCATACAGTCATAAGTGGGAGGAGATGGGTGATAGGAACGATGAGAAGATTAATAGTAATGCAGATTTAGTAAATAGTTTGACAGTGTTGAGGGAATTATTTGTTTAGCAGAGTGATGGCGTTCGGGAAAAAACTGTTCTTGTGTTCTGATGTGCAGTGCTCTATAGCGTCGTTTTGAGGGTAGGAGTTGAAACAATTTATGTCCAGGATGCGAGGGGTCTGTAAATATTTTCATAGCCCTCTTTTTGACTAGTGCAGTATACAGGTCCTCAATGGAACGCAGGTTGGTAGTAATTGTTTTTTCCGCAGTTCTAATTATCCTCTGAAGTCTGTGTCTGTCTTGTTGGGTTGCATAACCAAACCAGACAGTTATAGAGGTGCAGATGACAGACTCAATAATTCCTCTGTAGAACTGTATCAGCAGCTCCTTGGGCAGTTTGAGCTTTCTGAGTTGCTGCAGAAAGAACATTCTTTGTTGTGCTTTTTGATGACGTTTTTGATGTTAGGTGTCCATTTTAGGTCTTGAGATATGGTAGAACCTAGAAATTTGAAGGTCTCTGCTGTTGATATTGTGTTGTCTAGTATTGTAAGAGGTGGTAGTATGGGAGGGTTTTTCCCAAAGTCCACCACCATTTCTACGGTTTTGAGTGTGTCCAGTTCCAGATTGTTCTGGTCGCACCATGAGGCTAGTTGTTCAATCTCCCATCTGTATGCGGATTCATCATTGTCTTGAATGAGACCGATCACTGTTGTGTCATCTGCGAACTTCAGTAGTTTAACAGATGGATCGTTTGAGATGCAGTCATTGGTATATAGAGAGAAGAGAAGTGGAGAGGACACACAGCCTTGTGGGGCCCCTGTGTTAATTGTACAGGTATCTGATGTGATTCTGCTTAGCTTCACCTGCTGCTTCCTGTCTGTTAGGAAGCTTATGATCCACTTACAAGTCTGTTCAGGTACTGCTAGCTGGTTTAGCTTGGTTAGAAGAATGTCTGGAAATGATGGTGTTGAATGCTGAACATAAGTCTACAAAGAGGACCCTTGCGTAAGTCTTTGAGATTCATCATTGACATCAATAAGTTCATAAGAGAATAAAATCACAATTCACTACTAGTATGTAGAATTCTGCACAAGTTGACATCTTTGTTTCCTCTGTTCAGAAAACCAAAATAGAAACATGAATTCTTTTTTCATTATTGATCCATCCCACTAGCTTTTAATTCCACCTTTTCTTCTGGGGTTTTTTCCTCCATGAGCCAAGGGATAGGATAGGATAGGATAGGATAGGATAGGATAGGATAGGATAGGATAGGATAGGATAGGATAGGATAGGATAGGATAGGATAGGATAGGATAACAGAGTTAGAAGGGACCTTGGAGGTCTTCTAGTCCAACCCCCTGCTTAGGCAGGAAACCCTACACCACTTGAGACAAATGGTTATCCAATATCTTCTTAAAAACTTCCAGTGTTGGAGCATTCACAACTTCTGGAGGGAAACTGTTCCACTGATGAATTGTTCTCACTGTCAGGAAATTTCTCCTTAGTTCTAGGTTGCTTCTCTCCTTGATTAATTTCCATCCATTGCTTCTTGTCCTGCCCTCAGGTGCTTTGGAGAATAGCTTCTCCCGCTCTTCTTTGTGGCAGCCCCTGAGATATTGAAACACTGCTATCAGGTCTCCATACAGTAGTATATTTTTTTTTAAAAAAAGAAAGAAAGAAAGATAGAAAGCTGAGGAGCAGAGCAGAAACATTTACGGTCTATTAACAGCAAATATGTTGTCTCAGATAATCAAATGGAAGTCACCCTGGAGTATATTCCTGCTAGAGCTTCCTGAAGAACTTCACGACAGCATGTCTTGCATGTCACCAGATGGGACACTCCAAGAGACTGACTGCCTGGGCTTGTCCAAAGTGAGAGCCATTAACGCAGTCACAGGAAACCAGTGAAGCAAGCTGAAAATGGATAATGGAACTTTGGTGGAGGAAAAGAAATAGCAATGAGACGAGTGCTGGAGGCAGGAAAATTTGGAGGAAACAGAGATGCTGGAATCAGCAAGAAGAAAATTGCCTGTTTCCTGCTGGTTGTGGTGACACCAAGGCTTGGATTCCGTGCAGGGATTGATAATGAGACCAACCATCTCCTCTAGAGCCTGCGATGCTTCTTTATTTACAGGGGTGGCAGCTGCATTTATAGAAGGCAGAGGCACTGCTGTGGATGTTTCAGAGGGGGATGCAATTTGGTAAAACTGTATCATGGCTTCTATGAAACTAGTCTGCCACACTGGCAAGCAGTTTCTTTGCTTGCCAGTGTCTATTTTAAGCCATTTTCAATGAATTCTATATATTTGGAAATAGGACTATTGGCTGACATTTTATTAGAACTGGGCATGATCCAGTCAAAGATAAGCCTTTTTAAGTTCAACTGATGGGATAGTTAAGCATGTGCTTAAGCCTCTCTTGTAGAAATCAATGTGACTTAAAAATGCTTAGCCCATGCTGTTCATCAGACAGCTTCGTGTGAAATAAAAAGTTCAAACAAACTTGAGGGAGAAAGAAAGTCTCTTTAAGTCAGTATTTGCAAACTTGGCAGGGAGTTAAAAGCACTATCTTGTCAAATTCACCCCAAGCAATGGTACTGATGAGCTAAGAGCTACCCACTAGCATCATCTAAGAGAATGCTTGGGTTGTGAGTGATCTGAAGGACCCATTGACACCCTAACAATTGTTTTCATGTGTCTGAAGATATTTGCTTAACATTGGATGAAGTCAAGAGATGAGATTTACTCTTAGTTCTAAAACTAGATACATTGACATTGCAAGAGATGTTGGGGTATAACCATTATGAACAACTTGATTGGAAGCCAAGCTTAGATAGCACATGTCTATATCCTACCAGTATTTTCCCCCTGCTTTTATTTTGAGATGGATGACTTAGAAATGAGTGTATGGAGTCCTATTCGGGGACCTTTTAATTTATTGTATTTATTCTGAATAGTTCTATTCTATTCTATTCTATTCTATTCTATTCTATTCTATTCTATTCTATTCTATTCTATTCTATTCTATTCTATTCCATTCCATTCCATTCTATTCTACTCTACTTTTCATTCTTCCCTAATTTCATTCTATTCTATTCTATTCTATTCTACTCTACTCTACTCTACTCTACTCTACTCTACTTTTCATTCTTCCCTAATTTCATTCTATTCTATTCTATTCTATTCTATTCTATTCTATTCTATTCTATTCTATTCTATTCTATTCTATTCTATTCTACTCTACTCTACTCTACTTTTCATTCTTCCCTAATTTCATTCTATTCTATTCTATTCTATTCTATTCTATTCTATTCTATTCTATTCTATTCTATTCTATTCTACTCTACTCTACTCTACTTTTCATTCTTCCCTAATTTCATTCTATTCTATTCTATTCTATTCTATTCTATTCTACTCTACTCTACTCTACTTTTCATTCTTCCCTAATTTCATTCTATTCTATTCTATTCTATTCTATTCTATTCTATTCTATTCTATTCTACTCTACTCTACTCTTCATTCTTCCCTAATTCTATTCTATTCTATTCTATTCTATTCTATTCTATTCTATTCTATTCTATTCTATTCTATTCTATTCTACTCTACTCTACTTTTCATTCTTCCCTTATTCTATTCTATTCTATTCTATTCTATTCTATTCTATTCTATTCTACTCTACTCTACTCTACTCTACTCTACTCTACTCTACTTTTCATTCTTCCCTAATTTCATTCTATTCTATTCTATTCTATTCTATTCTATTCTATTCTATTCTATCCTATCCTATCGAGGGGTGAAATTCACTTACCTTCCCTACCAGTTTGCAAATGTGTGTGCACCACCACATGCGCGCTTGCTTCGCTCACACATGCCGTCGTCTGCACATGCGCAAAGACTTCTGCATGTGCCCAAAGCCTTCTGCGCATGCACAGAGGCTGATAATCATTGCAAAAAAGAGACATCATGACATCTGGATGGGTGGGCGGGGCTTCGTATCGGCCCTACTATATCACGCTATCCAGATAGAACCGGCTGGATTTCATCCTGATCCTATCCTATCCTATCCTATCCTATCCTATCCTATCCTACCCTACCCTACCCTACCCTACCCTACCCTACCCTACCCTACCCTATCTATTCTATTCTACTCTACTCTACTCTACTCTACTCTACTCTACCCTACCCTACCCTATCCTATCCTATCCTAACCCCAAGAAATGAATACTTTGACTAAGCCTTTCCCACCCCACCAATGTCACTCAAATATTGATATCTGCAGGTATTTCTGCATTAATTGCAAACTTTGGCAACAACAAAGCTACATGGTTCCTATATCATGTATGGTCCTGATATAGCAGATTCCCTGCAACATTTGATATCACACATCCATGTGCATGAAGTCTGTTGATCTTCTCAACCAACACAAGAACACCTGCAGCAGACACCATTAAAGAAGCAATGGAGTTAGAAGGTGGAGTGTTTAGGTTGAGTACCTGAATAAAGAGTGCCTGAATATTTTTTCTCTAAGCATTGTTGAAAGAAGTTGAACATCTGTTGCACACTAAAGCTTACATTTTGGTATTTGCTTTCTAAACTGCCAAATCATGCTGGAAACAATGAGAAAAGAGTTGAATAGTAATCTACTTGTTTATTCTTATGGGTACTACTTTCTCCATAGACAAGACCAGCTGCCTCCCAATCATTTTTTAAAGTACTGCAATAAGGAAAACCAAACAATCCCTTAATGGATGTTTAAGGTTCACAAGGCTTCATGGAGGGAATGAAGTTTATTCAGAAATTAAAATATTCATGGCACAAAGTATCAGCACAAATTATTTATGAAACAGAAATTTCAGAGGTACAAGAAAAGTGGGAAGCGATGCAGTTAATGGAACTGGCCAAACCAAAGCTGAGCTGCCTTGAATCTCATCGATTTCATGAGTGGAAATTTAAGCAGATCTTTAACTCTCAGTCTGAAAAATAGATGGATTCATAAATGCTTAACTATGTCTGTCTGTATGCTCAGTATTTCAAAATGTTTAGGAGAAAACCAATTTAAATTCAACGTCGGTACTGAGTAGATATTTGAGGATTTTGAACATCTTATGCCATGTTCTGATTCAAGCCTTGGACATTCAGACAGAATTGATTAAAGTACTCCCAAAATGTTACAAATATCCAGTAGGGCATGACCAGAGAAGAAGACAAGATGGCGATGGAAGGGTCATCCTTTCCTTATAGTTATTCACTGACATTTAACAAACTTACAATGTTTGCAAAGAATAAAAATTGACAGTTATATGTATAAAAACCTATGCTTTCTTTACACATTTAAACAAGACTTTACAAATTTAAACAAGAGTCTGGCACAGTGCTGTGTTCCTCACTATACTCATCTATTTTGACCTCTGCTGAACATGATCAGAAAAAGGCCAAAATGTTGGAAACACTTATGATAATCAGACTTTTCAGCCTGTTTACAATTTCCACAATCTGAACTAAATAAAAATTGTGATGATATAGCTGTTTTAACTTTAGTGAAGATTGCTTCCTTTAATTCGCTAAAAAAAAACAAAAAACACAATGTGACATTCTGAAGTCAAACAAAGATTTCTGGAGAAAAGCTTTCTTGTTATGTTGATGCATATTTCAGTGTCATAGGTGATGACAAAACTTGCCTTTGTTAAACAGTCTACCACAGCTGAGGTTTTATTTTCAGCAAAGTAGTGTTTAAACCCCTCTCCTTTTCACCATGCCAGCTAGGAACCGTACGTTCGAGATTCTGCTCCATCTGGTAGTTAATTTTGTAGATTTCTAATATGTGACTTAAAAAAAACAAAGAAAGGAAATTCTATAGTCTTTGCATTATCTTATTGACATCATCATCATCTGTTTTATGATGTGAGAGCCAGGTTGATTAAAACAAGAGCTGGCATTTGAGAGATTTTTGTGTTGTGTGTGTTGTATGTGAATACTCGCCCAGACACATAGAGGTCAGAACAAAATAGTATGTGGCATCAGGACAAAAATAATTTAATGCAATCAAGTTTTAATATCAGTGTAATTAATATTATATTACCGTAATTGCATGAGGTTAATAAACACATTATTTAATAATTTCTCCCTTCTGTCATATACTCAAGAGCAGTGGTAAGTTTTGGAGATGTTCAAGGTATACTTTTGAGATGAATACAGTCCTGGGATCTCAACTTTTGAAATCCTGGACTATAAATGCATTTGATTTGTTATATTAAAACTCGCTCCATAGCTAATATTATTGCAACGTGCTCTACATGGGGCTACCCTTGAAAAGTGTTCGGAGACTACAGTTGGTCCAGAATGCAGTCGCGCGAGCTATTGTGGGTGCACCTAGATACACCCACATTACACCAATTCTCCGCGAGCTGCACTGGCTCCCTATTGATCTCTGGACGCAATTCAAGGTGTTGGTTATTACCTTTAAAGCCCTACATGGCTCAGGACTAGGATATCTTCGAGACCGCCTTCTACCTCATAGCTTCCAGCGACCAGTAAGATCCCACAGAGTCGGTCTCTTCTGGGTCAGCTAAACAATGTCGGCTGGTGGGCTCGCGGGGTAGGGCCTTCTCTGTGGCTGCCTGGCTCTCTGGAACCAATTACCTCCTGAGGTCTGGATTGCCCCCACTCTACTGGTCTTACGGAAAGCGGTGAAGACCTGGCTCTTCCGGCAGGCCTGGGGCCATTGATCTCACTATGGTGATCTTGCGAGACCCGGCCACAAATTGGAATGTATAGATTTTAATGTTTTTTTTAAACTTTTGTATGGGATACTGTTCGCATTGTTTTATTCTCTGTTGTTAGCCGCCCAGAGTCCCTTGGGATTATAATAAATAAATAATAATAAATAAATAAATATAGACACCTGTATTTGTGAGCCTGGACTCTGGACATTCATGGTCCCTTCCTGCTCCATTCTTTGTATGGGAATCCAAAGGATTTCTCTGTCCTGTTATTTTTATGTAGAAAGTTAGCTATGAAACATGCTTTTTGCCTCAGCTTGGAAAACACATACTGTAAATTAGCATGTGTTTATATGGCACAAATTATCACCTCGTTATTGTTGAATAGTTTCCAAAGATGTTGCACAATTCACATTTCCATCCATCTGCCATATTGAAGATCTTTCTCCCCAGTAAGTAATAAATGGTCACACCCAAGAGCATATATCTATAGTCCAGATCAATTGCTGAAAGATGAACTAGAATCTATCTGACACAGCAATTTCCTTAGAAACATATTTGAACTTCATCGTCTACTCCAACCTAATGCAAAGGCCAGCTATTGAATCAGAGTAGTTCAGAATCAGAATAGAGCTGGAAGGGACCTTGGAGGTCTTCTAGTCCAGCCCCCTGCTCAAGCAGGAGACCTTATATCATTTCAGACAAGTGTCTGTCCAGTCTCTTCTTAAAACCTCCAGTGATGAAGCATCCACAACTTCTGAAGACAAGCTGTTCCACAGGTTAATTGTCCTATTGTTTGCAGTTTGTTTTGTTTGGTTTTTCTGTTTTTGCCCATTGATTGCCAACTAAATTTTTGAGGTCATACTGGGAGTTGATAGTGTAAAATACATGTATGAAGTAAAGGTATTTATTTGTTCATAAAACATTCTTCCAAGTTCTTAACTACAGTACATAAAAACACATGTAGTAAAAACTTGGAGGAACCAAGAATGCTCCCTCCCTCCCTCTCTCTCTCTCTCTCTCTCTCTCGCTCTCGCTCTCGCTCTTTTGCTCTCTCCCTCCCTCTCTCTCTCCTTCCCTCCATATCTCTCTCTCTCTCTCTCCCTCCCCCCCTCTCTCTTTTTTTTCTCTCTCTCTATATTGGTCCCATAGACCCATCACAATATGTTTATTATGTATTTTCCCAGAGAAAATGTTGCTGTTCTTAGGAATCTTCAAAGGTAACACACCAAATAAGTAATTTCTCAGAAGAAAAAGGACAACCAATTCAAACATTTAATATAATGTATACAATAGATTCTCCACGCATCTGACTTTTGCTACACCTTGTATATACACATCTAGACACAAACAGAAACATTTAGGAATCCAGAGTTGAGAAGGAAAACCTCTTAAAACCCATCAGAGGCCTCTTGCTACCTGACACGTTTTTTTAAATGCAAGAGTATGTTAATTTATGATCTGTTTAACTAAGTTGGAATATTAATTAAATAAAGCCTGAGCCTGATTAGAATTTGGAGAGAGAGAAGGCAGGAAAAAAAAATATCCAACAGCTTTCATACAAAACTGCTAAGCAAACACTTTGGTTGTAACCACTGGAGGTTTCCCTCAGGTCTTCCATCAAAGCGTGAAATTTTTGGAGGGGGGGATAGAAGAGAGATAATATAGCCAACAGATGCACATTCTTAAAATATGCATCTACCAGATGTGCCAGAGGGTTACCTTGCAGATCCTGCTAGACTCATGAGACGATGAGTGAATTCCAGGCCCTGCCGGCTAAGCTGGGGGTTGCAGACACATTAATTAGCGTTGAGTTTCCCGATCTCATATGCATTCAGGCAGATAGAAATTCTGAGTAGTTGTTTTGCCATGAGGAAGAGACGAGAAGTGGGAGAGGAGGAGGAGGAGGAGACAGAAAAGGAGAAGGGAGGGAAGGAGGGGGAGGAGGAGGGGGAAGGTGGAAGGGAGGGAAGGGAGAAGGGAGGAAGGGGGGATAGGAGAAGGAGGCAAAGATGGATAGGAGGAGAAAAAGAAGGGAGAGAGAAATGGAAGGGAGGAAGAGGAGGAGGAGGAGGAGGAAAAAGAAAAGGAGGAGGAGGGAAGAGAGGAGGGATAGAAGAAAGTGAAGAAGAAGTGAGGAAGGAAAGGAAAGAAGGAGAAGAGAGGAGAAGAGAGGAGAGGAGGGATAGGAGAAGGAGGAGAAGGGGAAGAGTGGGGGAGGAGGAGGAGAACAAAAAGGAAAAGGAGAAAGGAGAAAGGAGAGGAGAGATAGAAGGAGGAGGAGGAGGAGGAGGAGCGAAGGGAGGGGAAAAATAATGAGAAGGGAGGAGAGGAGGAATAGGAGAAGGAGAAGGAGAAGGGAGAAAGGAAGAAAAAGGAGAACCAAGGAAACTGCTCTAATTTTGACAATGCAATACTCTGCTTCAAGAATGCCAGCTGATGCTAGCTAGCTATGTCCGATGGTTGATTGGCAAATGAAATTGCATCTTTTTTCTAAAATAAGCATTTGGTGGAAGGGAGGGGGAAGAGGTTGATCTTGTTCTTACTGCTCTCTGATTTTCCCACATAACTACCCCCATATAGATGGGCTAAACTTTTCATCATTGCCATCAATTCTTGATCCAGTTAGCCATTTTACTGTGGCTCAGTGGAACTCCATGCTTGCAAGATCCTTTTTTTTTTAGTTACTTCCAGAGTTCTTGCTGAAAAATATTATAAAACTGATAGGAATGCTTCAGGCCTCCAGGTAAAGAGTGGCATCAGAAGCCTTTGACTCATAAGATAAATATGCTTTTTGACTGGATTTGTTGGGAGGTGATTTTTTTTAATTTTGTTTCATTTTTGTACATCTTCTAGAAATCCAAAGAGCTCTGCCAGCTCTATGTAAGGAAAATCATCTTTCCTTCCTTCCTTCCTTCCTTCCTTCCTTCCTTCCTTCCTTCCTTCCTTCCTTCCTTCCTTCCTTCCTTCCTTCCTTCCTCCTTTTCTGGAAGCCATAAAGAAAAACAACTCCCTTCAAGGCGATTCATCCCAAACACTTCATTGTGGTTATTTGAGGGCAATTTCCCCAGTGGTGGGATTCAATTTTTTTACTACCGGTTCTGTGGGTGTGGCTTTGTGGGTGTGACTTTGTGGGTGTGGCAGGAGAAGGATACTGTAAAATCCCCATTTCCTCCCAATCATCTGGGACTTGGGAAGCAGAGAATAGATGGGGGCGGGGACAGTCAGAGGTGGTATTTACCGGTTCTTCGAACTACTCAAAATTTCCGCTACCGGTTCTCCAGAACTGGTCAGAACCTGCTGAAACCCACCTCTGAATTTCCCCCTTGCTGTTCCTAGAAAAAGGTTATCAGCCAAAGCCACCCACAAATAGAAAACATTGATTTTTGGCAAGTCTCCTGTGATGTTTCAAAGTCAATGGATGCTAGCAACCCATGTTCTCTTACAAGTAATACTCAAAATGTACAGGTCTCTATCTCAACAAGCCTTTGACTATACAGAACACTTACTTGAAGGGGTTCACTACTAACCTATTAACTCAGAATATTTCTGTGTAATTGACTATGTCAGGTGTGAAATCCAGCAGGTTCTGACAGGTTCTGGAGAACCAGTACCGGAAATTTTGAGTAGTTCGGAGAACTGGCAAATACCACCTCTGGCTGGCCCCCGAGTGGGGTGGGAATGGAGATTTTGCAGTATCCTTCCCCCAGGAGTGGGGAGGGAATGGGGATTTTGCAGTATCCTTCCCCTGCCACACCCACCAAGCCACGCCCACCAAGCCACACCACGCCCACAGAACCAGTAAAAAAAATTGAATTTCACCATTGCTTTATGTGGTTTATTAAGAATCACTGAAAATAATGGCTTCTCTGTACATGCATACATATTTATGGAATTTAGTACATGGTGGTGTTGTCCTTGACCACAATTGAGCCCAAAATCGATGTTGCTATGTGAGACATTTGTTAAGTGACTTTTGCCCCATTTTATGAGCTTTCTATTATTAAATGAATGTTAAGTGAATGTTAAATGAATGTTAAGTAAATCTGGTTTACCCATTGCCTTTACTTGTCAAAAGGTCACAAAAGGACCTTCGCATGATTCCTGGATACTGGAACCATCTTAAATATGAATCAGTAGCCAACTGTCTGAATTTTGATCACATGACCAGGGGGATGCTGGAAAGGTCATAAATTTGAAAAATAGTCACCAGTCACTTTTTGTCAGTGATGTTCTAACTTTGAACGGTCACTAAATGAACTGTCATCAGTGGAGGACTACCCAGAACTACTTTTCAAAGGGACAAATGGACAGGAATAAGATCATAAGTATCAGTCACCTTAAAGTTCCACAACGGTTTAAATGATTTTGTTGTACAGAATTGGGAATATGCCCGAGTCAAGTAACGGTTAGCTGCAATCCTTATGATGTACCAATGTCATTTTGGCTTTTTTTTTTTTTTCCTTTTTGTATCTATGAAATGCACAAATATTGCAGCAAAAGTTTTGCTCACGGTTTTCAAGCTAGGCCAAATGTTTCCATAATTTAATACCACAGCTTGATTATGGAATCTTTGGCAGGATTAAAATAGATATTCCATTGTTTGTCACCCTCTTTGAACTGGTGATGGATGCCAGTGTTCTTACAAACTTCTAATCATCTATGCTTTAGAAATGAGAGAAAGGCTTAAGAAGTTACAGAGGAGTTCAGGAGAGACCTACAATATATAGAAAGGAAGGAAAAGCTCTGCAGAGGGACAAGAATTTACTCCAGAAATGTATGATTAATAATTGATACACAATTAGATTTTACATTTACCTTTTGCTGCCAGTTACTCTCCTTCTGCCTTCTACTTCCCCAGGCATTTTTCTCCTTAAAAAAAGAAGAAGTGTTAACTCTGCCTTCCTCAAAGACCCATTAGGAATAAAGCTTTTCCTAAATCAACATGAATTATTTAATGGAACTGATTAAGTTGATTCAGACATAGAGCTTCTATCTTTTAATTTGACATATAACTGAAAGCGGGAGAGGAGAAGCAAGGGAGGGATTCCTAGGTGGCCAAAGGGTTCATCATGGAGATAGCAGAAAGAGGGGTGGAAGAAAAAAAGATAATACAGCCCAAACATTTCATCTGAGCATCATCATTTTGGGAGGTTCAAAGCACCCTCTCATTATGTATTACTAGGTTGCATGCATATAGTAATTAGAGTATTACGAGATACAGTAAATTCAAACGCTGTAAGATTTTCTTTCTTGTTTTTGTGGGTGTCTACATATGCATGAGTGTACAGCTTCAGAAGATCTTTAGAAAAAAAAATCCTGGCAAATCTTTTTCACATGCAAGTTTATCCAATATGTTATTGTAAGGTCCAAAAATGGTACTTGAGTCACCAGAATGCCAAAGAGAGGCCCAAGAAGAGGCTTGGAAAAAGTAACAGTTTTTATTTTGAAAAGTAAAATCGCTGGGTGGACAATTTCCCACAGCATACAGGCAGCAAGCATGCAAGGGAAAAACCACACCTAGGGAGAGCGTGATGATCATCTTATACCTTCAGGTTACCCAACTCTGGTCCCCTGGCACATTCCTCGTAGCCCTGCATGTCTGTGCTCTCCTTTGCCAGTGCAGCAAGGAACAGGGGGGCTGAGCGCTTAGCAACACAGGTATTTGCCCAATGTAACCCTGCCGGGCCATGACATATGCCGCTTCTTGCTTGAGACATGCACCAGGCACTGAGTTGTACAAAAAAACCAAGATTACCTGTCAATGACTACTTCAGCTTCAACCGCAATAATACACAAGCACACAATAGATACAAACTTAAAGAAAACCACTCCAAATTTGATTGCAGAAAATACGACTTCAGTAACAATGGTGGAATGCCCTACCTGACTCTGTGGTTACTTCCCCAAACCCTCAAAACTTTAACCTTATTCTATCTACTCTTGACCTCACCAATGGTGGTTTTCAAAACTTTTTACTACCGGTTCTGTGGGTGTGGCTTGGTGGATGTGGCATTGCTTGGTGGGCATGGCTTGATGGGCGTGTCAGGGAAAGGATAGTGTAAAATCTCCATTCCCACCCCGCTCCAGGGGAAGGTTACTGCAAAATCCCCATTTCCTCCCGATCAGTTGGGACTTGGGAGGCAGAGAATAGATGCAGACGGGGCCAGTCAGAATTTTTACTACCGGTTCTCCGAACTACTCAAAATTTCCGCTACTGGTTCTCCAGAACTGGTCAGAACCTGCTGAAACCCACCTCTGGACCTTACCCCATTCCTAAGAGGTCTGTAAGGGGCATGCATAAGCGCACCAACATGCTTACCATCCCTGTCCCCATTTATTTGTATCCTTATCCTGTATTCATAACCATGTTTATACTTATATCTGTTATCTTATACGTATTTGACAAATAAATGAAATAAAAATAAAAACAAGATAGCAGGGCTTAGATCACTGGTAGAAGCAAATGACAGAGGCCATACTAATTCTTACAGAAGCAAAGCAATTTTTACAAACGTGAAATAGCAAGTTAAACTCATTCTACTGATTCTATTATTATGTCCCACTAATTCTACCTATTCTACTCTTATTATGTCCATTTGTTGTGGTTTGCACTGGAGCTAAAATTGCCATGCCTGTTCAGTTGAGATATAACAATTCAGTAGATTACAGGGGTCTCCAACCTTGGCAACTTTAAGACTTGTGGACTTCAACTCCCAGAATTCCTCAGCCAGCAAAGCTGGCTGGGAGTTGAAGACCACAAGTCTTAAAGTTGCCAAGGTTGGAGACCCCTGTAGTAGAAGAAGGGTTCCCAACCTCCACTCTGTGGACCGGCAACCATCCGCGGCATGCCAGAAACCAGGCCATGCAAACAAGCAAAGCCCCATCCGCAGAGTTCAGGCAGCACACAAAAACATCCCTCCCACTTTCTGGTATCCACAGAAACGGTTCCTGGTACCCAAAAGGCTGGGTGGGAGCACTGTAATAGAAGACAAAAAAGATTTCCTCTGCTCTTTCCAACAGCAGTTTTCTGGCCCTGCGTTGGGGACACTCATTCTGCTTCTTATTCAAATCATGTTCTGGCCCCACTTTCTGCTTTTCTTGGATCTAGGTACTTTTGGGAGAGTGACCCCAGTAAAGGTAGTCCTCAACATACGACCATACTGAGTGAAACCATTGTTGAGATGATTTTGCCCAATTTTGCAACCTTTCTTGCCCCAGTTGTTAAGTGAATCTCTACAGTTGTTAAGTTACTAACACGGTTGTTAAGTGAATAGCAATAGCACTTAGATTTATATACCGCTTCACAGTGCTTTACAGCCCTCTCTAAGCGGTTTACAGAGTCAGCCTCTTGCCCCAACAATCTGGGTCCTCATTTTACCCACCTTGGAAGGATGGAAGGCTAAGTCAACCTTGAGCCAGTGAGATTTGAACTGCCAAACTACAGGCAGCTGGCAGGCAGCAGAAGTAGCCTGCAGTACTGCACTCTAACCACTGTGCCACTTCGGCTCTTACAAGCTTCCCCATTGATTTTGCTTGCAAAAAGGTGGCAAAAGATGATTCACATGAGGCCCCTGGGACAGTGTGACGGTCATAAATACGAATCAGTTGCCAAGCATCCCAATTTTGATCACATGACTAATGGGGATGTTGCAACGGTTGTAAGAGTGAAAAGTGGCCACTTTTTCAGTGCCGTTGTAAGGTTGTCACTAAATGAACTGTTGTAAATTGAGGACTACCTGTAGTCAAAGAAAGGGGATGTTCTTAACCTGAAATAAAGTTCTGAACCTCTAGGTAAAGGTAAAGGTTCCCCTCGCACATATGTGCTAGTCGTTCCCGACTCTAGGGGACAGTGCTCATCTCTGTTTCAAAGCCGAAGAGCCAGTGCTGTCTGAAGACATCTCCGGGGTTATGTGGCTGGCATGACTAAATTCCAAAGGCGGATGGAACGCTGTTACCTTCCCACCAAAGGTGGTCCCTATTTTTCTACTTGCATTTTTTATGTGCTTTCGAACTGCTAGGTTGGCAGAAGCTGGGACAAGTAACAGGAGTTCACCCCATTACACTAGGGATTCAAACCGCTGAACTGCCGACTTTTCGATTGACAAGCTCAGCGTCTTACCCACTGAGCTACCGCATCCCTCTAGATGAACCTCTAGATGAGGAGAAATACTAACCATAGTTCAGCAGGCTGTGGCTTTCTACTGTTGAAAAATCTCTGGTTAGCAGGAAGAGAGCAAGAAGTGCCTCCTGCTGTCCGAATTGTGGATAGAGAGTTGGGCAAGGGAGACAAGCAGGGCAGATGTTCATTTGGTACAATAGCAAACTGGACTCTTTCAGCTTTATCTCTTAAGGGAGCAGATGATTTATCTGACTATTTGAACAGAAAGTCATTTGTTGCTGCTAAATCATTTAGCAGTCATTGTATTAACATTAATCATGGTGAGGATTTGAGCTGCCTCTAGAGATAAGAGTATGCTCTGCCCTTGGTTCTCCAAAGCCAAACTGCCTCAAGGAAAGCTTGCTAACCCACAGCAGGCATGAACATTTGGGAAGGAATAAAGCACTGGTACTCTTGGAACATTAAGAAAATTGATGACCGCTTAGCTTCCATTTCATCTTCTTGTATCTGACCTTTTTCTCTTAAAAGTTCTACAGAAGGTCTCGGTGATCTTGCTACCCAGAACATACCACAAATTGTACACTTTCCTTTATGTAATATATATATATATATATATATATATATATATATATATATATATATATATATATATATATATATATATATATATATATCCTGCTCTTTAAACAAACAAAATTAGCTATGCGGTAATTCAGAACAGAACAGAATAGAATAACAGAGTTGGAAGGTACCGTTTCAGACAAAAGGTTGTCCAATCTCTTCTTTAAAATTCCTAGCCTTAGGTTTAAAATCTCAGTGATATTTCATACAAGGGGATAAAAATAGGGAGGAGCCCTCAATCCTTTCCAAAATAGCAATAACAGGGACCTACCTTACAAGGTTGCTGAAAGACTTGGTGGGTCTTTTTCCTCCCCTACCCAGTATTTCTCAGTGCTGGCAGTTTTGATGTGTGGACTTCAGCCCCCAGAATTCTTCAACCAATGTGCTGGCTTAGGAATTCTAGGAGTTGAAGTTCACACATCTTAAAATTACGCAGGTTGAGAAACACTGTTCTTACCATTGGAACAAAAACAATGCAAGGTTGTTTGAGAACTAGCCATGATGTTTCCTCTTAAATTGCCCCTGCATGATCTATTGATATTCAAGCAGGCTATTCTTTGGACATTCCTGACAGCCAATGTGGGTCTGCCTCAGGGGTGGGCTGCTGGGGGTTCACAGGGGTTCAGGAGAACCTCTAGCTAAGATTCTGTGCAGTTTGGAGAACCCCCAAATCCCACTCCTGGCTGGCCCCGCCCACCCCACCTTGCCCCTCCCAGGAATCCCCACACAGCCCGTTGTGTATGCAGGTAAGTGCAGAGTGCACGCAGAAGCTCGGGGAGGGCAAAAAATGGACCTACCGGAAGTTTGGGAAGGCCCGCCTGTTTTGGCCTCCAGAGGGCCTCCGGAGCCTGGGGAGGCTGTTTTCACCCTCCTGGAGGCTCAAGGAAAGCCTCCAGAGCCCAGAGAGGGCAAAATCTCCCCACCATGGTGCAGGAGGCTGACTAGGCCCTGGCAGAGAATCCCTTGCTAAAATTTTTGAAGCCCACCCCTGGTCTGCCTGCATGTTCATGTTTGTGCACACTTACAGATACACTTATACACACACACCCCTTTACTCTTGTAGGGAAGACAAGCCAGATTGTTTTACTTATAGCCCTATTAAGCATCAGAGCCGGGCAAATGCTACAAGTTTGAAGTGCCTTATTTCATTTCCTCAGCAGCCCTTTGCCTTGCCAAATTATTGTACAATTGCACTGTAAACAACATGCGTACAGCAAATAAGCTCCCAAATAAGAAGATGGGTTGGAATTGTAGAGCTTGGGTAGCAAAGGCAAGGGGCTAGGTGTGGGGGAGAGAAGCAGGAGAAGAACTGAAGCAGAGCAAGGAGGAAGGGTGGATTTCTAAGCTCTGCCTGAATTCAATTTGTCTTAAACTTCTGAACCTCCCTTCTCGGGGATGATTCCCCCCCCCCTTTATTTATGGCATGCATAGTTTGAAGCCCAATGAGACGGTGAATAATATGGCATGTCCAATTGCCAGGAATATGTAGGAAAGCACTTTTGTGAAGAGCTCTGTAGGGATTTTCCCAGCACTGAGCGAAAAAGAAGGCACTTTTACAGGCACCAGCTGGCCATTCTGCTACTTCCAATGATCCCCATGTGTGTTATTGCACACATGTGTGGCAAGAAAATATTTTGGCCTTAATTGGTGGCATGTGTCTACTCTTAACATTGTTATATCCTGTGCTGAATGGGGCTAACCCCAGGATCTGGGAGTGCCACGAGGCCAATGGGCCTGTCATGGGCATCCTTTGCCTCTACCTAACGATTTTTCATTTTGAAAATATGTAGATATAACTTTAAAAGAATAGCACAGAGACTGGATTGCTTCAAGGCTCAGCTTTATTCCCTAACCCTTTGTTTTATTTCAGGCCCAGAGGCATTGCTGGGAATAAAGTAGAACCTTGCCTTTTGCTTCCAAGGGCTGAGTGAGAATGACTGGCCCAAGGACACCCAACTGGCTTTCATGACTAATGCAAGACTAGAACTCACAGTCTCCTGGTGATTGGCCCAAAGTCACCCAATTGGTTTTCATGATTAATGCAGAATTAGAACTCACAGTCTCCTGGTGATTGCCCCAAAGTCACCCGATTGGCTTTCATGACTAATGCAAGACTAGAACTCACAGTCTCCTGTTGATTGGCCCAAAGTCACCCAATTGGTTTTCATGATTAATGCAGAATTAGAACTCACAGTCTCCTGATGATTGGCCCAAAGTCACCTGATTGGCTTTCATGACTAAGGCAGGACGAGAACTCACAGTCTCCTGGTGATTGGCCCAAAGTCATCCAGTCTGGATTCATGCCTAAGGCGGGACTAGAACTTACAATCTCCTGGTTTCTAGGACAGGACGTTAACCATTGCACCAAACTGGCTCTAATCATAGGGTCAGTTCTGTGCAGGCTCATCAGGAATAAACAGGGGAGGGTCCTCTAGGCATTCTTAGGTTTTTCAGTGTAAAATCTATATCTTAATAAGGATCAAATGGCAGGAAGGGAAAATCTCTCCTTGTTATCTTAGATAGTCCCAAAATAAACAATACAGAGATAAGAGTTGCATCGTGAAGGGGTGGGGGAAATGGGGGGTGGAATAAGAAATCTGTCCAGTTTTATCTTTCTTTCTTTCTTTTATTAGATTTATATATCGCCCTACTCCCGAAGGACTCAGGGCAATGAACAGGCACAAAATAAAATACATAAATACATTATCCAAACATATCTAATCTTCACTTCCAAAATCAAGACACTAACTGAAAAAAACAATTACTGTATACTTCAGTATTCGTACTTTTCTTAATTTTGCATTGCACTGAACAGAACAAATGTACTGGACAACAAGTTATCAGCTTTCAGTGAAATTTATTGTGGGGGGAATAAAAATTTGTGAAGCAAAATTGATCATAAAATGGAAACCTATTAGAATTGCCCATAAAAGCCAGAATGGAAGCATCAGAAACAGCCTCAGTTCTGGCATGCCCATTACTAGCTACATTCAGCTGTTGTTCTTGTGAAAATCAGCTTCTTCTTTTCTTTTTTTTTACACCTTTTCCTTCTTCCTCAGAGTAGCTAAGTACATACATCCTCCTGAGTACCTCCTGAGTACCAGTGACCCATGGCTGGCATTTGTATTCAGGAGGAGCCCAGTAGTTCTGTTCGGTTACTGGAGAAGTTCATACAAATTCTGGTAGGCGAGGATTTGAAAACATAAATAAGAACTCCAGCAACATTTCCAATTTCCTGTAGCTTTAGCAGGAGATAATCATTTAACAGCCAGAGCGGAAAGAAGGGATGCAAGGAAGTACATTGTGTAAAGATGTGGGTGGAGGGAGAAGTTAGCAGATATTTTTTGCTCTCTATGGAAATCACCAAATCCTCACAGTATCTCTGTAAGTAGGTTTGCTCCTTCAAATCGCTGTGCCATTTATTTCTCACTTAAAGCCCCATGGCCAATCATACATTGGTAAGCTGAAAAACAGGCCTTCTTCACTCAGTCGCAAAACAGGCACCTCTCCTGCATAAATAACACATCACAGTCAATCCCTGTCATTGCTAGTTACACAAACCTTAGCAAATGAGCTTGCCAACAAACGGTAAGGCTCTTGTGGTTTAGGAAAAAAATTGCCCATTGGGGTAGAAAATATGGGTCTCACCCAGCAATTGGCCAATTATGAAATCTATCACGAATAGTTGCCTGGGCAAATAGCCGAGTTGTAAGCTATTGCATTTGTGTCTGTTTGTGCGCGATCCATCCATTGATACATGACTGTCTGTTGTTGGAATCATTTTGGCCCTGATCCAACTCATCTCTTCTTATGCCAACTCTTTCCCCTAAAATTAAACCTCGAACAGCTAATTTCTGTCCCCAAATATATGCTTGTGAAGCTGCCTTCACTCTCTAGCAAATGAATGTATTCAATGTCGATGTTCACACAAGAAAATTGCTCAAGGCTAACTTTAGCCTAGTTTACTAAATCACATGAATTTTCTACAACAGGCTGAACATAGACTGGGTTTGTTTTAAGACATTGTAAAGCCACCCACTTGGTGCAGTTTAAGCTTCTCAAATGCACTCTAGGCAACTCGCATTTCCGAGCAATTTGTCAGTTTCTGTTCGTCATCCCTCCTTTGCTTTGTGCTCCTGTTTTCACCAGGCAGCGTCCTATAGAGACAAAACTCCGGCTATAAGGCATGATTTGTTAATGCAGATATTATGCTCAGCTACAGCCTTCAAATCCCACATCATCTTCACCAGTGGGAGTTTTCAGCTCAATATAAGGATGGGGAGGAGGATTAAAAGTTGCTTTAAAACTGAAATCCTGCCTATCTTCTATGCCATAGAAGTCTTAAGGTGGCAGCAACACTCCTTAGAACAGGAGGAACTGTAATGTCTGGTTTTCCACAAGTTGTATGGGAGTGATGCAGTGTTGTAAGGGAGTATCATTTTGCTGAGATAATATGGAGAAAGGGAAGGGGAAAAGGGGAAGCAGGAGAGAAGGGAGATGGGGAAGGGGAGAAGGCAAGGGGAGAATATGAGATGGAGAACAAGGGGATAAGGATAGATGGAGAAGGGAAGGAGGAAAAGGAGATGAGGAGAGAAGGACGAGGAGAAGATGGGGAGAAGGATCAGAAGGAGATAAGGGAGAATGGGAGAAGAGAGCAGGGGAGAAGATGAGATGGAGAACAAGGGGATAAGGATAGATGGAGAAGGGAAGGAGGAAAAGGAGATGAGGAGAGAAGGACGAGGAGAAGATGGGGAGAAGGATCAGAAGGAGATAAGGGAGAATGGGAGAAGAGAGCAGGGGAGAAGATGAGATGGAGAACAAGAAGGAGATAAGAGGAGAAGGGAAAGGAGGAGAAGGAGAAGGAGGAGTGGATGTCAGCTGCTTACAAAACAGCGCTGTTTCTATCAAGAAAAGTTACATCTTTAGCTTCTCCTCCAAAAATTGTCAAAATGGTTCCACATTTTCATATCTGGCTAAAGTAACATTCAGAGGTTGAGGCAGGCTTTCAAGTCAGTGTTATTTTAAATCATGGTTTCCCATCCTGGCTTGCTAGATGTTTTTACCATGCGATGCACTATCTAGCTATTATTTGTTTGTTTGTTTTTTATTTATTTATTTTAAGCAGAGTTTGAGGCAAAATTTGAATGCAATCATGCCCAGCAATCTTGCACATTTCTCTCTTTCTTTGCTTTTTGACCCTTAACAAGTGGACTGATTTGATGCTAAAAGTGAAAGAATAAAATAATCAGTTAAAAAAGCTAAGCATACTGTAAGGGGAATCATGGCAGAATAATACAATAAAATATACATTAACTCTTAAAAAATCCTAAAATACAAACTGGGTTGTTTTTTTGTTTTTTTGTTTTTACATACTACACTCTCACCAATCCCAAGAAAAACTTCTCTCAGGATGCTTCTGAATCAATCTGTCAGGGCACATTACATATAACTCACTCTTTCTCCTATGTACAACCCCTTCCTCTATTACCCAGACCATGGGTCCCATTGTCTTCTTGGATTTATGACATTACTTCCCTGAGGACTGCTGACATTTCTGTGCCCTAAAACTCAGAATCAATTAGTGTTAAGGATATGAGGGCTTGTTAGCCATCTGTCAGAATATAGACTCTCCCCAGGTCAGGTTTAAAGAAAAAAGCCCTGAAGAATGACATCATAACAACAACCACTTTTCTATGGATGGCGACCAATGAAAAATGATCCCGAAGCTTGGAAAAAGGGATAATAGCCATGCCCAGGAGTTGGCTGCTGGGGGTTCACAAGGGTTTCGGGAGTACCTCTAGCTAAGATTCTGTGCAGTTCGGAGAACCCCCAAATCCCACCCCTGGCTGGCCTCTCCCCGCCCTGCCCACCTCTCCCAGGAGTCCCCACGTGGCCCATTTTGGAAGCAGGTAAGTGCAGGGCACACACGGAGGCTCAGGGAGGATGAAAAATGGGCCTACCGGAAATTTGGGGATGTCATAAGTAAATGCCTTATTCTATTACAAGAGATATGTATATATGTACAGGATATAAAGGGTTAATTTATTCCTCCTCCTTTAATGTATTCATGTGTGATCACCCCCTTCCTTGACTCCTCCCCTTTGATATAAATAGAGAGTGCTTTTACCTCATGCTTGCTTCTCACTGTAAATCTGACAAGAATAAGTAGAATGCCTATTATGAATAAACACTTCTTTAACTGAAGAAATTGCTTCTGAATTCATCATTGAGTCTGATCCTCAAAATATTGTAACAAATTGGTAGCAGTCGATGGTTGAACTGACTCAATAAAATCCAACATGCCTAAGAAAGAAAACCTCAAGAATAAAAAAGAAAGACCCAATACCAGGGCAAATGATAAAGAAACAAAAACAGATCAAGAAATGATCGATGAACCAATAAATACAACAATCAAAGAATCTGAAGATAACACCACAGACATCGAAGAAACAGCAGATGAAACCGACAACCAAGAAGAGAACAAAATAAAAGACAAAGACCTCAGATCGGAGATACTGAGGCTAATAAAAAGTCAAAAAGATGACCACAAACTCATCGCGGAACTCCGAGGCTTCTTGGAAGAAAATGGAGCAGCGAGAGAAAAAGACATTGAAAAAGCCAAACCCGAAAATACAAAAATGGTGAGCGAACCTACAACGAAAGAAAAAATAACCAGAAGCAAGACCAGAGGTCCCGCTCAAAATTTTGAAAGGCAGCCATCTTTTCTTCAACCGGCCACAGAAATGAACACGGCTGAACCAATCAGAATGCACCATTCAAAAACTCTGGTGCGAAAAAACACAAAAAATAGCAAAAAATATATTTATTCTTCTGAAGAGTCAGAAACAGATACAGAAGAATCATCCACCGAACAAGAAATCGAAACACCCATGAGAAAACTATTTAAAACGTTTGGCACAAGTCTAACAATTTCAAAAGAATCGATAAAAGCCAATAATGCAAAAATACAAAAGAGACGAAGAAATAAACAGACACCTCAAAGCCTGCACGACTCGATCCGGACAACGATGATGACGACGCCTGAACCCAGAGGGCCCTGCGAAATTTCCCCCACACTACAAACGATCCAAAGAACAAAATACTCCAAGCAAGAAAGCTCCAAAGAAAAGAGAAGAACCACAGCTGCCAGCAGAACACCCAAGATCGAGCCGGAGACCGAATCATCAGAAGGAGAGCACTACGAGGGAGCTACAGCAAAGAGAACCTCTCCCAGCGGCTTCAGCAAAGAAATGACCAACGCGCATGCGCAGATGAACACAGAGAACTACAATGAACTTTATGAAGAAGGAGAACCTTTCAAGCTCATCAGCAGAATACCCACACCATTCTGCAATTTTCAACATCTACAGGACCATGGACTACCCACAGTTGTAAGTAGTGGGAATAGTAATATTGGGAATCTACCTAGTGATTTCCCAAAACTTAGAATTGATGGCATCAATTTACAGGAATGGTGTCAACAAATTCAGGTTGTCTTTATGAAAGAAAATTTATTATTTTTTATAACCAATCCTCCCAAAAGACCTTGGACTCTAAAAATAGACTGCCTGCATCACAGAGCATTCTATTTAATAATTTCTAGCATATCACCTGCCATGTACTACAGTATTAAGCATAATCTTACTGTTTCAGAAATAATTCAATGCATGTTTAAATTGTTTCATAGTGAAAGTGTAGCAACAACCACTAGAATGTCTAAAGATTTCTTTTCAGCCAAATTAAGATCTGGAACCACCATAAGTGAACATTTAATATCCTTAAACAAAACCAGAGCAGAATTACATCTAAGAGGAGAAATAATATCAGAACAGACAATGAAAAGCGTTATCCTTAACTCATTAGATTCATCATGGGATAACTACATATCACACTTAGACTCAATCAATCTAGGATACTTATCCATAGAAAGTCTGTCAAATAAGTTAATAGCTGAAGATAATTTGAGGAAAAGTAGATACAATGCATACACAGAACACAGACAGGCAAAAGGGGTAACTTTCCAAGAGAATCACCAAAAAACAATTGAATGTTACAATTGTGGATCCAGAAAACACTCTAAGGGAGATTGCCCCATGTTTCATAGGGAAAGACAAAACCGTGATTATAGGGGTAGATATCAAGACAGGCAATCATCTATTGATAGATACAGATATAGAGACTCCCCAAACTACAGAGAACGCAGAAAGGATAGAGATAATTCAAGGGACAGAAAATCAGGATCATTAAATGGATTAGATAAACATAACGATGTCATCACACAAAAATCAAAAAACAATACTTGGCTCATAGATTCAGGGGCGACTAATCATACAACAAATAACAAGAAAATACTGTCTTCATTCACAAATGATAAATTTATGATAAGAGTAGCCAATCAAGAAAATGTTCAAGTCATAGGGAAAGGAGATGTAAATATACCTGGTTTAGGTAAAGTAGAGGGGGTATTGTTGATACCAGAAATATCACATAACATACTTAGTGCAGTGAAATTAAGCCAAGATTCCAACATAAATATAATCTTCTCTGGGGGAAAAGCAATACTAGAAAAGGATGGGACTAAATTGAATAGTGTAGTTATCGAAGGGGGCCTACCCTTCCTTGTAACAGAAGATAAATGGTTGCATAACATTAATACAAACACTGATGACGACATCAACATAGACAGTGAACATAGTAACAACAATGACAATGAAGAACCCAATACACACTGTAATCACAAAGACACAGCCACTAGTGATACACACAATAACAAAAGACCCAATATAGGCAAACCAATTCATGATGAATGTGCACACATGTTGCATAGAAAATTGGGACATGCAAGTTTCCCTGTAATACAAAAAATGATTGAACATGCTGATGGCGTTAAAATAAAGGATTGTAAAAACTATTTGGAATGCTCAGTATGTAAATCCTCAAAACTCAGAACAAACCCAAAACCAAAGAGGGCAACAAGGACCTCTAACCAAATTTTTGATCTGGTACATATGGATCTGGTTGGTCCATTAACACCATCCATCACATACAAAAAAAGATATTTCCTAACTATTGTAGACGACTATAGCCGTTATGGATTTGTTTATACTTTAAAACACAAAGATGAAACTTTCCAAAAATTCAAAGAATTTTACAAACGTGTAGAAACACAACACAATATCAAAATAAAACAAATCATGACAGATAGGGGATCCGAGTTCATGTCAAAAGAATTCTCACAATGGATAAAAGACAAAGGAATGCTACACTTCACGTCTAGCCCATTTTCTGCTTTTCAGAATGGTACAGCAGAACGAAAGAACTCAACACTGCAAACCATGATTAGATGTACATTAGAAGATGCTGGTTTAGGAAAACAATTCTGGTCAGAAGCATTACTATATTCAAACTATACCCAAAATAGGACCTGGTCTAGCATCCTAAATAAAACACCATACGAAGTGATGTACAATAGGAAACCAAAAATATCACACATGCACATATTTGGAGTTACAGCAGACGTACAAATACCAAAACAATTAAGACGTAAGGGAGATAACGTATCCAGAAGGCTCAGATTCATGGGATACGAAACAGGCACAAAAGGATATAGATTTATTGACAGTAATAACAAATTCATAGTCTCAAGAACAGCAGTATTTCATGAACAGGCCAACTGGTCTAAGATACATCTTAACGAGATAATCCAAAATACAAAACCAAATATTGAACAACAAGACAGAATAGAAAGAGAGAAACATGAACATAACACATATGATGACAAAAACAAAACATGGACAGGTAACCATACCAGGATAAAAACAGATTCATTAACCAAAAAGGAAGCAAGGTATTTACACGATAATGAGAGCATTCCAATAAGAACAATCAGGTGTAACAGAAAACAATTACCCAATAAGTATAAGGATTATATAATGTGTGTGAATGACGAGACACCAACACCTAACACATACGAGGAAGTGTTGAAACTTCCCATGGAAGAAAGAGAGAAATGGGAATTAGCCATAACAAAAGAAATGAACAGCTTGCGTGAATTAGGTGTATTTACACCAGTCCCTGCCCCTGAGAACAAGACAATTATAGGCACCAGATGGATATTCAAAATCAAAGATTTAGAAGAGGGTAATAAATTATATAAAGCTAGATTAGTCGCACAAGGTTACGCTCAAAAATATCCTGAGGATTACACTGACACATACTCTCCCACTGTAAGAACCGAAAGTGTTAAGACAGCTTTAGTCATAGCGGCTATACTCAATCTTGATGTCTTTCAATATGATGTGCAGACTGCATACTTACATGCAAAGCTCGACAAAGAGATATATGTAAGGGCACCTCATAGCCAATGTACAAATAGAAATGAGACCTGGTTACTTAACAAAAGCTTGTACGGATTAAAACAATCCGGCAAGCGTTGGTATGAATGTCTAGTCAGCGTGCTTAAAAATATGGATTTCAAAGCCACAACTGCAGACAATTGCTTTTTTGTTAGAAAGGAAGGTGAATCATTAGAATTTGTGTTAATCTATGTGGATGATATTTTGTATATAGGCAAACATAAAGAAAAGAAAGACTTATTTGTATCCAAGCTAAGTGAACATTTCTCTTTAAAGTCGCTAGGAAGGGTAAACAAATACCTTGGAGTTCAAATCAATAAAACAAGAAAGGGATTCAAATTATCCCAGAGAGATAAAATTATAGAACTTCTGGAAAAATGCAATTTAAGAGATGCCAAACCTTGCGATACTCCTATGCAGACTGATTTTCTAAGGAATATGGATGAATCTTCACCTGAGTTCGAGAACAATACATTATATAGATCAATTATTGGTTCTCTATTGTATATATCTAATTGGACCAGGCCTGATATAGCTCTGCCACTTAATTTATTATCTAGACATGTAAGTAAACCACTTATGTATCATTGGGAAGCAGTTAAACGAATACTAAGATATCTAAAACACAGCATGGATTTCTGCCTACTCTTAGAACCCAATAATATTAAAGAACCTATTATCACCAGTTACGCTGATGCAGACTGGGCAGGTGACATCAAATGTAGAAAGAGCACCTCAGGTTATGTATTATTTTTAAATGATTGCCCAATATTCTGGTACACTGGGAAGCAAGATTTAGTAGCGACTTCCACAACAGAGGCAGAATACGTCTGTTTATCTAAAGCCTCAAATAATTTAGTGTGGTTTAATGATTTATTATCTGATATTTGGAAGAATCCAATACTACCATTTGTCATACATGAAGATAATAAGGCGGCTATAGAAATATCAAGATCTGACGCCATTGGTCAAAGGTCCAGACATATAGATATCAAATTTAAACACGTGAGACAATTATCTCAGGATGGATTCATTAAAGCAATCCACTGCGAAACCTCAGAACAAATAGCTGATATATTAACTAAACCTTTACCTTCTAAACAACACAAATACTTGACAACAAAATTACAAGTACTATATAGTTCTGAATCCGAATGCAATCATTGTTATATGTCGAATCGGCATTTAGAGGGGGATTTGTCATAAGTAAATGCCTTATTCTATTACAAGAGATATGTATATATGTACAGGATATAAAGGGTTAATTTATTCCTCCTCCTTTAATGTATTCATGTGTGATCACCCCCTTCCTTGACTCCTCCCCTTTGATATAAATAGAGAGTGCTTTTACCTCATGCTTGCTTCTCACTGTAAATCTGACAAGAATAAGTAGAATGCCTATTATGAATAAACACTTCTTTAACTGAAGAAATTGCTTCTGAATTCATCATTGAGTCTGATCCTCAAAATATTGTAACAGGGGAGGCCAGAAATGGGTCCGTTTCCAGCCTCCAGAGGGCCTGCGAAGCCTGGGGAAGCTGTTTTTGCCCTTTCAGAGATTTGAGGAAAGCCTCCAGAGCCCAAGGAGGGCAAAAACGCCCCCTCTGCCGTGGTGCAGGAGGCCAACTAGGCCACGCTCACCATGGCCATGCCCACCCAGCAACCGGGCAGAGAACCCTTTGCTAAAATTTTTGAAACCCATCCCTGGCCTTTATTTTTCAGAAGAAGGAACAACAATCATGGCCAACCAGTTTAGGCACTTATATAGTCCTGAAGTAGAGAGCATCTCCATTTAAGATGACAAAAGATTAAAATAGGATTTAAGATCTTGGTGTTTCTACCCAAGTCTAACAAAGCACCATTTTGAATCCCTAGAATCCCTATATCATGGGTGTTAAACTCGTGGCGTCACATTGCCATCACGTGACCTTTTGTGAAATTTTTCCCATTTGTGGAGATGGGTGGATGTGGCCTATGCGTGACACATCCGGCCCACGGGCCACCAGTTTGACACAACTGTGAAAGTACATAAATATCTATCCAGTTGCATTTGTCATCCTCAACAACTTCAAGATGAACAGGATTTCATGTTGGCTGGGAAATTCTGGGAGTTGAAGTCCACACATTTTAAAGTTGCTATAAACATTGCTATACAGGTAGTCCTCAATTTACGACCACAATGGATCCCAACATTTCTGTTGTTAAGTAAGACATTTGTTAAGTGAGTTTTTCCCCTATTTTATGACTTGTCTAACCACAGTTGTTAAGTGAGTCACTGCAGTTGTTAAATTAGTAATAACATGTGTTCACAGGGATTCTACAACAGTCATTAGTCTGAAAAATGGTCATAAATTATTTTTTTCAGTGCCGTTGTAACTTCAAACAATCACTAAACAAACCATTGTAAGTTGAGGATTGCCTGTATAGGACTCTCTATAGAAGTTAGGATCTCCAAACAAGTACTGGCAAATTGCCTACAAGTAGCTTGCTATGTGAAACATTTTCAAATCTGCATTGTGACACCTACTGTATATGTATTTTGAGTAGACATTAGAACAGTGGTGGGATTCAAGTAATTTAATAACCGGTTCTCTACCTAATGATTTCTTCCAACAACCAGTTTGCCAAACTACTCAGAAAGTTAACAACCGGTTCTCCCAAATTGGTGTGAACTGGCTGAATCCCATCACTGCATTAGAAGCATGTACACACCAGGGGTGAAATCCAGCAGGTTCTGACAGGTTCTGGAGAACTAGTAGCGGAAATTTTGAGTAGTTTAGAGAACTGGCAAATACCATTTCTGGCTGGTCCCAGAGTGGGGTGGAAATGGAGATTTTAGAATATCCTTCCCCCAGGAGGAGAGGGAATGGAGATTTTGCAGTATCCTTCCCCTGCCACACCCACCAAGCCACACCATGCCCACCAAGCCACACCCACAGAACTGGTAGTAAAAAAATTTGAATTTCACCACTGGTACACACTCATACACATTGCATACTTGCACTCAGATTATGGGGATGAGTCGTATAATATCTAAAGTATTATGCATAGAGCAGCCCATCGCGCACATTCTGGTAGAGAGAAATTCCTTGAGGAAGGGCTCCAGCATGAGTCTGAAAGCTCGGAAGACTAAACCTCTGATGCCGGTGACCAATTCAGATTGGATCCTGGGGCAGGGGTCACCAACCTTTCAGACCTCAGGGACCACTTAATTCATCATTTTAAATCCCGCGGATCACTAATATTATTTTTTTAAAAAGATAACTAATATATAGTGCAATATAAAAAATGCAAAAAGGGATGCAATGGCTCAGTGGCTAAGACGCTGAGCTTGTCAATCGAAAGGTTGGCAGTTCAGTGGTTCAAATCCCTAGTGCCGGGTAATGGGGTGAGCTCCCGTTACTTGTCCCAGCTTCTGCCAACCTAGCAGTTTGAAAGCATGTAAAAAATGCCAGTAGAAAAATAGGGACCACCTTTGGTGGGAAGGTAACAGCATTCTGTGTGCCTTTGGCATTTAGTCATGCCGGCCACATGACCACGGAGACGCCTTCGGACAGCGCTGGCTCTTTCGCTTAGAAACGGAGATGAGCACCACCCCCTAGAGTCGGGAACGACTAGCACATATGTGCGAGGGGATCCTTTACCTTTACCTTTACTTTAAAAATGCAAATATTTTTTCTGCGGACCACCAAAATTTTCTCATGGACCACCAGTGGTCCACAGACCACCAGTTAATGACCACTGTCCTGGGGCACATATATTTGCCTCCATTCATAAAAACCTAAATGGCCTCCTAGATACCCCTGAGGAGAAACCCTAAGGATCTTTTGGGATGCTTACTTTATACCCAGAGCATCATAGATCTAAAGAATTAGACTGTCTTAATATGTTCACCTTTTAAATCTCATGGGAGAGGCAGAGGATTCGTCTCAAATTATGGACTGAAAAACGCCAATGAATCTCCATTAACGGCATGAAATGAAAAAAGAAAATGAAACTAAATGGAAGGCGTCCCTTGGGCTGCGGGCAGCAGCAACTTATGAGCATCTTGTTAAGTGGGAGATGGTGATGGGAGGTGGCAGGGGAAAGGATCAAGTTTATTTTACTTAAATAAGCAGTGCTGTGCTTCAGCTGGCTCAGGTAGAGCCTTGGTTTCGCTTTGATGGATGGCTGAAAGCAAATACCCAGGCCAAATCTGTAGAATTGTCCTGGTTGTAATTAGGGCCTGTTGCTGAAGAGTCCTGAATCTGAATGTTGCACAAAAGAGCCACTGACCAGAAAGTCCTGGGCAAAATTTATTTTATAAGTCATTTTGTCATTTCTCCCTGGCCCATAATCCATTGAGGACAATAGTGAAATCCATTTTTTTTTAACTACGGGTTCTGTGGGTGTGGTTTGGTGAGTGTGGTGTGGCTTGGTGGGCGTGACTTGGTGGGCGTGACAGGAGAAGGATACTGAAAAATCTCCATTACCACCCCACTCCAGGGGAAGGATATTGCAGAATCTCCATTCCCACCTCACTCTGGGGCCAGCCAGAGATGGTATTTGCCGATTCTCCGAACTACTCAAAATTTCCGCTACCGGTTCTCCAGAACCTGTCAGAACCTGCTGGATTTCACCCCTGATTGAGGATCTGTATACAGGACAGAAAGAGGGCTGAGAAAATATCTACAGACCCCTCACATCCTGGACATATACAATTTCAACTCCTCTCCTCAGAACGCCAATATAGGGCATTGCATACTAAAACAACTAGACACAGACAGTTGTTTTTTTTCCTGGTGCCATCACTCTGCTGAATACCTGATTCTCACAGTACTGTCTTATATCTAAGTATATTTACCCATGAACCATGGCTGTATTACTTTTATTCTTCTCATCTGTTCCACTACCTTCTCTTATTGTTGTGATTATTATTATTTTATTATGATTAGTATTACTTTGTTGTTTTGCATGCATAAGACCACACCTAGAGTACTGCATCCAGTTTTGGTCACCATACTATAAAAAAGATGTTGAGACTCTAGAAAAAGTGCAGAAAAGAGCAACCAGGATGATTAGGGGGCTGGAGACTAAAACATATGATGAACGGTTGCAGGAACTGGGCCTGGCTAGTCTAGTGAAGAGAAGGATCAGGGGAGACATGAGAGCAGTCTTCCAATATTTGAGGGACTGCTACAGAGAGGAGGAGGTCAGGCTGTTTTCAAAGTCACCTGAAGGCCAGACATGGCATAGTGGATGGAAACTGATCAAAGAGAGATTCAACCTAGAAATAAGGAGAAATTTTCTGGCAGTAAGAACAATCAACCAAGGGAACCAAAGTTACCTTTGAAAATTGTGGGAGCTTCATCACTGGAGGCTTTCAAGAAGAGATTGGACTGCCATTTATCAGAAATGGTGTAGGGTCCCCTGCTTGGGCGGGGGTGGGGAGTGGGGATTGGACTAGATGACCTTCAAGGTCCCTTCCAACCCTGTTAATCACTAAGAGCTTCTGCACCAGAGACAAATTCCTCATCCTAATCAAGTTCCTAATCACCCTTGGCCAATAAAATGTTCTGTTCTGTTCACCAGAAAGCCTACATTGAATCTCTACAGTCCAAGAAGACATTATACAGTACAGTTCTGAAGACAGACATTGGAACATAGGAGAGCTGTTTCAACACTTACTTACTCCCTTCCTTTTTATAGAGAATCCAGGCCAAACCACTGCATTTCAGATAGGTGGGATTCTGAGCCTTACTTTTTACATGTCAGTTTGTGGAAATAAAAGGGTTTTGGACTTTTGATGTAGGTTTTTTAAAAAGTCCAGATGGCTAGTACTGTAGATGGCAGCAGTGCGCAAACAGAAACTGTAATTAAGGAGTATCAGAATTTTTCCAGCTCAGATGACAGACCCTGGTTATATTTCCACTCATAGATTACAAAATGCTATTGAGACTTTCTCGCTGTACCACTTTGTACAATTATAACCTTAAAATACGATCTTCAGTTAGTGAGCAATTGGTCTTACTCCAGAGAGGGAAAGGAATTAAAATCCAGGAAAAGGAACTGACTGATTAAAGGCCAGAATAAATTAAGACTTTATGAGCATACCAATCTTTTGAATAATCATATCAAGAAATGAGAGGGTATCAAAAAAACACCGTTTTAGTTGGCAAAAAATTTGAAGCACAGGAAAGCCAGGCCTCTCAAAACTACCTCACAACTTTAACTTTCTGCTTCCCTAGATAATTGCTAAAATCAGAATGTGTCTAGCAGAAATCTTGCTCAAAAATTTTCCCCAGAGATTGTTTAAACTAGAGACCAGCATACTCTTTTTTTAAAAAAATATATTTATTTCTTTACAAACAAAGTATTTATTTGATCGCAACGGGAGCTTTACACAATATATTAACTTCAGTCAAAATATACAAATAAGATATAAAATCTACACTAACCTTATCTTCTTTTTATTCTATTATTCAAGCAAGTATAACATTGGTCCCAGCATTGAAAATATGCGGAATCCTTTTGATCTCTCAAAATTTTTGTTAACCTGTCAGCTTCCGCATATTCCATAATTTTTCCCAAAATCAAATCTTCAGCTGGTAGGTCTTTCCCCTTCCAATATTGAGCAAAACATATTCTTGTTGCAGTTGTGATATATACAATCAGACACCATGTATTCGTGCCTATCTTATCTGGCCTTATATTTAATAGATAGTATTCTGGTTTCAATTGTAATTTATATCCAGTGATTTCTAATATCCATCCCTGTATAAGTCTCCAAAGCTCAATTACCTTGGGACAGGTCCACCATATGTGAAAATAAGTACCTACTCCCCACATTTCCAACAGTTTGGGGAGAGGTCTGGGAACATTTTGGATAGTCGGGCAGGAGGGAGATGCCATCTATACACCATCTTGTACAAATTTTCTTTGTAAGTGGTTAACATCAGGAGGTTCAATTGTTTCGTCCGTATTTCTTCCCATTTTACCAACCAATATTTCTCCCCCAGGCAATCATTGAATCTTTAACAATCTCATCCCCTATCCAGTAATTTATTAAGAGTTTATAAATCTTGGATAACATTCTTTCCTCCTTTCCTAATATAATATTGTCTATTTCTTGCTGGGTCATATCTATGCCACCTTTTTCCTTGTCTTTCTTATGTTTAGAGCTAATCTGGGCATAAGACCACCAATCCAATTCTATTCCCTGAAGATCTAACTCAGTTCTTGTTTTTAAACGGCCTTGAGCATCCAATAGCTCTCGGTAAGATAGGTGTTTTTCTTTATTGTAAAGCGAGCTATATGTTATAGCTTCTAGTGGGACCAACCAAGATGGGGTCAAGAAGTAGAATTTACCCTTGATTTTTCTCCATGTTTCAATTAAGATGTTCCTCACATAATGACCTGCAAAGCTCATATATTTTTTAACCTTATCTTGCCAAAGAAAATAGTGCCAACCGTGTTGTAATCCCGAACCTTCCAGGATCAACAACCGTCTTCTTCTCAGCAGGATCCATTCCCTTATCCAAACTAAGTTTGCAGCCTGATAATAATATTCCCATTTTGGTAAGCCGAATCCCCCTCTTTCTTTCACCTTGAAGCATTTTAAGTTTAATTCTGGGCTTTTTATTTTGCCAGATAAATTTAAGGACACATTGATTTAGCTTTTTAAAGAAATTGTTTAATCTAGCTGGTGCTGTATAAAATAAATATCTCCATTTTGGGAGGATATAGGATTTTATAATTGCGATCCTACCTAATAGATACGTCTGAAGGTTCTTCCATTGCTCTAAGTCCTGTTCTGTTCGTTGAAGTAATTTCAAGTAATTATCTTCTTTGATTGTTGAGCATTTGGTTGTTAATATAATACCTAGATATCGTAATTTATTGACAATTTGAAATCCCAAATTCACTTCTAATTCCTTCCCCTGCTTTGTTGTCAAATTTTTAATGATAACCTTAGTTTTTTCCTTATTTATTTTTAAACCCGCTACATTTCCGTATTTTTCTAACTCATAGATCAAATTCGGGCCCGATAGAATAGGATCTTCTAGGTCATCGGCATATGCTTGTACCTTATATTGTTGGTTCTTAATATGCAATCCTTTTATCCCCAAGTTGCGCCTAATTTCCCTCAATAAAGGTTCTAATGTTAGGATGAATAGCAACGGAGAAATCGGGCACCCCTGTCTAGTTCCTTTCACGATGCAGATTTGTTCAGATACATCTCCATTAATTAAAATTTTGGCAGACTGCTTTGAATAGATTGTTCGAATTGCCCGGATAAACCTTTCCCCGAATTGCATATGTTGTAATAAGCCCACTAAAAAACTCCAGCTCACTCGGTCAAAGGCTTTTTGTGCATCCACAAAAACCAAAGCCAATTGTTTATCAATGTGGGTTTCATAATGTTCCAAAACATTCATGATTATTCTCACGTTGTCTCTAATCTGCCTACAGGGTAAGAAGCCATTTTGATCTTCCTGTATAAATTGACTTAGGAAACCTTTTAGCCTCTCTGCTAATACTGCCACAAATAGTTTGTAGTCTGCGTTAAGGAGCGAAATAGGTCTATAATTCTGGATTAGGGATAAATCACTACTATCCTTCGGCAAGAGGGTTATTAATGCTTCTGACCAGGAATTTGGGATCTTTCCCTCCCGGATTACCCCATTAAATAGGTCTGTCATATAAGGGTTTAAAACTTCCCAAAGTGCCTTATAATATTCTATTGGGAGACCATCCATACCGGGAGTCTTTCCTGTTTTTTGTTTTCCCATAACCCTTTCAATTTCCCCTTCTGTTATCTCCCTGTCCAGTATTTCCCTAGACATATCCAATACTTTGGGTAGGTCAGATTCTTCTAGGTATTTCCTTATTTCCTGCTCAGGCTTATCTTCTTTTCTATATAAGTTGGTATAAAATTCCTGCGCTATTCTTTTCTTCCGTTCTTCCCCTGTGATCCAATCACCATTTCCATCTCTCAAGCTGTGAATTCTACTCTTTTCCTTTTCTTTTTTTAATCGGTATGTAAGCCATCTTCCCTGTTTATTTGCATTTTCAAATTGTCGTTGTTTCATCCACCTAATTTTTTTTTCTAAATCCTCTTGGTCTAGTAAATAAATTTGGTGTCGCACTAATTTCAAATTCATATTAAGTTCTCTATTGTTTGGGTCCTGTTGCAACGCAACCTCACTTCTTGTCAGGTCTTCTAATAATTTGTCTCATTTAGACTTCTCCTTCTTCCGTTTCCCAGCTGTATAATTTATCACTAAACCCCGAAACACTGCTTTAGCTGTTTCCCATACATTTAAAAAGTTTGCATCTTCATTATTATTTTCCCGGAAGAAAAAACCCATCTCCTTCTTTACATAAGTTAAAAATTGTTCGTCTTTGAGGACCCTCATGTCCATTCTCCACCTAGGCCTTGTTTTCAACCCTCTCCATGATATCCAGAGTGGATTATGATCTGCCCATTCATTGACACCTATCTCTACTTTCTGATTTATTATGGTACTAAAGGCAGGAGATGTAAACCTAAAAAAAGGGAAGGGATGTAATTCCTCTCTGGAATTATGCAAAATAGTTTATTTATTAATTTATTTTTCAAATTTATAAAGCCATGCATCTCACAAACATGACTCTGGGGGGGTGGGGGTATACAATAAAACACAGAGGTCAAAACCAGTGTAAAACAACCATAAAATTACATATGGTTTTATGGTTTCAAATTCTGGCGCTACTCGTTTGCTATCGGTAGTGTGCGGTGCTTCTGTGCATGCACAGAGTGTTTTTGATGATGTCTGGATGGCTGGGCAGAGCCTCCTGCCGCTACCGCTATCAGTTCTCCCGAATGGAGCAAACCGGTAGAAACCCACCACTGAGATATATATATATATATCTCCTACACACAACAACAACCATCTTATGGGAGGTCTCTATTTCTGCAAGCCTGCTCGAAAAATCATGTTTTAAGAAAATTCCAGAAGGTTAGTAGAGTTGGACCTAATCTCACCTTAAAAGGAATGATGTTCCAGAGGCAAAAGCATGGGAGCTAAGGATAGTCTCCTGGGTCCCATTAGATGGACCTCTTTAGCAGGTGAGACTCATAGCATATCCTACTGCCAGACCTAATGGGATAGCTAGATGTAACTGAGGAAGTAAGGTCCTTCAAATAACCTTGTTCCATGTCAAGTAGGGCTTTGAAGCACTTGAACTGAACTCAGAAGCAAAGGGGCAATCTCATGGAGTAGAGGCGTGACAGTTTGTTCTACCAAAAGAAGAGAATATTTGTAGCTCAGAGTTGAACTGTGCTCTCTGAGCTTGGTGGTTTTCCTTGCAGACAGTTCATTACCAAACTAGATAACATCATCAGTGCTAATGATGTTACCTAGTTGGATAATAAAACGTCTGCAAGAAAACCACCAAAGTCAGAGAGTACTGAGCTTGTTGTTCTGCAGCGCACACATAACTGTATATCTTATTGATTACAATGAAGTAATTGTTTCAATATGTTTGAGGCAGTGGTGGTATTCAGCCTGTTCTATCTGGGTCGGGCGAACCGGCAGCGGCAGCTGTGGGAGGCTCCGCCCACCCACCCAGACGTCATCACATCCCGTTTTTGACACTCTGTGCATGCGCGTAAGGCCCTGCACATGCACGCACTCACATTTGCGAACCAGTAGCGAAGGTAAGTGAATATCACCCCTGGTTTGAGGTATGATTGACTAGAATACTCTCTTAAGTGTTGGTAAAATTAGACTTGTGGTGGATAAGAAATAATGGGTGGAACTCCAGAAACAATGGAACACTGAAAGAACAAAGAGACTATTCTGTGGTTATGACTGTTTTTGAGAGTTCAGTTCAGAGGTGGGTTTGACCAGTTCTGGAGAATTTCTGGAAAATTTCTGTAGCAGAAATTTTGAGTAGTTCGGATAACCGGTAGTAAAAATTCTTACTGGCCCCACCCCCATCTATTCTCTGCCTCCCAAGTCCCAGCTGATCCGGAGGAAATGGGGATTTTGCAGTATCTTTCCCCTGGAGTGGGGTGGAAATGGAGATTGTATAGTATCCTTCCCCTGCCATACCCACCAAGCCACACCCACAGAACCAATAGTAAAAAAGTTTGAAACCCACCACTAGTTCAGTTATAGGGTTTAGATTGATTGATAGATAGATTGATTGATTTTAACATTCTATTCAGAAACCACCCCCTCTCCTTCATAGAGCAATTCTTAAATGGGCCTTGCTTCCCAGAGCCTTTGCTCACCTCCTAATATCTTCTTTTGTTTTTATCACATTCCTTGGCTCTCTGCATGTTTTTATGGCTGAATTGGCAGCGTTTTATTGTATTTCTCAAATCCCTGGGAAGGTAATTGTGGGGAGGGGGGAAAGTGTTTTGCTTTGTTTGTGTTGTCTTAAATGGTGCCATATTTTCTCCTGTACATGATGAACTCCACTAGAAAGCACTGCCTAAGCTTCCTATGCAAATCAGCAATCAAAGGCCAAAGTTAAGGTTTGAAGTGAAGATGTGGATTACGTAGATTTGCATGTGCATATTTTATATATATACTGGGCTATAATTTGGCTGACATAACCGTTCCCTGCTCTGCCCATGGATTTTGTCTACTACTAACAGGTATATATCATTCCTCCTACCACACATATATGGATTAATCGAATCTCTCTCTCCTCTCTCTCTCCTCCGTCTCTCTCTCTCTCCCTTCCTCTCACTCTCTTTCTTTCTCTCTCTCTCTCTTCCTCTCTCTCTCCTCTCTCTCTCCTCCATCTCTCTCTCTGTCTCTCTTTCCCTTTCTCTCTCTCTCTTTCTTTCTTTCTCTCTCTCTCCTCTCTCCTCTGTCTCTCTCTTTCTCTCTCTCTGTCTCTCTCTCTTTCTCTCTTTCTCTCTCTTTCACTTTCTCTTTCTTTCTCTCTCTTTCTTTTTCTCTCTCTCTCTCCTCTCTCCTCCATCTCTCTCTGTCTCTGTCTCTGTCTCTGTCTCTCTCTCTCTCTCTTTCTTTCTCTCTTCTCTCTCTCTCTCCTTCATCTCTCTCTGTCCCTCTCCCTCTCTCTCTCTCTCTCTCTCTCTCTCTCTCTCTCTCTCTCTCTCTCTCTCTCACACACACACACACACACACACACACCAATCTTTTATAATTCAGTCCACTCTGTCTCAAATGATAGACAGGTCTAAAAGAAACCAAATGGAAAAACTTAAAATCCCAGCCTGAGCCCATTAATAAAAATCTCACCATTACCCCTATCACTGTGTTGCCGAACCAATTCCAACCCCGGCCATTAGGCTTTCCAATTCAGTCCATCCTCGGCTGTGTATTTTCCCCTTCATTGCTTCTTCGAGATGCACCATTTCATTCTGGCCGTCAGGAAGATACAGTTTTCGATTAGGTTAATTCCTTCCACAGACAGTCAATACAGTGGCCTCTTCTGTGACAAGGAAGGCTTGAGAGCCTATTGATATTTCTTAAGGCTCTTATCGAGCCAGGAGTGCTGAGCAGAAAAAGGGGAGCCCCCTTTTTGCAAGGGAGTTATGCTTGGCCTGTTGCAAACTTTGAGCCTTGATCTGCACACTCGGAAAAGGCCTCCTTGCCAAGACAAGCTGTCAGGGTTTGCTTGTTTACAACTTTTTGCCAGTTTTGCCGATAAGAGCCACCTGCTTGGAGAGGATAATGGACTTATTTACAAAGTAATAGCTTGACATGGAAAGGAAGACTTGGAATTAGAGGTTCTCATTTCATGGTCAGAGAGATGCTACATTTTTTTTTTTTTCGTAACTCTATGCTAAATTTGTCCTCTGGGTGGGTTATTACACCTAAAGGTTAAGGTTCCCTTTGCACATATGTGTTAGTCATGCCCAACTCTAGGGGGCGGCGCTCATCTCCGTTTCAAAGCCGAAGAGCCAGCGCTGTCCAAAGACATCTCTGTGGTCATGTGGCCGGCATGACTAACCACCAAAGGTGCACGGAACGCTGTTACCTTCCCACCAAAGGTGGTCCCTATTTTTCTACTTGCATTTTTTACGTGCTTTCAAACTGCTAGGTTGGCTGAAGCTGGGACAAGTAATGAGAGCTCACCCTGTTACGCGGCACTAGGGACTCCAACCGCTGAACTGCAGACCTTTTGATTGACAAGCTCAGTGTCTTAGCCACTGAGCTACCGTGTCCCTTTATTACACCTATGAGCATTCAAAAAAAAATATATGGGGAAGTTGGGTGAAGGATATCTCAGGCTCTAAGTCAAGTCCATTCCGTTTCTTCATTTAGTAGCATCTTTCAATGATATACCATTTTCCCAAATATACATAGACACATGTGCAAATTTTGAGCCGAGAATTTAAAATGGATATCATCTTAACGACATGGATTTTAAAGCTATTTGTTCCATTTGGACAAACATTGAGCCATAACACCTAAAGGTAGAAAAAGGTCTCAGATTCCTTTGGACTCCTCCATTGGACTCTCTCTGTTGATATCACGTTTCCTATATAAGTACAGTGCAAATACAGCTAAGTGATTGCCAACCACTTAATACTGATTTTTTTTTTTTACCAGACAAGATCTTTTAAACCATTAGAAGAAAGAAACTCTTGGATGCATGCCGTAATCAAATGGAAATTATTCATCTGAGATTTTACACACACACACATAACTTGTATAAAATCTCAAATGAGTAATTTCATGGTTGTCTGTGTAACAGATGTCTTTTTAGGAAGAATTAGGTTATGTGATCTGTCAGAATAGAATGGGTTATAGCACAGAAAGGAACATAGAGTAGGGAGTCTTGGCTCAACAATTGTATATAAAAAATGTGTATATTTGGGGAAATTGCACAGAAATGTATACAGTATAAAGGATGCATAGAGATAAATATATAAAGGAAAAGAGTACAAAAAGTATGCCAAGGTTACACAGTACACAACAGATTAATGCCTGAATTCATGCTTTGCAAACATAAACCAAATTTAAACTATCTGATATATCTATACTTCCAGTAGATCTTGATCCATATTTTCTTGTACAGGTAGTTCTCAACTTACAACCACAATTGAGCCCAAAATTTATGTTGCTAAGTGAGAAATTTCTTAAGTGAGTGGCGTTTTGCCCCACCTTTCTTGCCACATTTGTTAAGTGAATCACTGCAGTTGTTAAATTAATAATACTGTTGTTAAGTGAATCTGACCTTGCTTATCAGAAGGTCACAAAAAAGGATCACACAACCCCGGGACACTGCAACCATAACAAATGTGACTCAGTTGTCAAGCATCTGAATGTAAATCACATGATCACGGGGATCCTGAAACAGTCATAAGTGTGAATAATGGTCATAACTCACTTTTTTCAGTGCTGTTGCAACTTCAACGAACAGTTGTAAGTCGAGGACTACCTGTAGAAGTCTAGTAAAGCCTTTATTGTCATTGTACATCATATATACAACGAAATTGGTTTAGCCTCTCTGGTGCAATCTGGTGCAATCCATAACAGAATATCTAACAGACAAATAACCTGATCAAACCAACCAAAATGGATTAGCTTCCAATCTACTGCACCACAACAGACATGCAGCAAGAAGTTGTCATTGAATAAAATTGACTCTAGGTATTGAAAAGTTATTTATTTTTCTCTCACTCTTCATATAATTATACATGGAATTGGCAGTTTAGGCTACTAAGTCCAACTTCCTGCTTTGTACAGGAATCCAAATTAAAACGCCTCTGACAGATAGTTGTCCTTCTTCCAGAATGCTGGGAGAAGGGAAGCCCAGCATTTCCCTGGATAATTAGTTAGTAGTAACCATCTGGTATATAGACTCCATATTCCTTGAAGCTAAGGTCAAAGGTTTCTAAAGGATACTGAAGAGCATCAGGTAACCTTATCTGGTAAGGCTAATACATTCCTTGTTCTGTTTTCACACTGTACAGTGTTATATCAGACAACCTGTTTTTATTCCAGAAAAAAGATTCTGCATAACTCTTAGCAGCCCTTTTTCTTTTTTTCTAAATCTATGCACTTTTCTTTAAATCTTTTAAGGGAAGGATAAGTAATTTCTGTAAAAATAAAAATAATAATAATAAATACAACCCAATCCCAGTGGATCCCAACATATTCATTTCAGCCCAGAAATTCATGCTCGGTTTCTTTATTGCTGTTATCTTCTGTATCGTCCTGGATAATGATTGGAGAAGACAGTCAGAAAGTTCTCCTTCTGAGTTGTGAGTCAACAGACTTAAGTTTCAAGATCCAGTTTGACTGCAGAAATCTCCCCCATTTTCAGAATACTAAATGTGTGACCAAAGATCTAATTCAACTATGTGACCTAATTTTGGCCAAGAAGTTCATACGCCTGGAAAAATAGTTGGCAATTATTGATAATCAGACAAAAACTCGCTTGGGTTTTGACAGGTGTGCTATAAAAGTATCACCAAAGATGAGAAGTTAGAAGCTTTTGGCTTTAAAAGTTTGCCTTCTCTGGTTTACAAGCTAGGACTACACACAATGTATAATATTTAGGCTAGTCTATATGGATTTGATAGTGAAGATGTGATTTGATTTGATTTGTTTGCTTACTTCCCCTACGTCCTATGGTTAGGCTTACTAACTTAATATTTATCAAGATTCTTCAAAAAGCATGTGTTTCTGCCATTTCTCTTATCCAAGGATAATACATCTGTAACTCTATTGCTGTAACATACTGCTATTCCAACACATTTTCTGTTTTGGAAACAGTTATTTGATGACAAATTGTAGAAGAGGAAAATAAAAGCTTTATGATCTCGTGTATATCTGCTAAAACATCCATTTGCCCACGCCTGGTAAACCCCCAAACTTTCTCATTTCTTCATATACATTCAAGGTGCTCAACTCTTTTCTGTTTTACTGCATTCCAACCGATAGATTTAAAGAAGACAGAAGGCATTTAAAGATAATGATGATAATTTACATGTATATAGTGCTGTTTTATTTATTTATCAGGAAATCAGGAAACCGTTTGACACATCTTGTAGATTCCAAAGAAGACTAGAGGGGTGAGGCACACCTCATACTGGTAAGCAATTCAGCATCACGGAACATAACTGTTCCCAAAAATGTCCCATCCTTCATCACTCTCAGAATGCTAGGAGGCCCAGCAATAATTCTGCAATAAATGAGAGTTGTAAAAAAAAGAATGCATTTTCGAGCAAGTGCATCAAATAGATAAATGAATCGCGCAGGAATCGTTCTGTAATAAAAGAGAGCAGCAAAAACCCTTTAGAGTAGAATGCACACTAAATAAATAAATAATCCAACATATAACGCAGAGGAAATTCAAAGAAAAAGCTTTGAATGTCAAGCTTTCAAGGCGCATGTATACAATTTAATCCTGCATTTGCTTGGGTTTTCATCACACATTCCTGGAACCTTCTGAATCTTTGCACTAAGTAATGAAGGAATAGATACAACATCTGGATTAAGACCTGGTGTGCAAAACTGTACTTTAGAAATGAAAGAAACTTCACCTGCCCAGCTTCCCTTTGAAAAAGCAGAGGAGCATGACAATGTGACAAGTGACAGCTCCTAAAATTATCCCTTCTGCACAGAAGTTGCCTTTTATCAAATCCCAGCCTCCCGCAAAATCTCATGGGCTGCAGTCATAAATTATATTTGGTTTTCATGGGAAACTGCCAGGCTCTGGAAAGAGAGGCCAAGAAGGATAAAAGCAGGGAATTGAGCTTGTAGAAAAGGCACTTAGTGATATTCATTCAAAATTCATAGGCACAAAATTGCAGTCTGCCTGGATTTGTTTCCTTCTGGAAATTACAGGAAAGTACAGCCACCTAAAACTGTTATTCAAATAGCCACTTTACATGATTAGGCTTGCTAGAGTCTGTACTTACAGATGAAGCCCCAACAGAGTCCCACATGCCCCCAAGCCAGGATATGAAGCTGCATAAAGCAGAGAGCTGATGGAGTGTTGAAAAGTAGAATGGATATGCAGGATAAGGCTGACTTGGGGGAGCGGGGAGAGGTAATTCAAAAAAAATCACCCCCCCCCCTTTTTTTTGTAGGAGGGAATTTCTGTCATTCCTTGGTATTTTGACATTACAAGAGAAGGTTGGGGTTAGGGTTACAACCAGTGGTGGGATTCAATTTTTTTTACTACCGGTTCTATGGGTGTGGCATGGCTTGGTGGGCATGGCAGGGGAAGGATACTGTAAATTCTCCATTCCCTCCCCACTCCAGGGGAAGGATACTGTAAATCAGTGGGGTTTCCTCCTGGTTCGGCCCGGTTCTCCCGAGCTGGTAGCAGTGACGATATAACGTCACCAAACCGGTTCTGCCCACCCCTGCCCCGCGCCCCCCACCCCCGCCCCCCGCACCCACCCACCCACCCCCGTGTTATTCTTACCTTTTATTTGGCCCCACCTCCAATCTATTGCTGCCTTCTGAGTCCCAGCTGATGGCTAGAGGGAAAAAAACTGTTTAAACTCTTGCTGTGGGACTTCAAAGTGCCGCCCTACAGCTGATCAGTGTTAAAAGAAAACAAATGAGTTTTGCCTGCAAAAATAGATGAGTAGATCAATGCCTGCAAAAATAAATGGGTAGACCAGTGCCTGCAAAAATACATGAGTAGATCAGTGCCTGCAAAAATACATGAGTAGATCAGTGCCTGCAAAAATAAATGGGTAGACCAGTGCCTGCAAAAATACATGAGTAGATCAGTGCCTGCAAAAATACATGAGTAGATCAGTGCCTGCAAAAATAAATGGGTAGACCAGTGCCTGCAAAAAATAAATGGGTAGATCGGTACAGCTCTGCAAGCAGTTAAAAGCCTGGTAGACCAGTACCTCTGTTAAATCCTAAATAATTGTCACATGACCATCAAGCCATGCCCACAAAATAAGCCACGCCCACAGAACCGGTAGTAAAAAAATTTAGAACCTACCCTTGCTTTAAAATCTCCATTCCCTCCCCATTCCAGGGGAAGGTTACTGCAAAATCCCCATTTCCTCCTGATCAGCTGGGACGCGGGAGGCAGAGAATAGATGGGGCGGGGCCAGTCAGAGGTGGTATTTCCCGGTTCTCCGAACTATGCAAAATTTCCACTACCGGTTCTCCAGAACTGGTCAGAACCTGCTGAATACCACCGCTGGTTAAAACTCACTGTTGTGAACTCACCGTGGCCAACTCGCCATGGGACAATTCAACAATTCAATTTAATTATTTAAAATCATTTTTTAAAAAATCATTTTAATATTTGTCATTTACATTTCATTTTGTCCCTCCTTTTGCATCCTTTCTTTAATGATTCTACTATTTCTTCCATATTAGTGTAACTGTTGTCCGGCGGCGACTTGGGCACGGTGAGTTCACCGTATTGAATTGGCCACGGCAAGCTGGCCTCAGCGCGTTGTCCTAGACCCTGGATAGGGTTGATGCCATCATGGTCCAGATTTTGAGAGCAATGTGTTCAACACTGACTGTGAGGGTGAAACCACTTGAGGCCAAGGGTCCACAAAGATCTTGGGATCTGGTTGTTGGCCTGCAGAAAAGGAACCCCTCTCAGATCCATGAACCTCACTAATGAGACACACTTCTTGCCAGGGATTGAAGCCCCCAAGGCAGAACCCATAGAAAAACAACATCCACATCTACTGGTAGTCAGTTTACAAGTTACAACTGTAATTGAGCATGGTGTCAACTCTGAAGCTGACCTGGCTGATACTTGCCATGAGCATTGAAAGGGGGAAGGGAGGAGGGAAGTAGATAGAACGGCTAACGGTCAAAACAAAACGTTTTCCTGTGGGAACCAAGGTCATCTCAACAGGGGGCTGCTGAAGGAGAAGAGGAGTGACCAAGCAGCCTGCTAGCTATATTCATCAGACAATGCGACCGGAGACATCTGGGAGGAAGGATTTTCACTCTTTTAATTAGGTGAAAACCACGGGAACTTTTAGAGTTGGTTTTCACCAGCTGTGCCGATATGATGTATCTAATAAACATGTTCTTTGAGGAATCTACCTGCCTCGGAGTTCTGCTTTTGGTGGATGCATTAACTCAGAACCCTAACACATGGAATTACAGCCATAAGTCGTGTCAGTCATTCAGTGGGTCACCAGGTGCCCGCGCCCAATTTTGCAAACTTTTTTTGCACCAGTCATTAAGCAAATGCAGTGATAGTTAAGTAAACACCATGGTCACCACTGAACCCATTAGAAATAAATGCCAGTTACCAGCAAAACACCTCAGTAAGTTGCACTCAGGTGATTGTAAGATGTTGCAAAGGGCTACAAGTGCCAGCCAATTACCAAGGGCCCAAAGTACGATCATGTGACTGTAGGGATGTGTGCATCCACTGGAGCTTTCAACCAGTGGTAGGTTTCAAAATTTTTTACTACTAGTTCTGTGGGTGTGGTTTGGTGGGCATAGCATGGCATGGCTTGGTGGGTGTGGCAGGGGAAGGATACTGCAAAATCCCCATTTCCTCCTGATCAGCTGGGACTTGGGAGGCAGAGAATAGATGGGGGCGGGGCCAGTCAGAATTTTTACTTCCGGTTTTTCCAAACTACTCAAAATTTCCGCTACCGGTTCTCCAGAACTGGTCAGAACCTGCTGAAACCCACCTCTGCTTTCAATCCTGGTCATAAGTAGCATGGGAGACATTTGTCATAACTTAGAATGGTACTAAGTGACCCATTATAAATTAAGGACTACCTGGACTTATGCAGAAAGTCTAGACAAGCCGTTGAGCCTCTGGGTGGCTACAGACTGTGTACTTAGGATGAGAAACAACAGTTTTATCAGAAACTCATTGAGCTGCTAATCTTTTAGTTCAAAATGCTCAGGAAAAAAAATGCCTACAACCTTTCTGCACTCAGAGTGTTATTTTGCCACTGAGCTGAAATCCTCAACTGTATCACTTCTCTGACTGTAACGTAGCCTTTCTCTATCTGATGCCCTTTAAGTTAGCTTGGAGTTTGGGGGAATTAAATTCCAGCACATCAGAGAAAGGCTATTCTAAAATAAGTATATAAACTTTGGAATAGTCTTCCATTTATCACAAATACAAATAAATAAATAAATAAGTAAACATGAGAATTTTTTTTTTTCCCCAGCATGTAAGCAACTTGGTCACCCAGTGTCCCTCCTGGAGACTCAATTTCATTTGTCTTCTTAGTGACTACATTCACAAATCATGATTTTTTGGGGGTTTTTTTTTTTTTTTTTGGTTTTGTCTCTGAGATGGATGGATAGATTTTGAGAATTTAAAAAGCTGTGAGCTGAAGAAGCTTCTTAGATGAGAAGCAAAACATCTTCTAAGAAAAACAAAGAAAGCCCTTTTGAAAAAACTCCTTGGGGACAACCATGACCTGGATGACTGAGAATCTCCATAGACATTCATTAGTTTTCACTATGCCAAAATCTTTCCCTTCCTCTACTCTACAGGATGGGTAGGCAGAAGGAACAGACTTTATTTTTCTATTGCAAAGAATAGAAATACCACCACACTAAGAGACTGGAGAACATGCATCCAATATGTTCTTTTTAACTTGTTGAATATTTACACTCTTATCATTTGGAAGCAGAATCGGGTCTTCGTAGAAGCAGAAAATCCATTCACTCGCCACACTCATCTACAGCCATACTTGGCATCAGATTCCTGTGTCCCTTGAACCAAAACAGAATCATTTTTCAATCCCCTTGACTTTCATTTTCTGAATCTTCCATTTCATTATTTCTCAATGGAGTGACTTCAAGCTGTGTGGACTTCAATGCCTAGAATTCCCCAGTCTGCACTGGCTGCGGAATACTGGGAGTTGAGGCCCACACATCTTAAAGATGCTCTTTTAGTCTTTTAGTTATTTCTCTCATTCATTCCCCTCTATAGCATGCCTGTGCCTGATTCCTACAGAATTAATGTTGAATGCACGCTTAATTTTTAATAGAAGCAAAGAAATAATCAACCAGATAGCACCCCTCCTCCCTTAACCACTCCCCAGCATAGTCAGCCAGCCTTACACCCATTATATTTTCACACATCAATCAAGGTGTTGGTAAATGTTTGTACACATGCAGGCGCCTCCATATGTGGGAATGTCAAGAGCGTTGGCAGTTGAAGACACACAGATTGGCAATGATTCGACTGTAGTTACTGCAGCAACCATTTTCAGAGGGAGCTGCAAAATACGAAAGAGGTGTAAGAAGTTGCCTTATACCAGCATGGAATATTCCATCTAATTGAGCACTATCTATTTCAACCAGTAGTGTTTCTCTTGCATTTCATTCAGAGAAGGGTCTTCTGAAGCTCTAAACCAGAGGGGTCAAACTCAAGGCCTGCAAGCCAGACCAGGTCCGTAGAGTGCTTAATTTTGGCCCGCAGGGTAGCTGTGGAAATGGTGAAAGACCAGCCTTCGGTGCAGGGGTGAAATGCTCCCGGTTCGGACCGATCGCTCGATCCGGTAGTGATGGAAGTGGGTGGTTCGGAGAACCGGTAGCAAAAATCCCTGCCCCCTCCATTGCCCAGCTGAGCTGTGCAATCATCAGAGGCTTTTTTTTAATTTTTAAAAGCATTTTTTCTACAACCTCTTCAGCCTTTTTTAAAGGAAAAAAAGAAAAAGCCTCTGCTGATCAAGCAAGTCAGCTGCCATAGTCAGAGGCTTAAAAAGAAAAAAGAAAAAGCCTCTTCTGATCAGGCAAGTCAGCTGCGATCGTCAGAGGCTTTTAAAGTTAAAAAAAAAGTTTAAAAAAAAAGTTGGCTACGCCCACTCAGTCATATTAACTCCCTGCCCCCAAGCAGTGGTGGGATTCAGGTAATTTAACAACCAGTTCTCTGCCCTAATGATTTCTTCCAACAACCAGTGTGCCAAACTGCTCAGAAAGTTAACAACCGGTTCTCCCGAAGTGGTGCGAACTGGCTGAATCCCACCACTGCCCCCAAGCCACGCCCACCGAACCAGTAGTAACAAAATTTACATTTCACCACTGCTTTGGTGCCTCTGCCAGTGAAAATGGAGCTTGGGATTCAAGGAGACAATGGTTGGGCTCTGTTTTCGCTGGCAGAGGGCTTCAGGAAGCCACCCAGGCCAAAAAATAAACCTAGCAACAAATAGAGAGCCAGGACTTCATGTTTTGTCATAAAAGAAGGGCTTATTCTATTCTGGCCCCACTAATCTCATTTGCTTCCAGGATGACTGATTGTGCTTTCATATCGCATATCATGATAGTGAGCTGTCCTGATTGCAAAGATTTAGGACCACTAGAATTTTCCAATCTTTTTGCTCACTGACACCTCATGAAAGTAAGAAGAGAACTTAACTACTGAATACTGGAATAGTTCGCCTTTTTTAAAAATTCTAGTGCAGGGATTGCTTTTTTCAGATTAACCAAGTGTCATGGTTGTGACAGGAATTGACCAAACAGCTTGTTGTCCGAGCCCATCATCATGGGGTGAGAGTGATTTGCCCAAGGTCACCCCAGCCAGCTTTCATGCCTAAGTCAGGACCAGAACTCGCCATCTCAGGATTGGCACAAAGTCACCCAGCTGGTTTTCATGGCTAAGGCAAGCCCAGAATTCACTGTCTCCTGTTTTCTTGCCTGATGCTTTCACCACAACATGAAACTGGCTCTGGAGTAGGCCCTATATAATGTTCACTCATTACCCTACCAACTTTACTGCGGTGACTAGAAATGAAATATTTCTATAGATAGCATTGAAAATATTCTCACTTGGATTCCAGGTGAAAAAGTAAAGCATCTTTTGGGAAATACTGTTCTGCCCCAGCTATGGACCCCAAAGAACGCAGCACACCCAAAGTATGTACAAACCTTAGTTTACTAATTAAGGACTACTAATGAGTTTTCTTAGTAGTTGTTCAAACACAAGTACAGTTTAAATCAGTCTTTTCTGAACAAGGGCTGTTAATTGACAAGAATCCAAAGAATAATAACTCAATTCTGAAGCACAGTATTTCAGATAACCATAATCTTAACTGTGGTTGGCAGAATGCCCAGAAGCAATTCGCAGGAAAACTGACAAGAAAGGAGCAAGAACCGATCAGACGTTTCTGGAATCAAGACGCAAAGGAATATGAACGAAGTTGTTTCCTGCACATTGCCTCAGTTGTCATCCTTCCTTAAATAGGCTAGGGGAGTGGCCAATTAGCCCCAAGCCTTACTCTCGAGGAGACTTCCTCCTGAGAAGCCACTCCTGCCTTTTGGCAGCTCTGCACGCTCGTGCATCAAGAAGAGGCTCCTCCTCTTCTTCCTCTTCACTTATGGGAGCTTCTGGAGGTTCTGAAGGCCCTGGCTCAATCCCCTCCTCTGGCACCACATCTTGTCCAGCCTCCTCATTGTCTGACTCGAGTGCCAGCTGCACAGGCTGCTGGCACATCACCACACCAGCCTCCTCGCTGTTGGAATCAGCTACTAGCTGCACAGGCTGCTGACGGGCCACAACAAATACTATGCAAACAGTATAATTCATTTCCACCTGATATACAATATATGTTTTTTAAAAATTGGACAGACATAGAACATTACTGATTATAAGAGGGAGAAAAGTAACTTATCCATTCAGCATTTGGATTGGATTGGATTCGATCTGATTGGGAAAGACATTAGAGGAATTAATCTGCAGCATAAAATATTTTTTTTCCTGTGTGATAAGGCTGTGTATGAATGTGTATATGTAAATACAAATGAAACACTCACATCCACAAAAATATTTATGTGCACATATCAAATTTTTACAGTTAATGTGGGAGCCCATCCTGTATGACAAAGAAACTCATGAGAAGACCTATTATCATAATATTTTCTATCATACTCTCTCTCTCATTATACCCAACTGAAAAAACCACTTATCTTCTAGGCAGGCTAAACACCTTTCATTCTTATCCACATGAAAATCTTATCTAAAGTTCAGATGGCAACTTTGCAAAAAAAAAAAAAAGACAACATAATTAAGAGGAAAGGTGCTTATAAAACACTGAGAATATTATTTCCTATACTCTTCCATCATTTATTATGTCTCTCTCTCTGGGTGTATTTATGAATGCAAAGCTGCAGAAGGACCATTTGCAAATCCCATCTCAGACATGTCTTATTTAACAGGTTAGTTGGCACAGGCAGCAATAATAAATAATTGCAATGGAGCAATTGAGGGAATCTTGATGATATTACACTAATGCAGCTGTTTGTTTAATTTCTCTGACAAGGAGCTACAACTAGTGGGAAAATCGTTTTGTAAGTTATACCTTCCAGGGATGGCAGGCTGAGGGTCTGGAAAGCCCGAGGCTGGGAAGAAAAGCTCTCAAACAAGAAAACATTTCAAAGTTAGTGACAGTCTCTTAGGGCCATTAAAGACCACAATTTACCTTTTGACTGCATTCTGTTTCCTCTCAAATCCTTTATTTCCACCTTATTTATTGACTGAAAAGGCAGCAAGAAGAGTAGGAAGCGATTCTCCGGCCGCTAGTCTTACAAAAATCCATAGCAGAAAATTATTCTCAAGAGGTAGCATGTGCTTCTTTTTCCTTTTTTAGCATTTGCTGTGAACTGGGCTTAATTGAATTACGTTGCTTGGAAGGGGCCTGGAGTTGGATGTGTGCTGTTGTTTCAGCTTAGGCAGCTTTGCCTGGGGAGTAAGAAGCGGCGGCGGGATGGGCATAATACTAATTGAGACAGCAGCCGGCTTGCCCAGAAGTTCCTAACAAGATGAATGCTCAGGTTTAAATTTATTCTCCTCCGAGATCTATTTGGGCCTCTTTATCAGAGACAGTCCTAGCTGATTTGCAGAGTGGGGAAAGCCTTTGGGGTGGCATTTGCACACTTCGGACTTTCCCACTTCTAAGTAAGGAGTTGTATGCCCAAATCCTCTCTTTTTCACATTTTAGAACCAGAATGGAGCTGGAAGGGACCTTGGAGGTCTTCTAGTCCAACCCTTGCTCAAGCAGGAGACCATATATCATTTCAGACAAGTGACTGTCCAGTCTCTTCTTAAAAACCTCTAATGATGAAGACCCAAAACTTCTGAAGGCAAGCGGTTCTACTGGTTAATTGTCTTCACTGTTAGGAAGTTTCTCCTTAATTCCAAGTTGCTTCTCTCCTTGATTGGTTTCCATCCATTGTTTCTAGTCTTGCCTTCCAGTGTTTTGGAAAATAATTTGACCCATTCTTCTTTGTGGCAGCCCTTAGATATTGGAAGACTGCTATCATATCACCCCGATCCTTCTTTTCTCTAGACTAGACTAGACTAGACCAGACTACAATAGAATACAATAGAATTCTTTACTGGCCAAGTGTGATTGGACACACAAGGAATTTGTTTTGGTTCATATGCTCTCGGTGTACATATCGTCAAGAATCATAAGGTACAACACTTAATGATAGTCATAGGGAAACAGTCAATATAAATCTTAAGGATACCAGCAACAAGGTTACAGACATACAGGCCATAAGTGGGAGGAGATGGGTAAGAGGAACAATGAGAAGATTAATAGTAATGCAGACTTAGTAAATAGTTTGACAGTGTTGAGGGAATTATTTGCTTAGCAGAATGATGGTGTTTGGGAAAAACTGTTCTTGTGTCTAGTTGCTCTGTTATGCTGTGCTCTATAGCATCGTTTTGAGGGTAGGGGTTGAAATAGTTTACGTCCAGGATGCAAGGGGTCTGTAAATATTTTCATAGCCTTCTTTTTGATTTGTGCAGTATATAGGTCCTCAATGGAAGGCAGGTTGGTAGTAATTGTTTTTTCTGCAGTTCTAATTATCCTCTGAAGTCTGTGTCTGTCTTCTTGGGTTGCAGAACCAAACCAGACAGTTATAGAGGTGCAGATGACAGACTCAGTAATTCCTCTGTAGAGCTGTATCAGCAGCTCCTTAGGCAGTTTGAGCTTTCTGAGTTGGTGCAGAAAGAACATTCTTTGTTGTGCTTTTTTTGATGACATTTTTGATGTTGGGTGTCCATTTTAGGTTGTGAGATATAGTAGAACTCTAGACTAGCCATACCCAGTTCCTGCAACCGTTCTCATGTGTTATAGTCTCCAGGTCTATAATCATCTTTATTGCTATTATTTGCACTTTTTCTAAAGTCTCAACTTCTCTTTTGTAATATAGTGACCAAAACTGGATTTAGTATTCCAGGTGTGGTCTTACTAAGGTTTTATAAAGTGGTACTAATACTTCAGGTGATTTGGATTCTATGCCTCTGTTTATACAATCAAGGAATTTTATGAAGCAACACATATGAAAACGTGTAAACTGAGCATGGTGTGTAATACATATGATAGCATGCAGTGGTGAAATATAAAATTTGTTACTACCGGTTCTGTGGGCGTGGCTTGGTGGGGGTAATATGACTGAGTGGGCATGGGCAACTTTTTTTTTTTTTTACTTTTAAAACCATTTTTTCTATAACGTCTTCGGCTGAAGAGGTTGTTAAAAAAATGCTTTTAAATCCTGTGATGATCCCAGCTGACTTGCCTGATCGACAGAGGCTTTTTTTCCTTTTAAAAACATTTTTTCTATAACCTCTTCGGCCAAAGAGGTTGTAGAAAAAATGCTTTTAAAAGCCTGTGATGATCCTAGCTGAACCGCACGATTATCAGAGGCTTTTTTTTTTACTTTTAAAAGCATTTTTTTGGCCAAAGAGGTTGTAGAAAAAAATGCTTTTAAAAATAAAAAAAAGCCTCTGATGATTGTGCAACTCAGCTGGGCAATAGCGGGGGGGGGATGGGCAGGGATTTTTGCAGTTCTCCGAAACACCCGCCTCCATCGCTACCAGATCTGGCGATCTGGTCCGAACCGGGAGCATTTCACCCCTGATAGCATGACCCAAGAAGAAGTGCATACAAAAGTGTATTTATTAAGGAAATACAGTTTAGTAATTACCTTGGTTAGTGACCATTCATAGTTACAACAATGACAAAAAAGTAACACAGTTATGTGTTCAGACCAGAGTATTCCTTCCAAAAGCTCTAAGACGTTTATTAGAACAATGATGAAAATATTTACTTACATTGCAATTTCTAAGATGGGTCATAATTACTAATTAAATCTGATAACCATCATTTCCCTCAGCTGTCTCATACCTGACACTCAGAGTATCTGTCTTTGATCCCTCCAAATAATTAAGAGTGAACATTCCCCACCCCCTAGCATGATTAGATTAACACCCACATATTCACTGTTTCTTCTGACACCGAGAAAGGAATGGTGTCTATAACAGAATTTTGTAAATTGAATTATCTAAAATTATCCCAACAGTTGGGTCCTTGCTATTCTCTGAATGGGCTTTTCTTTTGAAGATGTTTTATTAATGGTCTGCAAAAAGGAAAACTGGCTCAGAGAATAGCAAGAAATTAACAATCTGACCCTGAACTACATATATTCTCCATGATTGCTTAAAATAAATGAGTTTTTGTTTTTCCTTCTCTTCCTGATTTTCTCTCTCAATAGTCTCACATAAACTGTTGGCATTAAGTGTTCTGTGAACTGAAGCTCACACATAGACGGGTTTGTGAATCTGCTCCTATTTGAGATCAGGAGAGGATACTTTTGCTCCATGTCAATTTTGTCTTGCCTTTGAGTGGCCCCCAGCGTGGTGGCCTTGTGGTGAAGATGTTTGCCTCCCACTTGGAAGGTTGAGAGTTCAATCCTAGGTAGTGGCAGATGTTTCTCTCTCCTAAGGTGCAAAGCCAAAATATCTGATGTGAACTCTTCATGGCATCAGGAAGGGCATCCAGCCAGTAAATGCTCAGCTCCATCCAGTCGCCCCGACTCTACCTTGAATCAAAGAATTACAGGATTGTAAAAAGGGAGTTAATTTTGTCTTGTTTCATTTTAGTAAAAGTCTGACTTACATCAGAGAGGATGCTCAAGGATGCTTCAGCCTATCAACTTCACTAGATCCAAAGCCTGAGATGAAATCCTTGTTCTATCAGCCATATCTGTGGCTATAAATGCCCAGAAGGGATTGGATGTCTGGTTTTCCTATCCTTATGCAAAATGCAACATTTCATTGACACTGAAACAGTGCCCTGTGTCTTCATGTTCCATATACCCAAATCTGCTGTGGATTTCTGATGCATGTGCGAAGGTTATATAGTTCTGGTCCTCCTTCGAGTATGTTCCTATCTGCTGATATGAACAATAAGCTTTGTGTGGTTATGAGAAGCATTGTTTTATTCAAACCAATGTTTGGAGAAAAGGTAGAATAATTTGTGTCTTGCTCCCCAATGTTGAACAGGAATAGGTTCTAATTCAGTTTAAATAAATAATCATTTGTCCCTCCTGGAATAACGTATCCATTAATAAAGGGAGGTGGGATTCATCTTTTGCTAGAAAGGTTGTGGTTGTTGTTGTTAGTTGTGAAGTTGTGTCTGACCCATCACGACCCCATGGACAACGTTCCCCCAGGCCAGGGTTCTGCACCCTTAAACACTCAAAGAGCCATTTGGACCCGTTTCCCACAGAAAAGAAAACACCGGGAGCCACAAAACCCTTCCCATGCCTGACTATTTCTTGAGTGGCCACAAAACTAGGATATGTAGTTGAATTAAATTTTCTGTTTTCTTCTGAAACTTTTCTTTTCTTGGATTTATCCATGATTAGTCTACCAGATGTTGAAAAGCTCAATAAATCACATGCCGGTGGGTGTCATACATTGGCAGTTGTGATGCATTTTGAGTGACAGGGAGCTGCAGCAGAGGGGTGAAAGAGCCACATGCGGCTCCAGAGCCACAGGTTGCTGAACCATGCCCCAGGCCTTCCTGTCCTCTACCATCCTCTGGATTCCATTTAAGCTCACACCTACTGCTTCAGTGACTCCATCCAGCCACTTCGTTCTCTGTCGTCCCTTTCTTCTTTTGCCCTCAATCTTTCCCAGCATTAGGCTGTTCTCCAGGGAGTTCTTCCTTCTCATTAGGTGGCCAAAGTATTTTAGTTTCATCTTCAGGATCTGGCCTTCTAAAGAGCATTCGGGGTTGATCTCCTCTAGGACTGACCGGTTTGATTGCCTTGCAATCCAAGGGACTCGTAGGAGTCTTCTAGAAAGGTACCATACAGTATTTTCTGAGGTTATGAGTAAACAGGCAGTAATGGCTGGGTGTCTTGGTCTGTAGGAATGACCTTGAGAGATAGGGAAAAAGCAAGAGAAGTAATTAGATAAGGCGCAGCTTAGCCTGCACAAGGCATGTACGCCCGACAAATGTTTCAGAAGGAACCCTCCCTAGTTTCCTGGGCTGTATAGAGAACTAGGGAGAAATGTACTTTTAGATTTGCAAGGTTCTGTTAATGTAATCTTACAATAAAATAGAATTAGTTCCCCTGGCATGCTCCTGTCTATCCTAATTCACAAGGCTGATTTCAATCTTACAAGTAGAGTATGGTCCTGCACGTCTTATTTTTTAGGTGAATAGGGTTACAACAGTTCCCATTTGAGCTTCAGTGGTATAGGTTACTATGAACAGTAGTTGGGCTGGGGGAAAATGGATCAAAAGTAAGATTTAACCAACAGAAACACTGGTCCTCTTGATGCTGCAAGGCAAGATGGGTCATTCTTTACAGGCCTGGTCTCATCAGACTATTCATAAAATTCACAATACCCTATTAAGATGCCTATCGTGAAGTACACGTAGCGTCTGATTAGTGACTCACAATTCTGTTCTACAAGAGAGGTTAATTATTAAAAAGAGAATGGCAGATATTAATGCTACCAATCATACAGGTGGCAGCTATTTTTGAGGCAGCCTTTCTCAGCTCACATTTTGAATCAGGCGGATGAGTAAGTACCCTGAAAATTGAAGTGTCTGGAACATTTAACATGGGGTTGTGACTGAGATTCTAGAAAACAGAATGCTTCTCTGTTCCCCTAGCTGTTTTTTTTTTTATTCTCCAGTATAGCCTCTCCACATTAATTAAATTATGGAGATGGGAGGCAAAGACATTGGTCTTGAAGCAGCCTATCGTTTTTCCTGTTCTCGTCTTCCTTCTCCTTTACCAAATTACATGGCCTAGGAAATTATAATGTGCATCCTCTCAAGGGAACTCCAAGAGAATTGCCTTTGCAGTATTGAATATTAAAATACAAAGGAGAAAAGTGTCAACTCTTTCAATCTGCATCTGATTTTAGTTTGTACTTAAAAGATTATCTACCCAGATATCTGTTTTCTGTCATATTTGTTATTCCACTTGGTGATTTCATCTACTTGGCAACATCTTGGTCTCTAACCTGATTTTTTTTAAAAAAAAATATTTATTTAAAGAGTGCATTAACCTCCCTTCATTACATCAGCAACTGATCCCAAACTTCAGGGAAGGTTCTTTAAAACAATTTTCTTTGCAGTGTGGGGGAATATAATTTTGAAAACAGAGCTCTGCATGCATAGGGAGATGTTCTGGTTCGGGGCCAGCAACTGTTTAGCAGCAGCTGGAGGTTATGCATTCAGTCATCATGTGTTCTTCTTCAAATTGCCTGGATACGTACATTAAACCATGTAGAATCTGAAGTGAAAAAAGAAGAGGAGGGGAAAAAAAACCTTTCCATCTCAGTGAAAATGAAATGTGGCTTCTAGAAAGTCATTGCACTGTCTAGCAGTGGCGGCTTTTCACTTGTCTGCAAACAGTTTGTGCAGAGAAGAGTTAATGGAGCAGGTGAAAAAACAATGGCCTAGTCAGAGGTCTTCCTGCTTTGTTTTTTGTAAGAAAATGGGGGAAAGCATGAATTTGCTTAACACATTTTTATTTGCTTTTTCACTGACTCTTGCTTGTTCTCAACACCTTGTTCTCTGTGAAATCACCAGCCTCTCTCCGCGCGATGCGTTGTCAGCCTTAATTATTTCCTGCAGATACACTGCCCCATATTCTTCTGCAAGGCTGTATGTGGAGAAGAGCTCCAGAGGTCAACAAAGCAGCTTGTTAATGTGTCTCTTGTTACCACCGTTGTAGAATTAGGCGCTCAGGATGAATTCAACAGCCTCCTGCCGCTTCCGTGGTGGACCCGCTGTGCGACTGTGGCTGCCCAGAAGGATGAAAACATGAAGTCTCCAAAGGAGATGGGAGGGGGGTCAAGTTTTTTCTCCATTCACAAGTGGAGCTGAATAGAATCATTGACTAATCCAAGTCCTGAATGGCAGGAGAAATAATTACCCACCAATTATTGAGATGGTGACCCCCCTCCTTCAAAGACAAATCACGCTATCTTGCAATCAAAGGCAGCTCACACCATTCTGAGCCTATGTGCTTGATACAACGCCATTCACAGAGAACTCAAAGAAGGAAGACGGCACTCCAGCTTAGAGAGCTGCACAGTTTGTGAACTGCCACCGTGAGTTTCTAATAAGCTGCACTTGAAAGACAAAATGAGTTGTCCAAAGAATGGTATTTCTGTGTCAGTTTTACCTCTTAACAAACAGCTTTCATGGTGCGAGATAGGGAGGGGTGCGTGTGTGCTCCCATCTAAGATGTCTTGACAGGCTATGGGAAATGTGAAAACTAAGTGACAAGCGATTGCTGCCTTGGATGCCAGTTTGCAATAAAAGCTGAGAAAAAATGAGCAATTTAGAAGAGAGGCAACATACCCTTGTGACCCCCTTTTCTGGAACTACAATTCCCAACAGCCCCAGCTGATATAAAACACGTTTAATTCAATCACATTTGGAGGACCAAATGTTCCCTGTCTTTGATTTAGGTGATCATCTAAAATCTCAATGAAGACAAGACTTTGAGGAAATCAGCTCAAAGTTGCCACAATAGAGTGAATTGTTTCAAGGATTTTTTTTTTAAAAAAAGGAGATATAGATATTTAAAGATAAAGGATCCTAGATTTATGTTAATATGCACATCCCTAACATATGCACATAAATTTATGGTTTTCCACAGAGATCTAAGCACAAATTGTTGCAGATTTCTCCAATTTATGCAATAGATTTCCCATGGTCCAAAATTGTTGCCCTTTATTGACATTCTGTCTTCAGTTGGCATTATCTAATTAGAATTGATTCACCTGCTTTTATTAAAAAAAAATAATAAAACACCTTTAAACCAGCATCACAGAAAGTTCAATTTGCTATGAAGAATTTATTTTAACATTTTAGTGTTTCTGCAGTTGTTTCTCACTTGGAAATTCATAGACGTCTTCATGTTGATAGAAGTATGCTCTTTTGAAATGGATATAAAATAAGTGAAATCTTGCTTGATCAGTTCAAAGGTTTATCTAACCCAGCCTATTCTTATGTAGTACTGTCCAGCTATGTGGATTTCAATTCCCAAAAGATTCACTCAATTTAGATGTTCAAGATTTTGATGGATTTAACCTCCACAGCTTGAACTAACCAACATTACATCTTCCAGTAACAAATATCATTCATTAATAATACTTGGAGGAAACAAGTATTTCCATGGGATTGTGGGTGCTTTGGATTCCATCCCCCCAAAACTTTTAACCTCATTAAATTAAGAGCCTCTTTTTCTGAGATTTCATTGCAACTGCAGAAGTAAATTCTGCAATCAGGAAAAGATGCATCTGTTTTAAGGAGCTGCAGACTATTGTTAGCTCATGCTTTCTAAAGAACTTTTCCAAAATTGAACATGCAGTGGCCTACAGCCTATACAGTATTTGTCTATTCCAAACCTTTTAGTATCATGGGATCAAATTTTCAGAGAAGAAGACAAATATTTCTTTCTTCTGTGTGATAGACAATTGTATACATTATATACATTTTCTTCATACATGCACCATTGTTCTGTTCTTGGTTCAGAATAAACGGTATGAAAAAAATTGTTAAATACCAAAAAGATGGACTAAAGATCATTCTTAGCCTTTGAATGATAATGCTGAGAACAGCATCTTTAAAAAGTGTGATGGGCTGGAGGATCAACTCAACTGATTTAACCTTCATTAATACAGTTAATTATTTCTCCTCCTCCTCCTCCTCCTCCTCCTCCTCCTCCTCCTCCTCCTCCTCCTCCTCCTCCTCCTTCTTCTTCTTCTTCTTCTTCTTCTGCCATATCCATCATCGGACATTGGTGATCATGTTGGCAATCCTATTTTTGTCAACAGCCGCATGAAAAAGTGCTGCTGAGTCTTGTCCAAACAAATCCCTTAGGTTTTGAAGCCATGATATTCTTCTTCTGCCTGGACCTCCTTTGCCTTCAATCTTTCCCTGGAGGATTAAGTGAAGGAAGCCGTATTTTTCTGGGTGTCGCATCACATGTCCAAAATATTCTAACTTTCGCTTTTTAATGGCTTTGATGATTTCCCTTTTGCTTTCCCAGGCAGTTTATCACCTCCTCATTTGTGATTTTGTTAACCCAGCTTATATGTAATAGCTGTACAAGTTAATTTCTTAGACCTCATTTATTTAATAAGACTGCAGAACTTTGGATTTAAAGGAGAGGAAGGTTCATCAGAGCCCGTAGAACAAATATATAACACACATCTACAAAAGGTGCTTTTTTCTGGTATTGAATTGAAGCAGCAGAGGGCAGCTACAGTATGCAATCCTGGGAAAAATGCAGTTGTTTTAAGAAGCTGAAGTCAGGCCATACCAAACCATCTTTTTGCTTCTGAATCTACAAGTAGCTGAGCCCTAGTTTTGAATAGTTTTCCACCTCTGAAATTTATGGGAAGAGGTCTGAGGATCACTCACAAAAGTTTGGAGGTGGCAGATTCAGACTTAGCCTGAAGTTTGTATTTCACTGGTACAATCTTGCAAATGGATGGGAATAAGGGGGGTGGGGGGGTGGACAACTAGAATTTATATATTATCACACTCTTGTTATTAGATCTCATAGCCTGCCAAATATATACAGGTGAATGACACCTTATCTTGGGTTGACATATGTTGGCTGCAAACTTCTTCCCATTAGGTAGCAGCAAAGAGATTCATAAAAGTAACTGTTTGCTATTATGGAATGATTGTTTGAATTTTTACAACCCAGGTAGGGCACGTCTGTTCTAGCAAACTGAGATGAGCAATCAATCTGTTTTAACTTTGCAACCTGGCTTTAACTTTAACGCCTTTGGATTTTGGAAGGTTTTCATACTTTACTGCACCTGCTTTCATTTCACTTATTTGTGAAGTAGTGAGTTTGTGTTTAACTTCTGAGAACAAACATGGAGGTCCCAATGAGAACTGAATGGAGAATGCAGTTTTTTAGAGAACTTGGTCCTACCAACATTTCTTCTTTCTCTTTGTGGCACCTACTTGTAAGAAATATTTCTTTTAAAAAAGAAATAAAAACCAGAACAACAGTACAAAACACAAAGTCTACCCATAAAGTCAGGTGGTTACTTCCTCCTTGTGCTTAGCTGTAGACTTTTAATATCCCAAGTAATAATAGAAGAATTGCAATGGCTAACAAGAAACCCAACCATTTCCAGACTTGTAGGTGAGGTTGAGATCTGCTAGCTGATATTAAGTTCCAACTAGTGCTCCTTATCTCTGTTATCCTGGAAATTATAGAAATATCCTTTGAACATTTTGATGTCTCTATTTTTTTGCCATAGTTCCATAGAACATAGAATAATAGAGTTGGAGGGTTGGTCTTCTAGTCCAACCCTCTGCTCAAGCAGGAGACCCTATACCATTTCAGGCCAATGGTTGCCTAGTCTCTTTTTGAAAGCCTCCACTGATGGAGCACCCACAACTTGTTCTGTCCCCGTCCCACACATGCACCCCCACAGACGGCCCGGAGTTAATAAGCCACACGACAAAGTCTTTGAAGATAAAGCTGGCAGCAACCGAGTGGCTAGCTGCCAATTCAGACTTTACTCACACAAAACAAAGATTAGACTGCAAGCATTCCGATAAAGCAGGCAAAGTTTCAGCAATACAAGGATTAGTCCAAATGCAGTCCGACAAGGCAGGCAGAAGTCCAGTAATACAGAGATCATGGATTATTTCTAGTTTTTGCTTGTCACAAACTGAACCAGCCACCACACCCACATTTATACCCTATGGGGTGTGGTCCAGTGACTCAGCTAATCTCTGGCACTCCTTCCCCTCTGCTGCACACGCTTCTCCCTGTGCCACTGTCGAGGATCCAGCCAGCACTTATCTCCTTCGTCACTGTCCACCTGTGGCTGCGGGGACGTGCTTGGCTCTGGGCCTATCTCTTGGCCTTCGGTGTCCTCCGGAGGCATTGCCAGAGGAGGGTCCTGGAGAGGGAGGCCTTGCCAACTCCTCTCCCTCACTCTCAGAGTCTGCATCTGTCGATAGCCCAGGCTCAGGCAATGGAGCCACAACACAACTTCTGAAGGCAAGCCATTCCACTGGTTGATTGCTCTCATTGTTAGGAATGTTCTCCTTAATTCTAGGTTGCTCCTCTCCTTGGTTAGTTTCTGTCCCTTATTTCTTGTCCTGCCTTCAGGTGCTTTGGAAAATAGGTTACCCTCTTGTCTTTGTAGGAACCTCTGTTGATTTGAGGTTACTTGGCATGAAATGCAGACAAAAGCAGAAATAAAGCAGGCATAAAATGGCCTGAAATTCTTAGGATAAGATTATGTTCAGGATGTAATTAGCAACCAGGCTGCATCAGGAAACATTTTCTTGCCAACACACATGGCATCTCAAGAGTAGGAGGATACCTCCCAACATGCAGCTGTAATGTATAGAAATTGCTGATCCATATTGGAAGAAGAGAGAGAGAGAGAAATGAAAGAGAGAATACACATAGAGAGAGCTTAATTTCATCCAACTTACTAAGAATAAAAATAATTAGCCCGAATAGCTCAGCCGTGATTGGCAGATGCACAAAAGCTGGGAGAGTTTTGCTACTTGCAAGATCTTGGAGGAAAGGGTGGGAGGGAAGTAAGAAAAAAAAGAGAGAGAAAAGTTGAAGAAAAAGGGGGAAAGTAGAAAGAGAACTTTTCCATGTATAGATATGAGAATTTGTGATACAGAATGTTTTGATAGTCCAATGTGCTCTTGAGTACGGTCTCCTTGCAAATGGCCAATTAAAAAGTTACAGTTTTGCAATTCAGTTATAACAACCACAAAAATAGCCTTTATATTTCTGACTCTGCTCTCCTGCCCACACAGAACTCAGGAGAAGCAGACTGATGCATTGATCCAGCTCAGGGGTGAAATCCAGCAGGTTCTAACAGGTTCTGGAGAACCGGCAGTGGAAATTTTGAGTAGTTCAGAGAACCGGCAAATACCACCTCTGGCTGGCCCCAGGAGTGGGGAGGGAATGGAGATTTTGCAATACCCTTCCCCAGAAGTGGGGTGGGAATGGAGATTTTACAGTATCCTTCCTCTGCCATGCCCACCAAGCCACGCCCACCGAACCGGTGGGGAAAATTTTTGAATTTCACCCCTGATCCAGCTCCTTTATTCCTCTAAAACCAATCAAGGAATAAGTTCATTGGTACAACCGTTAGGAGAGATCCTATACAACACAGTGGATTTTCATATACTTGTTTAATGATGAAAGGTCACGCTTTTGAAGGCAGCAAAGTCTACATTCTGGACAGAGAGGACCATTAATTTGAAAGAGGGGTCAAAGCCATCTACGTTAAGATTGAACAGCCCTCTCTCAACCGAGGAGAAGGAATATGACAGCATCTATCTCCTGTTCACAACACAGTCCTTTCAACAGTTCCAAGAAGGTCCCACACACAATTTGCACTCTGATTCAATGACTCTGAGGATACGGATAAACCTCCAAGTGACCTCAACAACTCTCAGAAGGATATAAATCCTTCCATTCCCCCACCATTCAGTTAGAACTGAAGGAGCTTCATGGATGAGAAGCAAAACATCTTCAAGGAAAAACAAAGAACATCTAGTTGCCTTTTGAAAAAGCACCTTTGGGACAACCATGACCTGGATGGCTGAGAATCTCCATAGACTTTCAAGATGAACATTGCTCTGGCTTCAGTAAATGTTGTGGATGGTGGCAAAAGGTTTGTTACGAAATCAAGAGAACACTTATTCGACCTCGAACAACAGTTTTTTCCCATTTCAGGTGCAAAAACAATTTGATCAGTCAGTCCCCAGTGACTGGTACAACCAAATGGGTACCAGAAGGAACTGGCTAAGACACTGAGTTTGTCAATCAGAAAGGTCAGCAATTTGGTGGTTCGAATCCCTAGTAGAGGTCTCCTGCATGAGCAGGGGGTTGGACTAGATGGCCTCCAAGATCCCTTCCAACTCTGTTACTGCTACAGAATGGATCCATCCTTACTATGTCCATAGATAACTGACTAAGAGCTCTATTTAGTTACTAGGTAACTGGTGCCCTGAGGTTCACCTTCAGGTCATGCTGAGGAATTTGCACAGTATATGAGTATAAAACGGGTGGTTGGGCAGCCTTTAGTCCCTGGTATGATGTAGAATTATAGTCCCTGATAGTACTGTGGATTCTCGGAAGCTTTAATGGGAGTGGGAATAGACATAACAGAAAAACAGAATAACAGAGTTGGAAGGTACCCTCTACTCAAGCAGGAAACCCTATAGAATAGAATAGAATAGAATAGAATAGAATAGAATAGAATAGAATAGAATAGAATAGAATAGAATAGAATAGAATAGAATAGAATTTTTTTATTGGCCAAGTGTGATTGGACACACAAGGAATTTGTCTTGGTGCATATGCTCTCAGTGTACATAAAAGAAAATATACGTTCATCAAGAATCATAAGTACAACACTTAATGATAGTCATGGGGTACAAATATGCAATCAGGAAACAATATCAGTATAAATCATAAGGATACAAGCAACAAAGTTATACCATTTCAGACAAATGGTTATCCAATCTCTTCTTCAAAACTTCCAATGTTGGAAGGGACCTTGGAGGTCTTCTAGTTGGAGCACCCACAACTTCTGGAGGCAAGTCGTTCCACTGATTAATTGTTCTCACTATCAGTAAATTTCTCCTTAATTCTAGAAGGTTGCTTCTCTCCTTGATTAGTTTCCATCCATTGCTTCTTATCCTGACTTCAGGTGCTTTGGAGATGTTTCCACATGAGATGGAAACAGTTTTGGTCATTCTTTTGGAAGAGAGCACAAAGGAAATGAGAGAAGTCATATATGGGAACAGAACAGTTCTATGTAGAAACACAACAAAAGGCACCGGAAGAAAGCATGCCTGAAAGAATTTATTTGATAATGTAGAAGAAAAATAACTGACTTGTCCCTTTAGCTGTACATATGCATAAATGCCTTTTGCATTGCTTATGTCTGAATTATAATTATAAGACAACATTCTGTCCTTTTTTTAAAAAAAATTCCACCTCTCTTCGTCTTCCTGTCCTTGGGCAGCTTAACAGTAATAGAGGAGGCCTGGCCTGAGCAAGGATGATCAAAATGATTAAAACCTTCCCCGACAGGATAGAGACTTTGACAGATTCTACTGGTAATGTGGGCAACATTTCTATCTGTAAAATGTGGTAGGGAAATCTATCTTCCTGTCACGGAATGGCTGCCGCAGTGTAACCAATAGCCCCGCCATTCGAAGAGGTTAACAACTGTCATGGGGCTTGTCAGGAAGTCTGGCTTTTCTCCTTGCTTCCTTCCCCTGTTGCATCAGTGTCTCAAGCACAGGGTAAGAAGGCAAGCGTTGACTTTTCTGAACAATGCAAAGTTCAGCAAGAGTTTGCTTCCTCCCCCTCCACTCCACCCCACCTCCCAAAAAAGGAGAGTTGGGTAATACATTTTCTGCAATACCTGCTAGTTCATTTTCTTGGATTTCTAAAGTCTTAATTGCTTAGTTTCTGTCTATTGGTTCTCATGTGTGTCCCATTATTTTGGGGTGTGAAAAGGGGGGGATGAAATGTTGTGACCCAGGAGTTGCTCTCTGTGTTATAAAGATGTTTTTGGGTTTAGTTTAAGGCAATCAGAGTTCCAGATCAATATCCTTGTACTGCCAGGGTGGACTTTATCTTTCTCAAATTCAAAGAGCAAACCCTGCTTCCTTCTGGGAATGATGATGCTACCTAGTTAGGTAATGAAACATCTGCAAGAAAACACCCAAGCTCAGAGGGCACTAGGACCTCATGATTCAACCTTGAGCCTCAAATACTCTCTTCTATTGGAATCTTACTTAACTAAATGATTGGGAGTTATATATCAATTCCCACTAGAATCATACAATACAATTTTGGGAGCAGAAACTTGCTTTTCTATTTCTGTGAATTACCGTCTGATAATATGACCCTCAAAGTACATGCTATAATATTCTCTAGCAGATCTAGTTCTCAGATATATTTGTTTTGAATTCTGAGCGCTTATAAAATATCCCTCAAAAAACAGATATAGAAAATTGTGCGTGTGACATCTGAATTCAAATATTAACATCAATACCTGACCCCAGAATTTATCTTTTCAGCAGGTTTTAAAGGCACTTATCTTTTGAGTTTCGTGTTTGAATTACAAGAAGAGTGAAATAACAGCATTTGCTTGGCCTCCCTAAAAGCCAAGGGTACTCTTAAAAGCTCTCCAAGGGCTAATAAATACTGAAGAAATAAAGGAATGGGGAAGTAAGCAATATAGCACTGGATAAAAATTTAAGGCACATCCAGAAGGAGGATTTGAGCAAACACTCAATTTTTTCACATTTTTCATTGCTTGTAATATGTTCCTGGACTGTTTCCAAAACTACATTTATTCTTTTAAGTCCTTTCACAGAACAACAATGGCTACACATTTATATGACCCAATGACCAAATAAACTCTTAGATAAACACTTGTCAATTCTATACCTATCTGGAATAAAGAAGCCAGTACCCACATTATGATCACAGAAAGCCTCCTTACTATATCCAGACAAAGCAACAATTCAGGTAACCATTGTCGACAATCACTCTTTACAGATTCAAGTAGGCGTTCCTTGCTGATGGAGATGGCAGGTTTACATCTTGGATTTTCTGCACATAATCATGGACTCTACCATTGAGCTATGGCATTTCCACCATCCAGCTGTGCAGTGTCTTGATCCTGGCCTCTTTCAGAGAAAACTCTGTGTTGCCAAAAGGCTCCCTTACTGTCTTGTAGGTGCAGATTCCTTCACGTCTGCAAACATAGGAAGCACGAAGTCAAGTCAAGCATAAAAGCTAAGACAGCCTTCCACGATTTGATGCTCTGCAGCTTTGTTGGCACCACAACTTCCATAACTGCAACCTAACTGTCAAATTACAAAAATTATAATTCCAACAGATCTGAAGAGTTTTCAGTTATGAAAAGCACCCTGCAATTATGACACTCAGGTGTATGAAAGGTATTGAAAGCAAAGCTCTTGTCGGAACCTCTCCGCAATGCCAAGTCTCAATTTAGGAAGGCTTTAAGTAATAAAAATTAGGATATTAGAGCTCTTTTACTTCAGCACTTGGTACCAATGGTATCCATCACATCCATACCTCCTCAGTCAGAGGACAAACTTGATTTCAGAACTCTTAAAAATTAGGGAAGAAAATAAATGGAAGGGATTCTTTTCCACTTTCTCTTTTCCTCAAACTTTCTTTTTCCATAAATGAAATTGTCCTGATATTGCTATATTAAAGGTAAAGGTTCCCCTCGCACATATGTGCTAGTCGTTTCCGACTCTAGGGGGCGGTGCTCATCTCTGTTTCAAAGCCGAAGAGCCAGCACTGTTCAAAAACATCTCTGTGGTCACGTGGCCAGCATGACTAAATGCCAAAGGCGCATGGAACGCTGTTCCCTTCCCACTAAAGGTGGTTCCTATTTTTCTACTTGCATTTTTACATGCTTTCGAACTGCTAGGTTGGCAGACGCTGGGACAAGTAATGGGAGCTCACCCCGTTACACACCACTAGGGATTCAAACTGAACTGCCGACCTTTCCATCGACAAGCTCAGCATCTTAGCCACTGAGCCACCGTGTCCCTCTATTGCTATATTAATCCATAACAAATCTGTGAGTTAATTATGCTTGGAGAGCTTTGCCATTATCACCCCAATAAAGACATATTCTTCTCTACCTGAGGAAAGATCAGAAGCAGAAAAGCTTCTGTTTCTTCAGCCATACTGCTCTTCCTATTTGTTTGGGGAAGACTGGAGGGTTGATTGATGTCACCTTCAAAATGAATATTGTTCTCAGTGGGGGGAAAAAACACCCAGGCTGGGTCCAACAACAGCTTTTGCAATTCTCAGCGAGGTTCTTTGTCCCTCAAAAAAAGGTTCAATAAATGAAAACAGCATCAGGGTCTGGGAAAAAAAAAAGTTATTTTCATTCATCCTCTGATTCCCAGGTAGAATGTTCAGATACTCAAGAGAACTGCCTGAGCGACACCTGTGGCAGTTAATAGTCATATTCAGCCTTATTGGGATGTTTGCCAAGCAGACCTGTGGATGAAGAGTGAGCGCTTACTGAAGGTGGGGGTGGGGGGATTATTCTTTGCTTGTCACAAGTTCACATGGTATCTTAGTATTCAGTGTGTGTCTGCCTGCAGATTCAGAAGAGAGTGCGAAGTGTCATAATTGTATTTGAAGGCAATATGTTTCCCTGCTAATATTTATACTTTGAGGAATTCACAGAGTCTCGGAAGGCTTTTAATTTTTTTTTCCTTCAATGATTCACAATGATGCAGAGGTATTAATAAGAAAACAAACCATGCAAAAGGACAAAAACCGTTATCTTTAGGCAGCAAAATCTCTGGTAGCTGATTTCAGTTGTAAGATACCATAACCTATTCACCGGATTTGTTAGCCACAATAATGCACCATTTGATGAAAAGCTGTGTTACAAATTAGCAAATAATTCTGTATAACCGGATTCTCTTCCAATACACCCGGATTAACTGCCAAATTCTGAGAAGGTTATAGCTGTTTTAACCTGCCCAATCAAATTATTTTTCAGAGTAATTGGGGCAGGCGATGTTATGGCTGCCAAGGAAATAGACCAAAAATATTTCCCTCCATTTGAGAAACACAAGGAACATTGTAGATGCAATGATAGCATTCAAGAATGTAAAATCAGGATTTTGATGAAACTTAAAACTGGCTCTTTTGGTGAGAGGTTTGAGGTTTTTAAAGGATTTTTGGGGGTATGTAAACTTATTCAATAGTTTATACCAGGGGTATAATTTTAGCAAGGGGTTCTCTGCCCAGTTGCTGGTTGGGCATGGCCATGGTGGGCGTGGCCATGGTGGGCATGGGCGTGGCCTAGTCAGCCTCTTGCACCATAGCGGGGGGGGGTGCTGTCCCCAGGCTCCGGAGGTTTTCCTCAAGCCTCCGGGAGGGTGAAAACAAGCTCCCCAGGCTCGAAGGCCCTCTGGAGGCTGGAAACACACCCGTTTCCGGACTTCCCAAACTTCCAGTAGGCCTGTTTTTTGCCCTCCCCAAACCTCCACGCGCACCCTGCACTTACCTGCATCCAAAGTGGGCTGCGTGGGGACTCCTGGGAGGGTGGGTGGGGCCAGCCGGGAGTGGGATTTAGAGGTTCTCTGAACTGCAGAGAATCTTAGCTAGAGGTTCCCCTGAAACCCTTCAAACCCCCAGCAGTCCATCCTGGTTTATACTCTCCTTTTAGAAATCTCATTTTTTAGGTGTTCAGTGTCGTGTATTGGCATCAAGGAGGCACATGCACACACACATAAGAATGTAAACACACAATGGCTGCCACAGTTCCCAGATCATTACATTATAGGTTTTTATTCCCCATGTTTCTGCCCTGGTAGAGGTTTAGACAGAGTCTCTTCTAAACCTAGGCCTGAGTGGAATCCGTTAAATGGATTTAGAAAAATAGTCTAATAGAGCACAAACCTGTTTTCCTACTCAAGCTTTAGAAGGTCTGTCCTGAAAGAATTGATGCAGAACCAAGCAAACAAGCTAACATAAAAATGTCTTATTTGAATTGTTGAGAAGGGATCAGTTGAATGCTTTCCACAGAGCTTTCATCCTCTTACTTGATGCTTACAATTGTCACTTTAGTGACAATGACAGGGAAAGAAATACTTAAGATCTACAATGGAGTTTCCTGCAAAGAAGTTATGTCAAAGCCCTCCTAATTGACAAATTGCAAGCAGGAGCATGGCCTGTGACCAGACTAATAGCTATAGAGTGAGAAAGATGAGTGGAGATGTGAACGGTCTCTCTTGAGGCTATTAGTCTTAACGGTGAAGGCAGTATTAACTAGAGTTTGAGCAACACTTCCAAAACAGTGCTTCAGAGATGCAGGAGTGTGAATGTTAACACGTATCTGCAACTCTTTAAAAGAGCCATGTCCATCACGGGAAAAGCTATGTGAGAGGAAGGACCTCTCTCATTCTTGCTGGGCACTGCCTATAAAGCCCTACATGGCACAGTGCCTGGTTATTTGAGAAGCCACTTCTTTCCCATAGTATCTGCCTGGTCAGTTCAATCTGGTAGGGTTGACATGCTCTGGATTCCTTAATTTTAACAATGCCATGTATCAGGATGGGTGACACAGTGGCTCAGCAGTTAAGATGCTGGGCTTTTCGACTGGAAAGCCGGCAGCCCAGGTTTGAGACCTGAGCTCCACGCCACGGGGTGAGTTCCCATCCTCACCTCAGCTCCTGCTAAGCTAGCAGTTTGAAAGCATACAAATGCAAGTAGATAAATAGCCACTTCAGTGGGAAGGTAATAGTGATCCATGATGTCATGCTGGCCATGTGACCACGGGAATGTCCTTGGACAGTGCTGGTTCAACGGCCTTCAAATGGAGATGAACAGCACCTCCTATAGTCAGCAACGATTAATGGAGTAAAATCTGCAGGGATCCTCTCTATCAGGATACAAAAAAACCCACCTTCTTTGTATAAGCACCTACCTTCTGGAATGAGGTTCCTCTTGAGAAGTCCTCTGAGATCCCAGTTGGCATTTTGGAGAGCCTTTAAGAGGTGTCTCTTCACCTAAGTCTTTTCCAAGAACAATCGGTGTCCCTCTTCTTTTCTTTTTCTTCTTTTTTTTTTTTGTTCCCATATGGGTTTGTTTTTTTTCTGCCCTGTTCACTTTTTCGTGTTTTTGTGTTCTTTGTGCTGCTTCTTTGTTTAAATGTTTTCTGTATTATTATGATTGATTGCAATCAGCCAAATGTTTAGGCTGCATTTGACATTTTTATCCACTTACTGAGATCTTCTCAAGAACCTGAGATAGGCAAATGTTATTTGATGGTATTAAAAATACCGACATGGAAGAGAAAGCAGAATATAAGTCGGTCCCAGTAAAGCTGCCTTTTTGCAATTGACTGGTGAAGATTCTGTCCATGCCAATGGAATTCAAGTGGTGCTCCAGATGTTTTGTGATTTCATTCAAGGCACCTATTGGTGCTAACTTTGCTTTCTTTTGCCACAGTCGTTCTGCAGGTCTTTGTATTTTATGATTTTCTCCAGTTCTTTGTCTTTTATTCTGATGCTTCCAGATATTGTAACATCCACTATCCAGACTTTTTTGCCTTTCTTATCAACAGTTGTGAAATTTGGGTGGGGGGGGGAAGTATTAGTATCTGTTCACAACAATATGAAGTCACAGCTACTAATTTTATAACTGGTATTCCCCTTCCTATGAATCAAATTCTTCCCAAGAGCCAAGGATGTTGTATATGTGAATAGGATATGTGTGGCCCCAAGCAGTGTGGCTTTTTGCAATTGGCAGATGGAAATTATATCAATGTGCAGATTTTCTAAGTGCCGTCCAAGTTTTTTTGTTGACTTCGTACAAGTCATTCTGTCCCAGTTTATTTTAATGGGTTTATGTGAAGAAAAAGAAAATACTTTGTACGCTGCCTTGAGTTGCTGGAGGAAAAAAAAGATAACCAGTAAATAAATAAACAGGGACAGTGATGAATTGTTGTTAGAAATGGACACTTGGAAAGTAAGCATTTTTAAAGTATGTTTTCTTGGAAATATTTCCAATATATGCATTTAAATATACATCTTGTGTGAATGGAATGTATTTACAAATGAAACAAAATCCAGCTTCTATAAACCTTTCATTAAAGCTCAATGCCTATCCTCAAGGCTTAGCTCCATTAATCCTTCAAGACAATTTTCAGTCCCAATTTTCAGTCCACATGGATCAAGGCTGTTGAATCTAATCTCTCAAATTTAGGCTCCACAAATCTTAAAATGGAATGGAATATGACCAAGCAGCCAAAGTGGAATATGACAAACCTTCAAGCAAAGGAAAAAAGGATACAGAGGCAAGTAGTCCTAGGAAAGTCTCCAACCTCCCCATCACCAATAAAGCAAGAGATATACAGGTAGTCCTCGACTTATGACCACAATGGAGTTCAACATTTTTTTGTTGTTAAGTGAGACATTTATTAAGTGTTTTGCCCAACTGTACAACTTTTCTTGCCACCATTGTTAAGTGAATCACTGCAGTTGATAAATTAATAACCCGGTTGCTAAGTGAATCGGGCTTCTCCTTTGATTTTGCTTGTCAGAAGGTCACCAAAAGGGGATCACACGACTTTGGGACACAGCAACGATCATAAATATGAACCAGTTGCCAAGCATCTGAATTTTGATCACATGATCATGGGGATGCTGCAAAAGTCATAACTGTCAAAAATGGTCATCAGTCACTGTGCCATTGTAACTTTGAATGGTCACTAAACAAACTGTTGTAAGTCAAGGACTACCTGTATTGTCACAGCTGTCAGCTACCTTACACAACTAGAAAGACCTATCTTTCGAAAGCTTTGTCTGTTTCCCAGTGCCATGTTCTTCCCTCTGCAGTATTGAATGGTAAATTTCCAAAAAGTTTCATCCTTTCGAGTTTTGCTCCTGTGATTCTGGACAGGTAGAAACTACAGGACATGTTCTTCTTCATTGTTCCTCTTATGGAGACATCTAAACCAGATTTTGATTACCTCTGAATAGTAGATATCCCTGTTGCCCAGATTCAGCCTATGCCCAGATGCTGCTTATACTGTAGACAAAGTACCCCTTATTACAACACATGTAGCTAAATTTTGCAGCAGCATAGATAGTCTATCAAATCCTATGGGCCAATATCCTGCCATGCATTCTTTGTCATATATAATTTAACTTTAGATATTATTACTTTGAAGATATTAATAGTTTTAGATACTTTGTTGCAATTTTAGACGTTATCCTTTTTAATGTAATTTAAGTTATAATACTGCAGGCTGCTTCTGCTGACTGCCGGCTGCCTGCAATTTGGCAGTTTGAATCTCACCAGGCTCAAGGTTGACTCATCCTTCCGAGGTGGGTAAAATGAGGACCCAGATTGTTGGGGGCAATTATGCTGATTCTGTAAACCTCTTAGAGAGGGCTGTAAAGCAGCGGTGAAATCCATAAACCTTTGCTACTGGTTCGGGAATGGGACCACGCGGGACTGCGTGTGTGCTATGTGTGCACACACCTCTTCTGAACATGCGCAGAACCTTCTGAGCATGTGTAGATGGAAAAAAACCAGAACATAATGACGTCCTGGCGGGAAGGCAGAGCCTCCCACAGCTGGCACTATCGGTTTGGCAAGCTGGATAGAACCAGGGAGATTTCACCGCTGCTGTAAAGCACTGTGAAGCGGTATATAAGTCTAAATGCTATTGCTATTGCTATATAGGCTGTATCTGGATCTCACTTGTTAGATCAGAGGTTTTCAAACTTGGCAGCTTTAAGACTTGTGGACTTCAACTCCCAGCTAGCTATGCTGGCTGGAGAATTCTGGGAGTTGAAGTCCACAAGTCTTAAAGCTGCCAAGTTTGGGAACCCCTGTATTAGATGTTAGTTGGTTTAGAAATGTATTTTAACGCAGCCTTGAATTTTATTTTGTTTATTATCTGTAATGGTCTTTGACCATCATAAATCGAAACAACAAATCTGAAACCTACCAAATGTGAAATGAAGTGACCGTATTTTCTCAAATCCTTCTGAATCATTCTAGCCTTCAGAAGTGGTTTGACTGGACAGAGTTTCATTCATTTATGTCCCATGGCCTATAGAAATGAGCTTCAGCTACACAAGTCTTCCAGCTACCGCTTCACTCCTTTATGTCAGTTTGACTTTTTCCTCTCCCTCCTTCATTTTAAAATGAAGCACCGAAGTCTCTAAGCAGAGGGGATGTTCAGTTGAGATGGTAGAAGTTGAATGACCTTTACAAATCGAGTGCAAAACCTTAAGTGATATTTGTTTCATCCCTGTGCAAGTTTATTGTGCTCATTTAAAAAAAAAAAATGGGAGGAGGAGGGGTGAGTGACAGGGAAGGGAAGAGGAGCTATTTCTTGAACCGCAAAAATTAGCAACTACCAAATCTATACCTACCTGATATTCTTGGCGGGGGGAGGGGAAGAACCACAAGCAACTGCAGTTGATTTAGATTCCTGTCCATTGTTTTCCTCTTTTCAGATAAAAACTTGCCCTTTAGAAAAAAAGAGAGGAGGGGGAGAAAGGAGACGAGGAAAGAAAAACATCTATTCACCTTTGTGAAAAAAAAATCAATTATTTCCAGTCCCAAAATAGGAAAAAAAACTTATCTTCAAATTGAAATCGAGTCTTGACATTGTGTGTCTGTAATTCTTCAGGCTCGCAGGTGACAGTACCCAATATTCATCACCAAATGCCAGATGGAACAGAGTCTTCTTTTCTCTATCGGTTAGGGTTGGGCAGTGAAAATCTTCCAGCTGTCATCCCCAAATCATTGTGGGACATTTTCGATTGGTAGGGAAGTATTGCGAGGAATATTTACAGATCCCCCCCCTTTTAAATCAATGCACTACTTTACCCAAGAAAAGGTGACACTATTTCATGTGCATCCTTTCTGACAGATTTAATTATTCCAAATATCAGCCATAGCTTTTGTTTTTTAGCAGAGCGGTTTACAAACTGTAAAACAATTTCATGGCATTGATGCATTAAGGCAGGGGTGTCAAATTTCTGTCGTCACGGCGTCATGTGACATATCACAACTTTTCCCCCCCCTTCACTAAACCGGGCATGGACGTGGCCATCACATGATGCATCCGCCCCGCGGGCCGCGAGTTTGACACCTCTGTATTAAGGCTTTCTTTGTATTAGATGTTGAAAGGGGGATTAGGATATTGGATGCATAGAAATAACACTAGCAATAGCACTTAGACTTATATACTGCTTCATAATACTTTACGGCACTCGCTGAGCAGTTTACAAATATCAACATATTGCTCCCAACAATTTCGGTCCTCATTTTATTCAACGATGGAAGACTGAGTCAAGCGTGAGTCGGTCAGGATCAAACTGCTGGCAGTTGGCAGAATTAGGCTGCAACACTGCATTCTAACTACTGCGCTACCATGGCTCTTATGCCATATGCTAGTTCTATTTAAGGTAGATCTCAAGTTACAACACTAATGGAGCATGCCAATCAAGGTCACAATTCATGACTGTTGTTAAGTCATTGTCTCACTTAACCATTGCTTAACCATCCTCATCCCTGCTCTCCGTATTGTCACTCTATTTTCACCCTTAACCCACCCATCTACCCACCAATTAAAGTCAGCCAAATATGTTCAGAGTTTCTCTTTCTGATACTGGTGTTGGATAGCCTCCTGTGGTTTTCTCATTAGGCTGATAGGCTAAGTTAAGATCCTGCTCCTTAAACATCTCGCTCCTAGGATATAGAAATTATTCTTATCCCCTGCCAGGAAGATAAAAGAAAATTTCCTTACATTTCCTGTAATCACCTAATTGAATGTTGACTGAAGGATAGATATGAGGTTCTACTTTTCTTCTGGCCTACAGCTAGGAGAAGACACCATGAGGGAATTCCTCCAACGATCTTTCTCAATGTGAATAATGAAAATGAGGGACAAATGTGTAACATGAAAGTAGATGAAAAAAATCAGGTTAGAAATTTGATGACATGAATTTGTGGAGCAATCATCAGAAACATCTTCCTATGGGTTGCTATAGTTTGAATCCACTTCAGCAATTATAATTAAAAGAACACAGGCAGAAAATGGCAGGGTTTAAAGTATCTAAGATAGTTGTAGGAAATTGGTATAATTACGATAGCTGCAACTCCACGGAGTCATAGCACTCGAAGTTCCCCTTCTTTGAAATGGAACTAACCATCTTTATCTGGAAGAGAAAAAGAACTAGTGGTAGAAGAAGGCAAAATGTGCTATTGGCTGAGATGTACTGAGTTTCTAGAGCAATTAGAAATATGTAACTAACTACTGAGTTGAACAGTCTACAACTTTGCTCATCCTTTTCATCATTCCTTTTACACATCGCTGGGCTTCCTCTGACCTCCCTTTATTTTTTAACAACCCAAATTGCAACCATTAGTTACAGTCACCAAAGGTCAGACATCTAGTTTTCTCATTAATAGTTTCCAGCATACCCACAGTTTCAAGTAAAATGCTCCAAGGACATAGATAGGCTTCCACAGACCAATCAAAGCAGCCTAGTCATGACCTTCAAACTGTGTTGATCCTTGAAAGTGAATCATTGCTTATGCTAAAGTTTCTCAAATAGAGAACTAAAAGGATCATTGTCAGCCTGGCACTCCACAAGCAATTCCATCAACAGACACATTGACCTACAACCAGCTTTACAAATCCTTCAGAATTCAAATCCGCTGCACAGCCAACCAGCGACACCACCCACCCTCAACCAACCCATGCAATCCCCCCAACCAGTACTTCCCTCCCAGCGACCCTCACTTGCCGTGACCTCCCCATCACAAGACTCATCACAAGACCGTCACCTGATATGACCTCCCTATCACAAGGCCTACTGACCATATGAAGCCTTCGTAAACAGAAGAATATCAAAACTGACATCCCCTAAACTCTGCTGAAGGGGTTACCTTGCCTGGTAATGAAACATTCGGAAACTTGGAGAATGGAGAATGAACCTCCACTCTCATCCTGTACCCGAGCTACAGATTTGACCAACATTCCAGAGATTTCCAAAATCTCTCTTGAATGGATAGATCCCAAAACAATATTCAGAAATTGAGGGAGGGGTTTTGGAAATATTGAGAAACCGATCTGCATCTGTCCAGTGACTATGCAGACTGGAATATAACTGTCCTTCAGATTTCTAATGTCTCTGAATTTTACAGTAACCTTTTGCTATTCAACTCTGCTTCATAAGATGAGTCCAGAAATAGTACTCTTTAACATGTAACATGTAACATGTAATTGTATCTCAAGATTCTGGTTCACTATCATATCTAGCTGGAAAGGATGCAATTGCCCTTTTCCTCCATAAAGATCATACTCATACTTTTCCTTTCCAGTGTGAAGCTTGGAGGGAGGGAGGATTCTCATTAGAAGCATGGAGGATCCAGCAGTGTTGTAGGCCTATAAAATATATTTGGCTGCTAAATGATCTTCCTTCCTTCCTTCCTTCCTTCCTTCCTTCCTTCCTTCCTTCTTTGCTTCCTCCCTTCCTCCCTCCCTTCGTTCCTCCCTCCCTCCCTCATAAAATTAAGCCAAACATAAAAACACTTTCAGGACACAGAAATGTAAATATTTTTAAGAGAGGAGTATAAAAGAAAACTAGAATATGTTTTTTCTTTCCTTTGCTTTTGAGTTCAACCCTTGCCTTTCTTCTTTCCTATATTAATGTGGTATTCTCTTTCTCCAGAAAGGCAAGAAATAACAAATTCTCACATCAGTGTTTCATTGCCAGGTTCTTGGATCTTTTGGCATATGATAAGTTGCATCATTCCCTCTGGCTCTAAAAGTGAGACATCATCTCTTTGACCAGCTCATACTTCCTGCTTTGTCCACACCAAAAGCTACTGTAAAATGAATAAGCTAGAGAAAAAGATGCACCATTTAAACTCCCATCCCTACTTTTCTTACCCTGCCCTTTTTATTCATTTTTTTTATCATCTCTTTCCTTTCCCCAATTTACTTCAACTGATTTTTTTTCCCAAAAAACCCCTTGCTCTTCCTCGCCAGATAAACAGTCCTCCATTGTTATGCTGTTGTATCAGCAACCCTATTACATTTTTTTTAACCTCTGTTCCTTCGTATAAAATAGAATCCATTCGTGTAATGTTTGCCTTGCAGGTTCGTTCACCCTCTTTGAGACTTTTAACATGATAGAATACATTTGTAAATTTTCTGCGTAGAGCTCAGAGCACCTGCATACCCATAGACCTCTTCCTTAATGTCTATCAGGCATTTTTTTTCTTTTCTTTTTAATTTAAAAGAGGGGAGAAGTGACCTGCTTCAAAGCTGAAAGCACAACTCCTAGCTTCAGCTTCGTTTCTGAGACTCAAATGACCTCCGTAAGCTTTCTTAGAACATAAAAATGATGGCTGAGAAATACATTTACCTGTCCAGAAAAAGAACAAACATAAATAGAAATACTAAGAAACAGCTTAAAGGAATGTCTGGTAAATCGATGCTTTATCCTTGACAATGCACCAGATGGCAGTCGTTTTGGGAAAAGGCAAACTCTGCCCAGGCAACCATTTTGAGAAAGCACCCACCACTTACCTTCAGAACTCCAGAAAAGTAGGCTGACTTCATACATTTACAGATTGTAGCGTTCCAGGATTACAGGATCGTCTTTTGCAAGCTTCCCATCCGGGTTCCAATAACTCAAGTCAACCGCGGAAGCCAGATTCGCTTAATGACTTTGTGATTTGCTTAGCAACAATGGCACACAGGATTGTAAAATCAGGGTGAAGCTCACCTAACAACTGCCTTTGTTTAACAGTGGACATTCTGGTTCCAGTTGTGGCTGTAAGTCAAAGTCTACTTGTCCCAAAAGTGCTTTTTCAAAAGGCAACTGGATTTCCTTTGTTTTTGCTTGAAGACATTTCACTTCTCATCCAAGAAGCTTCTTCAGCTCTGAGTGAATGGTGGAGAATTGGAAGGATATATATTCCTTGCAGTCATCTGGCCATTAGCACTCTTTCTGAGCATCCTTGAGGCCACTTGGAGGTTTATCTGTGCCCTCAAGGTCACCTGAATAGTGGAAATGGGTATGGAACCTTCTTGGAACTGCTGAAAGGACTGTGTTGTAGAGAAAAGTGGTGTTGTTGTATCCTTCCTGCTCTGTTGACAACAATGGGACAACCATGACCTGGAAGACTGACCATCTCCATAGTCAAAGGACTACCTGTACACACACCAGAGAAGAATATCCCACTTTCTTCCTATTCAAATTGCTGTGAATCCTGCAAATATATGCAGGATTAGATCCTCTTTTACAGTCACAAACTTTTTAAAGTTCTTAGTTATGAAACACTGATATTTTTCTTATTTTCAATCGACGGGTGGGGGAAAAAAAGCACATTAAGAATGTTGATAGAAATCATCCCTTCCACAGATCACCAATTTTAGTTATGCAGCCAATCCATTGCTTGTCATTTGCATAACCATCTCAATGCCGTGGGATTATGCTAGGAGATAGGGTCTACTTATTGCACTGGGAGCTGGGAGTGAAATAATGGATTATCCTGTTCCTTACATGCTACATTTTTATAGTCATCAAGAGATCTTCCAAACAAATGACCTTCGGTAAGTCACTGCAGAAGAACAGTTCAATCATGTGCAAGAGTGAGTTGTAAGCCTTTAGTTGGAATTGAAAACAAATCCGCTATGGATTTCTGGGGGCGAGTGGATTTGTGAGATTGTCTAAAGCAGGTTCTCCTGAAATATAGGAGATTGGTACTGAACACAATCTGCTTGCATCCGTATTTCTTCAATCGGGGTGGGGGGGGAAGGTCCATAGTAAACCAATTTGTTTGGGAAAGGTGTGGCTTTTTTTTTGGGGGGGGGGGACAATGAGGTAGTTGCAAATCAGACAGACTGACAGACATTTATAAGGACATTGTCCTGCCCCCGTCGAAGCCTGAATCTACAGGGGAAGACGAGCTGGAACTGGAACTAACAGAGATCGAGGGGGTGGCTTCCGTGGCTTTCCTGGCAAATGGGGAAGAGCAGGGCCAGTCAGGCCAGGGCTTTTCAGGATTAGGATGGCTTGTAGGCAGGGAGAAACAGGGGCTGGATGACCAAGAGAGGCTAAGCAGTGAACATGAGAGGCAGAGCTCAGGCAATGACCCCCTCCCTATCTGCGAGCACGGAGAGTAGAGAGAAGGCGAGAACAGTGCAGACTGAGCTGGCTACTTGGGAAGAGAGAACCCTGCCCCTCTTCACAAAGTACACCTGGGGACTGAGGCTTAAGGAGATGCTGTGGGGAGGGGCATTTGTTAGGAACAAATCAGGGGTGAAATCCACCAGGTTCTGACAGGTTCTGGAGAACTGGTAGCGGAAATTTTGAGTAGTTCGGAGAACCAGCAAATGCCACCTCTGGCTGACCCCTGGAGTGGGGAGGGAATGGGGATTTTGCAGTATCCTTCCCCTGCCACGCCCACCAAACCACACCCACAGAACTGGTAGTAAAAAAAATTGGATTTCACCACTGGAACAAATGCTGAATTCCTGGAGTGTTAAGTGCCAACTTTGAACTTTCCTGGATTCCTTTTCTAGATTTCTGGATTACTGGCCTTGCACCCTGGCTTCCTGGACTCGTCAGCTTGCCCTGCTGGATTTATTGCTGTGCAGCCGTGGTGTTCACAGCATTGGGCTGGACTATTTGCAGCCAGAGGCTGTTTGAGATGTGTGTGTGTGTTTGTCATCTCTTTGCTCTGGGACTTGCCAGAAACGTGGGAGCGTTTGGAGCAATAGAGGGGCGGTTTGAACTGCCAGCTGCAGTTCAAGCCACCCCTTTGAACTATAGATAGATAGATAGATAGATAGATAGATAGATAGATAGATAGATAGATAGATAGATAGATATAGATATTAGATATAGATATAGATATAGATATAGATATAGATATAGATATAGATATAGATATAGATATAGATATAGATATAGATATAGATAGATTAGATTTATATGCCGCCCTTCTCCGGAGACTCAGGGCGGCTTACAATGCGTTAAGCAATAGCCTTCATACTTTTGTATATTTATACAAAGTCAGCTTATTGCCCCCACAAACTGGGTCCTCAATTTACCTACCTTAGAAAGGATGGAAGGCTGAGTCAACCTTGTGCCTGGGGAGATTCGAACTTGCAATAATTGCAGACAGCTGAATGTTAATAACAGGCTTTTAGTCTGTTGAGCTATCCAGGCTCCTATGTATATGTAGATATGTACATTTGGGTAAGTTATGTACAACAGCTCTGAAGTACACACACACACATACACAAAAATCTTTAAAATTAATTTATTAAAAAAAGATTATCTGGAAAACTGCCTGCGGCTGCAGAATATAAGCAAGCCAAATTTGTATTGATCCACATATTCCCTGTCTTTGCTGTACACATTGGAGAAATGGAAGCAAAGCAGTGATACTAGGCATACCATAATTATTTGCGATTGCAGTAAAATTAATTGTGTTACCTTTAATGCGGAGACGTTTTCAGCCTGGTTCATATTTCTGATTACATTACAGCAGGGGTGTCAAACTCAAGGCCTGAGGGCCGGATCTCGCCCGCGGGGAACTTAGATCTGGCCTACGGGCCGCCCTGGAAACAGCAAAGGACCAGTCCTTGGTGCTTCTGCCAGTGAAAAGGGCTCCCGAGTTTTCAGCTGCCACGGCCTCCTGCAACCTTCTGCCAGTGAAATCGGAGCTCGGGAGTTGTAGTTGTTAAGTAAATCACATGGTTAAGGGAATCCACCTTCCCACACTGACTTTGCTTGCTGGAATTCAGTTGGGAAGGTTGCAAAGTGTGGTCAGTTGCAGGACATGAGACTGTTATTAATATATGACATTTCCAAGCACCTGAATGTTGACCATGTAACTGTGGGGATGCTGCAATGGTTGTAAGTGCAAGGATGAGTCACATTTTTAGCTTGCATGGCAACTTTGAGGTCACTAAACAAATGGTTGTAAGTCGAAGACTACCTCTGCTGGAGGCTTCATTCCAGTCATTGGCTAGAATTGATGAGGCTACTATATATAAACCTACCTTCCCCAGCCTACTGTCCTCCAGATGCACCAAACCTATGTCATCCATTTGATTGGTAAGGCTGTTCTAAACCTTCTAGTTGAGTCCAAGATGTTCTGAGTATCCAGGAGATTTGTCTCACTGCCCTTAGAGCACTTTTCCTGGGGATGGATAATGCTGGTAGAATACCAAGAATAACAGAGTTGGAAGGAACCTTGGCAGTCTACTAGTCTAACCCTCTGCTCAAGCAGGAGACTCTATACCATTTCAGACAAATGGCTGTCCAATCTCTTCTTAAAAAATTCCAGTGTTGGAAGGGACTTTGGAGGTCTTCTAGTTGGAGCACCCACAACCTCTGGAGGCAAGCTGTTCCACTGATTAATTGTTCTCACTGTCAGGAAATGTCTCCTTAATTCTAGAAGGTTGCTTCTCTCCTTGATTAGTTTCCATCCATGCCCTTGCCCTGCCCCCAGATGCCCTGGAAAATAGATTGTCCCTCAAGGCCAGAAGTAAAGGATAGAGAAGTAGTAACTACTTTTGCATGTCTCTGATGTGTAGGTCATATTGAATAATATATAGCTAGAAGATGACCATGAATAATCTCAAGCAGATGCAGAAGAAAATTACTGGGTTTTCTGGCTGGGTTTTCAGGACTGGATAGCTAGTAATCAATGTTATTTTTTATAATTGGTAATTTTATTATTTTTTTTAAAAAAAAAACTAGCCAACATTCTAATGGCAACCAAATATCCCAGGAAAGTAATATGGTATCTTACTTGGGAATATAGAACAAAGAGTTCCCTGAGAATTGCAGTTTGTTGTTGAGGACTGGGTTTCTATCCCATTTTTTTCACCTTTCTAGAAAAATGGCACACCCATTTAATCGTTTCAGTAGCACCTGAGCCCTAAAGGGAAATTAAGCTCAGAGAAATGCTAAATTAGCCATTTCTAGCCTGGTGCCTTTGAAATATGTTGAACCACAACTCTCATAGTTCCTGAACCAGATGGACAATGGAGCGTGGCTATAAGTTGTAGTCTCCATTTGGTAGGCATCAGACTGTGTTGAATTAACAACATTTCAAAAGTCAACGCATGTGCCCACACACAGGAGAAAGTCCAGAAGATGATTAATTGTTTGCTTTGCTAAATTCCTTGTGAACTTATTTGTGCACTCACCGCTGTCAGTTCTATTTACATAGAGTCTTTAATATAGATCAAAAGACTGCCCTCCTTCAGATCTGTTCGGCATCTTTCTTCAGAGGCTTCTCTGGGACCTTAGAGGCAGTCTATTATGCTTGAGAGTGTCTGATAGAAATTAAGGCTGCATCAAAACTAAAGCCAAAACTAGACTCCAAGTGCGTCAGAAATGCATGTACCAGATAATGTGTCCTTTGATGGAAAAAGCCTCCCAGACTTTCAAACAAAAAAATGAGTTTAAACATCTGAAGCAGCAAATGACTTTATGCAGATGAAGGGTGTGATAGGTGGGACAGCAGTGACATACACAACTATGGCGATGCCCTCATATCGCCGCTTTTCTGGCACAGACAAAACAGGTCTGGCAGACAAGTCTGCAAAGCAATGCATGAATAGACAAACAAGTGGTCATACTTGGGTGATCCTTGCAATTCTTGCTAAAGACTGGTTCTCATTGACTTGGTAAAACTGATTAAGTTAAATCTAAGCTATGAAATGGGGATGTATAGATTTTCAGATGTTGTTGATCTACAACTCTCTAATGTGTTTACCATTGGCCATTTGGGCTGGGGCTTATGGATATTGGAATCCAATAACATCTGGAGGGCCATGATTTCTCACTCAGATTGTAATCTATCTTAAATGTTCTCCTTCACATCTTCCCATACGAAAACAGCAAGCTGATTAGTGTACAAAAAGCAGGAATTTAAATACTCTGCATAGTTTAAGATTCAGGACCCATGAATGTATGTACATATGTGTGTAACAATTGGTGTGCTGTCTATTCATCATACTCTACTAATATAATAGCCCTAGTAAACCCAACCTATTTAGATGACCCTCAATTGGTCTGTGGGCTGTCAGACTCCTGAATGCGAAATAAGATCATAACTACGTAGTATGATGGACTTGCAGGCCTGGTGCAACGTGTAACATGTTCACACTGGTGCAATAGGACTGAATGTTTGTTAATATGATTTATTGGGTTAAGGATTTTCTGTCTTCACTGTGAGTTGTATTGTGTTGTGGGGTGCACTGAGGGAGTTCCACCAATCTCATTGTACATATGTCGTACAATGACAATAAAGGCTATTATGTTATCATGTTAATTGGGAAAGATTGTTGTTGACTATGTCAAGCATATTTTGATTCCAGTCAGCCTCTCGAAGTCTCCTTGTTTCTCTGATATTGTAGGAGGAAAGCTGTGTTATTCTATGGTAGCAAAATAGCAATAGCCCTTAGACTTATACACTGCTTTACAGTGCCTTTACAGCCTTCTCTAAGCAGTTTACAGAGTCAGTATCTTGCCCCCAACAATCTGGGTCCTCATTTTACCAATCTCGGAAGGGTGGAAGGCTGAGTCAACCTTGAGCCGGTCAGGATCGAACTCCTGGCAGTAGGCAGAGTTAGCCTGCAATACTATGTTCTAATAACTGTGCCACCATGGATCAAGGTCAGGAGTCTGGTGGCAACTCACACCTTTTATACTAAGCTATCAGCTTTCATGGGCTGCAGTTCACTTCATAGAGTAGCTCACAAATGACGATGTCTTTAAATAAAATTTCCTGCCCCAGAAAGGTGCTGCTAGATTCTACCAAATTTTCCCCTTCCCCCTGAACTGAGAAAAATAATAATAATAATAAGTTGATGGATTCAATAACTACATTTCCACTCTGGCAGCTATGTGGCAATTTTCAATTAACAAGCATCTGGACTGGTTTCATTAATACTTTTCCAAAAAGGAAAGGCATGTTGCACAAATTGATAGCTAATGTGATACAGACGACAGCAATCGGAATTAATTAGAAGTAGAAGTTTGTTGTAGAGTCAACCACTTTCTTTCCACTACCTCCTACCCTTCTCTCTTTTCAGTTGTCTCAAGGGAAGCTCTTCAAGTCAGAGAAATGCTGATAATAATTAAAGATGTCTCCAGTGGCAGTGATGTCCAGCTGGATGTTTCATTACAGAGAACGATAAAATAATAATGGTTAATTAGTAATACCAGGGTAAGCACACAAAGGTGCCAATCACATGCCTCTTGAAGCTGGCCATGAACTATGGAATTAGACTCAGAAGCAGTGACAAGGTGGACTTTTCCAAAACACAGTCTTGGTTTTTACCAAGAAGCAAACTTGCCATAGCTAAGGATGCTTAGATAAACTGATTCTAAACCAAGAGAGATATCCCAGCCCCCAAATTCCAGCAACCTTAGCTAACAGCTAGATTTTTCTCTGTTCTTTTTTTATAGTATATCACCTTCACCAAGGGTGGGATTCTACCAGTTTGATTGGTTCAGGTGATCCGGTAGCTCCGATGATCTGCTGGGAGCGAACCAGTTCACTCCGACGATCAGCTGAGCCCGCCTGCCCGCCCCTGCGCTTTACTTGCCTTTATCTTTGCAGCTGAGCGTATTGGTGTGCCTCAGCTGTTTTAATTCCCTAGCACTAATGCAGAAGGTGATTTTTCGTTGAACTGTGTATGCACGCAAAGCGCAGGATCACCGAACCAGTTGTTAAACCAGAAGGATCCCACCACTGACCTTCACTTGTTGAATAAATAGAAGCCTACATAAATTTGAAATTCATTCTTAGGAGAAGAGAGAGCCTTCTGCACATTTCCTTTGGAAAATTCAAAATCTAAGCATAAATAAAATAAAAATATGCCAACTGAAAACAACCCAGTAAGATTCCTCATCTTCCTTTTTTTTTTTTTTTTTTTTTTTGAGTTTTCTTCCTCGCTACTTTCCTTGGAACATCTAGCCCCAACACAAAATATTATTATTTTGCCCTAATTTTCCTTCTCTTCAGGGACAGAAAATATGATTTGCATGCAGAAAAATGCTGCAAGTTCGTTTATGATCTGAGATCAAGAAGCTGACATTCACCTATAAACTGTGAAGGCTGAAGCTGACAAGACTAAAAGGGAATCTGAGATCACACAGGATCATTAGAAAAAATATTGTTCAAGGACCCTTAGCATCGAAGACTGAGAAACAGCAAAAATAAATAAATAAATAAATCTGTTGCTACATAAAGTGCAGAAAGCGACATAGGAATTAAACTCTGGCTAGGTTTCTAGAGTCGGCAGTAGCTGTTCTTCATCTGTATAATGTCTTTCATCTGCAACCAAGGCAATTTATCTATCTATATTCCACCTCCTGGAATATTTTGCTGCTAAACTCCTGAGTACATTCCAAAGAGGAAGATAGATAAGTTTGCCCTGCCCAGAAGAAGGCTCTGACAATAGGACCTTCACAGTTTATCATTTAGCATCACAATATCTAAACTATCGCTTCTTCTCTATTGTTGTTCTTGTTGTTGTTACATTAGCCAGGAGATCACAGTGCTATTACAGAGTAGTCATTTGGCTGCCAAGGTACCAGCTCTATAGTAGGAAATGCTCTCACGCTTCCCAAGGTGTGTCACAGAAGAGCAAAGTGGCTTCACACCAGAAAGAAAGACAGTGTCTCTTCCATTCTAGGTCCTCTCCCTTCCCCGGAGCCACGGTGTAAACAGGAAAGGTTCAGAACCAGCAGAAATCTGACTGACTGCATAGAGCGCCAACTCATCTCCTCACCAAAGTGATACCTATTTATCTACTTGCATAGAACATGCTTTTGAATTGTTAGGTGGACAGAAGCTGAGGCGAGTGACGGGAGCTCACCACACCACACAGTGCTAGGACTCGAACTGCTAGAGCAGAGCAGAAGTAGTATTCAGCAGGTTGACCAGTTCTGGAGAACCGGTAGCAGAAATTTTGAGCAGTTTGGAGAACTGGTAAATACCACCTCTGACTGGCCCTGCCCACATCTATTCTCAGTCTTCCGTGTCCCAGCTGATTGGGAGGAAATGGGGATTTTGCAGTATCCTTCCCCTGGAGTAGGGTGGGAATGGAGATTTTATAGTATCCTTCCCCTGCCATGCCCACCAAGCCATGCCTACCAAGCCACACCCACAGAACCAGTAGTAAAAAAAATTGAATCCCACCACTGGAGCAGAAACCATGTCCAGCATCATTAACCCATTGAGCCACTGAGCCTCCACCTCTTCTCACTCATAGTCTGATAACCTTCAAGAGCTCTTTTCCATGCCCCCCTCCCCTCCGCGGAGGCATTGCAAGATGCTATCCAAGAGCAAGCCTTCTCACTTCCAGTATGTCTACAACTCTCTGATTCTGTTGTCTAATTCTCTTTCTAAGCAAGATTCTCATGGAGATCTCTTTGACAAAATGCATTGGGTGGATTTCAAGAAATAGCCTTTTTACTATGCAGCAAAGAGCAGGTCTTTTCACTGATCATGGAGAAGCTTGTAGGTGGATGACTGCATAATCATCTCCCAAAACTTTTATCAATCTGGAAACCAGTCATTATCAGAACTTCCTCTCCACTTGATTTTTTCCTTCATCTAGCAAGAAGAGTTTTAGTTTTGATGGATATTAATCATTTTAATCAGCTGGCTGATTTTCTGCCAAGCCTGTTGCTTTTCTTGCTTTAACATACTGTACTAGATTTTAATTATTGTGTTTTATTTCGTATTCTAATTTATTTAGAATTTTATGTGATGTTAAGCAAATTGCCTTGGGAAAATCTAATTTTAAAGGGCAGCAGACACAGTTTAATTCAATTCCTACTCTAGTGGGCATCTCCTTCTCTCTCTCTCTCTCTCTCTCTCTCTCTCTCTCTCTCTCTCTCTCTCTCTCTCTCTCTCTCTCTCTCTCTCTCACTGTGATGAGCAGTTTGTTTTTCATCTTTGACTGCTAGAAATCTGTTCTGCTCCTAACCCTATAGAAATGAGAAAAAAATTCTCCCTTCATATCCTTTTTAAACAACAGCAATGATTGTAATGGAAGGGAATATAGCAGGGGTGAGTTCTACTTACCTTTATTACTAGTTCACATTGTGCCCGTGCACGCATACGCAGAAGCTTCTGCACATGCGCAGATCACTTATGATGACGTCCAGGTCAGTGGGCGGAGCCTCCCACCGGTTTTATTACCGGTTCTTGCGAACCAGTCCAAACCAGGGGCAACCCACCACTGGAATAAATTATATAGAATATAGCAGTGATGAAATGTAAAATTTGTTACTACCGGTTCTGTGGACGTGGCTTGGTTGGGGGGGAAGGTAATATGACTGAGTGGGTGTGGCCAACTTTTTTTTTACTTTTAAAAGCATTTTTTCTACAACCTCTTCGGCTGAAGAGGTTGTAAAAAAATGCTTTTAAAAGCCTCTGATGATCCCAACTGACTTGCCTGATCAGCAGAGGCTTTTTTCCTTTTAAAAACATTTTTTCTATAACCTCTTCGGCCGAAGAGGTTGTAGAAAACAATGGTTTTAAAAGCCTCTGATGATCCCAGCTGAGCCGCGCGATCATCAGAGGCTTTTTTTTTTACTTTTAAAAGCATTTTTTCAGCCAAAGAGGTTGTAGAAAAAATGCTTTTAAAAATAATAATAAAAAAAAGCCTCTGATGACAGCTGGCCATGGGGGGAGGGCAGGGATTTTTGCTACTGGTTCTCCGAGCCACCCACCTCCATCACTACCGGATCGGGCAATCCAGTCCGAACCAGGAGCATTTCACCCCTGGAATATAGTATACAGAATACAGAATGTAGAATACAATAATTGCAATGCCAACACCAATTGCAGAATCATAGTATGGCCTAGACCTTGGCAATATCCTTAATACAGTCTTCTGCCCAATGCATTCATCTACACGCATCCCTAAGAGAGGACCATCCAGCCTCCATTTATACCAAAAACTTTGTTCCAACCAAAATCTGTTTCCTTGTCATTTTAGTTTTTAGTCCATTGATGCTTTTCATATCTTGTAGAACAGCCCCATCTTCTATGGGTCACCTCTTTAAATACAGCTATCCTTCCTCTCCATAGTATTCTCTTCCCCATGCTAAGCATAGCTGGTGTTTCCTCCAATTCCTTATCAGTTTTTCCTCCCCAGGCTCCTTTTCTTCTTGGTTGTTCTCAAGATTCTGTGCAGTTCGGAGAACCGTCAAATCCCACTCCTGGATGGCCCTGCCCAGTGGGGGAATGTAAAATTTGTTACTACCGGTTCTGTGGGTGTGGCTTGGTGGGGGGGATGTGACTGGGTGGGCGTGACCAACTTTTTTTTTTTTTTACTTTTAAAATCATTTTTTCTACATTCTTTTAAAAGCCTCTGCCAATTAGGCAACTCAGCTGGGATCCTCAGAGGCTTTTAAAGCATTTTTTCTACAACCTCTGAAGAGGTTGTAGAAAAAATGCTTTTAAAAACCTCTGAGGATCCCAGCTGAGCTGCACGATCATCAGAGGCTTTTTTTTTAACTTTTAAGAGCATTTTTTCAGCCAAAGAGGTTGTAGAAAAAAATGATTTTAAAAATAATAATAATAAAAAGCTTCTGATGATTGCACGGCTCAGCTGGGCATGGGGGTGTGGAGAGATTTTTGCTACTGGTTCTCCGAACCACCCGCCCCACTCGCTACTGGATCGGGTGATCCAGTCCGAACTGGGAGCATTTCACCCCTGGCCCTGCCCAACCCATCCAGCCCCTCCCAGGAGTCTCGGCCCGTTTTGGATGGAGGTAAGTGCAGGGCACGTGCAGAGGCTTGGGGAGGGCGAAAAACGGGCCTCCCAGAAGTTTGGGAAGGTCAGAAATGGGCCGGATTCCAGCCTCCAGAGGGTCTCTAGAGCCCGGGGAAGCCATTTTTGCTGTCCCGGAGGCTCAAGGAAAACCTTCAGAGTCCGGAGAGGGCAAAAATGCCCCCCACCCACCGTGGTGCATGAGGCTGACTAGGCCACACCCACCATGGCCACACCCACCCAGCAGCTGGGCAGAGAACCCCTTGCTAAAACTTTTGAAACCCACCCCTGGTTGTTTTCCTTATAACCTGGTCCCCAGAACTCAATGCAGTAGTCCAGGGGGTGATGTAGCTCAATGGAAAATAGAAAACAACAATGACTTATGTTGATCTTGATTATACAACTTCTTCGGATGCAACCTAGGATTATATTTGTGTCTTTGTTTTATAGCTGCTTCCTGCTGTCAGCTGTTTAGCAAAACACCCATTATTTTTGCACATACCACAAGCCAGCATGGTTTCTCCCACCCTAAATTCATGCCTATATCCCAAACGTAGGACGCTGCATTTTGAAATTCATCTTGTTGGTTTCTGCATGTTGTTTCCTGGTTGTCAACACCTTCATGAATCTTTATTTTTTGCTATTTTTGTGTTGCACGCATATTTGATTATCCTATTTTCTAACCCTTCATCCGAGTCATTTAAAATATGTTGAACAGCATGAGACCTAGGACAAATGATATTCTATTTGACAGTTCCTTCCAATCTGATGCCAAGCCACGGGCATATTCCCATATTAACCAACAGCTTCTTTAAAAATGTAGAGGGAGGAAAAATCAAAATTAAAAAAATACATCACAATTAAAATTCATATTGAGCGGATTATGGACAGCAGTTTGCTGGTCTTCTCTCACATGTTCCTTCTCCCCGTCTCTCCTTCTCCTTATGGTCTTTGAATGGGGACATAATGAGTTGCCATCATTTTGCCATGTTACATATGTTAAGAGCGGATACTGATTTCTATTCATCACAATCTTCTCCTCCACCTATCAAGTTCTACTCTTTAATGAGCTGGGAGCCAATCAATAATTCATTGCTACATGAATAACTAGGGGATGATAACTACTTATTTGGAAAGATGTAATCAGAACTCATTCTCTCTCTTACTTACCAGCTCCTCCTAATTCCTGGATAATCCAATAGACTTGACGTAGGCATCAAAAGAAATCTTAAACAAGAAGATAGGCTGGATCAGCACGTAGGAGAAAGAGTATAATCATTCCTCGAGGCACAAAGCTTTTTTTTTTTTTATGTTATGAAGTTGCAGAATTCCTATTGTGGTGTTAGGCTGGGAAGCTACTTTTTTTAAAAAATCCATATCATTAATCTTGATGCCATATGTGCAACGGGGAAGGCAGGAATGCTTTGGATGGAACAGAGAGTCATCACTACACAGTAATTTACATTCTTTCACATTAAAACAATTTAATCTGAAGTCTTTTTGGATTGTATGTCCAAGCTGCATTGTGGGGATGGATTGTGTGAAACCATCCCAATTTGTTCTACCAGTTCAAGTTTTTCCATACTTATTAAAAGTACGTATCTTTTTTAGAATCTCTCAAAGTTGGGTTGACCTATGGTAACCCAAGAAAACATGCCAGTGAAATTCTGTAGAGAAGATGATCCGCTATCTGCCATGCTTTGAGAGGACAATAGACATGGATTTTCTTCATCCTGATATGCCCCGGATCTCTAAGATATCGGTTCCCATAACCCCTCTTTGGCTATAGTACTCAGATTTATGAAAGCTGCAGTCCCAATATAACTGGGGTTATATAAAGTTGAAAAAGATGGGTATGCCCCCCTCTTTACTGTACATAATCATAAAAAAGAGCCCTCAAATAGATTTAGTTAAACACTGAGGATCCATTGCTAATCATACATAGACATTTCAGTTGATATTAATCCTATTTACGTGACATTCAAAACTACAGTGCCTTAGAAGTTTTGTTGAATAAGATACGTGACTCTGATAAAATAAAAGGAATTCTAATTAGACAGCAAGATTATAGATTAAGAGCGTTTGCAGATGACTTGGTTGTTACTTTATCTCAACCCATAAAATCAGATCCACATATGCTGGACATAATAGGTCAATATGGTAAGGTGTCCGGATTTAAAGTAAATCAACATAAGACAAAGATGATAACTAAAAATATGTCCATATTTCAAAGAGGGGATTTAGGAAGGATAACGGGGTTTGAAATAGTTAAAAAGGTTAAATATTTAGGAGTATATATTGCAGCTTCAAATATGAAATTATTTAAAAACAATTATAAAGTTCTTTGGCAAAAAATGCAGAAAGAAATGGAAAATTGGAAAAAGCTACAATTATCTCTACTGGGAAGGATAGCAGTAATAAAAATGAATGTATTACCTAAGTTTTTATTTTTGTTTCAAATGATATCAGTGCTTAAGAAAGATGGAAATTTGAGGGAGTGGCAAAAAAGGGGTTAATACCTTTATTTGGGTACTTTTTGCCTACTATTGAAGAGTAGACACTGAAAGTAACGAATTTAGCAGAAATGGCGAAAATTTCAGCGTATTTGAAGGATTATACATAAGAAAGATATGTAACGGAATGGAGAAGATGGATTGATTATATTCAAAATAAGTATCAGACAAGAAAATATCAAATAGCTTATGAATGAATATTAAACTTTAGAAGTATTATGTTATCCATAGTGGAGTTAAGGTTTCAGGGGAGGGATTTGGTAGTTTAAGAATAGTTAGGCTAATTTAGTTTATGATTGTTAATTGAAATACTCTGCATTTTGCTCTGGGAAGTCTGGCGGGGAGGGTGGGATGGGAAGGGGGGAAGGGGGGTGGGGGGATGGGGAGGGAAAAAGGGTGGGGGGAATATTGGGGGGGGATTTTTTTTGTAAAACTTTTCAATTAAAAAAAAAACTACAGTGCCTCTAAAGAAAGGATGATAATAATAATAATAAATCTTTTGCACCCTATTGGTTGAGCAGTTTATTATTCTGTAAATTTTCTCAGACTCAGACCTATGGAATGCTATCCTGAGAGAGGAAACTCCTCCCTCACTCTCCCTCCCTCCCTTCCTTTCCCTCTCCCTCTCCATCACTATGTATCTCGGTCTGTCTGTCTGTCTGTCTGTCAGTCTGTCTATCTGTCTATCTATCTATCTATCTATCTATCTATCTATCTATCTATCTATCATCTATCTACCTACCTATCCATCCATCCATCCATCCATCCATCTATACACAAACACATATATAACTTATATTGATAAAATAATGAACATATATAGTATGGTTAAAGAAAAAACAACCACCACCATAATCACTATTTAATCACTGTTTAAATCTTCTAATGAATTCTAGCTTTGTAGTCCACATTGAAATGGGCCTTTGGAAAAAAAATATTCTTCAAAATCAGCTCCTTTGAGTTTAGTAAGAGAGTATCTTTGAGGAATGTCTATGTGGATTCTCAATCATCCAGGTCATGCTTGCCCCAAAGGTGCTTTTCCAAAAGACAACTAGACTTTCTTGGTTTTTTTCTTTGAAAATGTTTCGCTTGTCAGAACTGAGGAAGCTTCTTGGATGAGAAGTGAAACATTTTCAAGGAAAAACCCCCCAAAAGTCCATTTGCCTTTTGGAAAAGCACCTTTGGGACTATCTTGAGGAATGGAAGCATTTCCACCCCAGCTTTTTATGTTGCTATTTATAATACGTGATTTGTGTCTTTTCATTCTTTTGCACAGGGAAAAACTATGGTATTTTTTTCAGGATGATCCATTGAGCCACCATAGCTGATTTCCATAATTAGGCCTCCATTTTTGTATAATTTAATTCCACTCCCTTGTGAAGTCATTTCAACCAGGGGTGGTATTCCCTTACCTTCGCTACCGGTTCAGAAATGTGAGCACAAGCCTTCTGGGCATGCACAGAGGGTCAAAAATGGGATGTGATGATGTCCAGGTGGGTGGGTGGAGCCTCCCGCAGCCACCGCTACCGGTTTTGCCCAAACCGGATACAACCAGCTGAATACCATTATTGATTTCAACTACTTACTATCACCGCAACTTCCACCAGTAAATGTTGTGACCCAGGCCCAAGTAAGTAGTAGGAAAATCAGCCAGTGCAAAAAACAAATTTTATTCAAACAGCTGAGAATTACTTCATTCCCAGCGTCGTTCAACTAAATTAAAGCAAATTCTTCCCAACACATATTCCTCAATCCTATCGCAAACCTTGTCCAATTAAGCAAACTGCCAAAGGCCTTTCTTGGCAAATGTTCAGAAGTCACAGATACAACAATAAAATACAAGACATAGACGAAGAAGAAGACAAAGCTACCAACGTTGTTTTTCGGCAAAGCCCAAATGCCATTGCTGGTCAGTTTTAAGCCTTATGGGAGGGCCAATCATCTCTTGGCCATACTCCCGAGTTGTCCTTTTTGCTTGAGCTACTCTTGCCTTCTGGCAGCTCTTCTCATGTGTGCATTAGGAACAGGCTCCTCCTGTTCCTCTGCCTCACTCCTATCAGGCTCTGGAGCAGTGGTGGGATTCAAATAATTTAACAACCAGTTCTCTGCCTTAATGATTTCTTCCAACAATCAGTTCACCAAACTGCTCAGAAAGTTAACAACCGGTTCTGCCGAAGTGGTGCGGACTGGCTGAATTCCACCACTGCTCTGGAGGTACTGGAGTCCGCACCTCACTCCCCAGTGGCCTGGCCCCATCTCTGCCTCTGACGCAGAACCCTCATCTAGGCCTTCCCCAGCCTCCAGGACTGGCCCATGTTCTTCCTCAGCCTCATCGCTGTCCGACTCCACTGCCAGCTCCGCAGGCTGTTGGCGGACCACAACAGTAACCTCCAGTGTCAGTGGCTGGCTTTATACTTTTTAGTGCTTAGGAGTTATGCTTAATTAGGAACCCTTGTGGTGCAGAGGTTGGAATGCCGATCCCGTATTGCAGGCTAACTCTGCTGACTGCCAGCAGTTCGATCCTGACCGGCTCAAAGTTGACTCAGCCTTCCACCCTTCTGAGGTCGGTAAAATGAGGACCCAGATTGTTGGGGGCAAGAGGCTGACTCTGTAAACCACTTAGAGAGTGCTGTAAAGCACAGTGAAGTGGTATATAAGTCCAAGTGCTATTGCTATTAATCTTTTGCCTCTGTGTTCAAATTTATTATCCAAGAAGTGGAATAGAAGACGTTTCCGCTGAGCCTGACTCTGCCCCAGAATTGCTTAGTGTTTTTGTGCAATTACTTTCTTGCTGTGGCTGCGTCCTTCTGCCGTCACCGTCTCCTGTGACTCATAAAATGGGTCTGTCTCACCCTCTTGCCACATTTGTGCAATAACATGTGCAAAGCTTTTTAGAAATCCTCTCAAGAGGAAACTAAATATTGATTATTATTCATACAGCAATTATTGTTGCTTTCAGGGAAGAAGATTTTTGCTGTCATTGAAAATGCTAGCAGCATCTAAGTAGTTACATTTAAAGACTTGAAGAAGGTCTGTCAGTTGGATCAACACTTTTTTTTAAGGATAGTTTGCATTTATCTCCACTGTTTCCTTGGCATCCTAGTCCTCATTCCCGAAAACCATTTTTCCCTCCTATTAAGGAATAAGCAATTCTTCTGAGATTCACCAAGGGAATTTTCTACATTCTAACCAATGAGCTGTGGTGGCACAGTGGTTAGAATGCAGTGTTGCAGGCTAACTTACTGCTCACTGCCACAAGTTCGATCCTAACCAGCTCAAGGTTGACTCAGCCTTCTATCCTTCCAAGGTCGGTAAAATGAGGACTCAGATTATTGAGGGCAACATGCTGACTCTGTAAACCGCTTAGAGATGGCTGTCAAGCAGTGGTGGTATTCAGCCAGTTCTATCTGGTTCAGGCAAACCGGTAGTGGCGGTGGGAGGCTCTGCCCACCCAGCCGGATGTCATCACATCCCGTTTTTGACACTGTGCACATGCATGGAAGGTCCTGTGCATGTGCGGAGGAGTTGCACGCGTGCCCGCACTCACATTTACGAACTGGTAGCGAAGGTAAGCTGTAAAACACTATGGAGCGGGAGCAATATATACATCTAAGTGCTCTTGCTATTACTTGCCCCAATTATCCTCGTCCAAAGTAAAGTTCTCTACAAAATGGCTTCTCAAAATTATTCCTCCTTTTTGTGGAACAGAAGTTTGGTGAGACACTTTAATTGCTCTAAAGTGAGAAGAAGTTCTTTGGCAGCTTATCGGAGAATGAGCATTTCTGCAGTATTATTTTATAGCATATACTGTATTTATGGATATGTTATAAGAAAAGGAATCACTCTGGATTTTTTTTTTTGCATCAAGGATGCTTTTATACAATCTGTTTATGGGCAATTTTTAAATCAAGATGAGAACGTTTATAGCTATTTACAGACCTATTATGTAAAGGGAGGAAAATTTATCAGGTGTTTTTTTTTTCTTTTCTTTTCTTTTCAACATCCAGCCAGGGTGGATTTTTTTTTTTAATGTTTAATGTTGGAAAAAGACAGTGGATTTTTTATTTTTAACAAAAAAATAAAATAGAACGGAGAGTGAATACCAAATGAAAGGATATGTAAGCATTCAGCACTGACATAAACTAGAATATATTAGGAGTAAATGGGGTGGCGCAACAGCAAATATAGTATAACATCAGTGTTCTTTTTTTCTTTAGTCTTTCTTGAGAAAACTTGGAGACGAATTGAGCAGTGTGTGTGTGTGTGTGTATTTCCCCCATTTTTCAAAAGTAATGGTTTAAGAGAAACCACAGGGAATATACCCATCACTAATTTTATGAATTTAGATTATTTTTATCCTATAGCTGCCTTCTTTGAGCTTATGTGGATAATAAATTTTAAAATATGCAGTTATGTTACACTGAAAGAATTTAGTGACTCTGGGGTGCTATAGAAATTGTGCAGGCCTGCAATGATGGGCATATCCACTTGTAAAGAGGCAAACACACACGCTCACACATATATCCCCAAATCAAGTCTTTTGCAAGATGTCAGTTTCCATGAGGGAAATTCTCAGCCCAGAGTGAGCTATCTGATACCACTGAAGTATAAAAACGCTCTCAAATCTTTCCTTGATAATAAGGAGATACCTGAGAATTCTCTCTTGAGTTGAAGGTTTCAAGAAGGACTTGGCAGATAAAAAAATAATTTTCCTCCAATAAGGGGGAAAATAGGGGGCTTTGAAAAGGATCTCCTTTCTGAATCACAATTGGCTTATCCATTTCAAGAATTCCTTTCCTATCAGTGATCATCTCTGCCTGTCAAGCTTAGCTCTGAGGAATCCTTGATGAGAGCAACCCTGAAGCTGGGGTGAACACAGCGGAAGCCTGAGGCAAAAAAATTTCAAGATTAACATCTGGAACATTGAGGTGACATCCACACCCAGCCTCTTGGCCTCCTTCCTATAAGGGGCCTTGAAACCTGGCTCTGCCATTTGGCCAGGGGCAGGCCATCGACGGGGACAGGTCATACTGGAGGTGATTGATGGATTGAGAGAAGACTTTACTTTCACCTTGTGTGTACCTTGCTGTCTTCCTTGTCATATTCATTAGTTGTCATATTCATTAGTTGTAATACTTAGAATATTAATGTTTTAATCTTTTACCTTGTTGTTTTTACTCTGTTGTAAGCCACCTAGATAAATAATAAATAAAAATAAGGATCCTGCCAAAAATAAGGATCCTTGGGTAGCTATCAGAAGCTGGGCTCAGAGTAAGGTCACCTTCTTAACAGAATAACAGAGTTGGAAGGAACTCTGGAAGTCTTCTAATCCAACCCCCTGCTCAAGCAGGAAACCCTATACCATTTCAGACAAATGGTTGTCCAATCTCTTCTTAAAAACCTCCAGTGTTGGAGCACTCACAACTTTTGGAGGCAAGTCACTTCACTGATTAATTGTTCTCACTATCAGGAAATTTCTCCTTAGTTCTAGATTGGTTCTCTCCTTGATTAGTTTCCATCCATTGCTTCTTCTCTGGCCTTCAGGTGCTTTGGAGAATAGGTTGACCCCCCCTCTTCTATGTGGCAGCCTCTGAGATATTGGAAGACTGCTATCTTGTCACCCCAGTCCTTCTTTTCATTAAAGTAGATATACCCAATGCCTGCCCCATTACACTATTTTAAGCCTCCACCCTGACTGTTCCTTAGAAGGCCAGATCATGAAGATGAAACTGAAATACTTTGGCCACTTAATGAGAAGAAAGGATTCACTGGAGAAGAGTCTAATGCTGGGAAATATTGAGGGCAAAAGAAGAAGGGGACGGCAGAGAACGAGGTGGCTGGATGGAGTCACTGAAGCAGTCGGCGTGAGCTTAAATGGACTCCAGAGGATGGTAGAGGACAGGAAGGCCTGGAGGAACATTGTTCAAGGGGTTGCAATGGGTCGGACATGACTTCGTAACTAACAACAAAGCCTCCACCTGGCATTCTTTGGGTGTTTCCAGTACCTTTTGGCTGATGATGTGTTGATCATAACCATATCTGACTATGATTTTGCTGCTTCCTTCTGGCTATTGTGACTCTTAAGTTGTCTTTTGGATTTCAGCATACCACCTCTTTGTATTAATGAACAAAACCTACTAACTATTCTTAGTGCTGAATTTGATTTGGAATAGACTTTTTCTTTCCCCTTCAGCTCTTTTGTTTGAAGAGTGATTTATAGACACTGAGATAAGATGGAATAGCACTCTGGATTGTTTATTTTAAATTAGACCATTGGTTCATTTAAGTCAATATTGTCAACACCAATTGGCAATATCCCTTGGGGTTTAAGGCAAGAATTCTCTCAGCTCTAACCAGATCAGGCTTGAATTGTACACTTAGCATAGGTTGTTGTTTTTTTTAAACCAGGCAATGCTTCTCCTTTCCTTCATGTTTTCTGCACCTCTCAGGTTTCAGCCAAAGAGGCCAATCTTTCTTTTTGCTCCTAGAACAGTTTTATTCTGAGGTAAATTGGTGGGAACCATCTGACTGTGCTATTTGAAGGAATTATTGGGGGGGGGGTTCGTAATGCTTTATGTATTTACAAGAAATATGAACCCCTGAGACTGTATGAGTTGGGAACTGGGGCTGTCAGAGGCTTCCTTATCAATGAGTAGACCAGAGGACAAGAACCCAAACCACAAAAAGGCTGGCCTGGATCTATCCAAATATGGATTTTCCCCCCCCAGTATTCTGTATCATACGGGAAAAGTCAGTTAAGCCACCAGGCTAAAAACAAATAGATTGTGAATTCTAGTCCCAAACTAGCTGCTGGGTGACTTGGGCCCAGTCATCAGGAGACTGTGAGTCCTGCATTAAGCATGAGAGCCTATTGGGTGACTTTGGGCCAATCATAAGGAGACTGCAAGTTCTAGCCACACTTTAGGCAGGAAAGCTGGCTGGGGTGATATTGGACCTCTTACTCTGTCTCAGCCCATGCCATCAAGCTTAGGCGACAAGCTAGTTGGTCAATTCCTGTCACAACCAACGGATCAACCTTCTTGGTTAGTCTGAAGACAGCATTAGCAGGAAAAGGATAGGAAGAAAAAGAACAATTCTGTGTCACCCAGTGACATATAATCTATTTCTACCTCATAAGCAGATCATGAAAGAATATCATTCTTCCTAGCCCAAGCTGTAATCTTCAGTTCAGAATGTAGCTGAAAGTCATCAAAACTAAGTCACTAATGAATTTATCTTAATCCCTTTTGAAAGCTACAGAACTAATCATTAGCAGAAATACATTTTTTTAAAAAAAAATCTATAAAAACTCATTCCTGTCTCTTATGCTGTGGGTCCGTTGAAACAGCCAGGAAACCTGGGCTATGGGAGAATTCTGATACGACAGCCATCCGTTAGTGGTCTGATTTATCTATCAAATTGGTTGTATTTATCCTATTCCCTCCATATTTTGTTTAGACCAAATCTGTTGCTTTGCATTGTCGGCTGACTGAAGGCAGCTGCCTCCAGTTTTCATAACATAAGATGTGCATATCTCCCAGCAGGAGAGCTCCGTCAGCAATGCAGTAAATAAATAAACTGAAGGAAATATGTTATTGCTTTCATATCCAGTGTCTAAACCCATTTCAGACAATGAAAGCGGAATACTGGAGGAAACACACACAAAAACACACATCAGAACCTAAGTGGTCTGTCTGCCACCTAGAGATGCCACCAAGGTCTAGCATACAAGCATTAATAGAATGGCTTTAGAAGAACTTGATGCGTTGAATAAAATCTCACAAACAACCATGAAAAAAAAAAAAGAGAGAGAGAAGCTTTTGATTTGGCATACCTAGCAGGGGATCTTTGAAATTTCATTATTCTTAAATATAATTGATTCCAACCCATAGCACTGAAAAAAGCCTGTCCCTCTGAAGACCTCCACCTTTTTAAAAAATACACATTTGTATTTTAAAAAAAATATATACGGAAAGTTATTTTGCGCTTTACAATATTCACTGGCAGCTGACAAATGAGCAGTGTTCTATAGAGAGGAAAATATTAACGAATTCCCACCACTGAAGAACAGTTTTTGAAATTAATGGAATTGGCAGAGATAGCAAAACTAGCTTTCTCTGAGGAAAGAGCGAAAGCCAATCTAGATTTGTTTCTGTTTGAAGACCACTTTTGGACTTCTTACTTGAGAAAGATAAAAATGAAGTTTCACTATTCAGGGATCAGGATTTGACTATTTGATTTGTTACGATTATAGAAATATTGTGTATTTTGCTCTTATTAGAAATGTACACTGTATATTTTATATGTTTAAGCCTAGAATAAGAGGATACATACATGCATGCATACATATAAGCATACATACATACACATACACATACACACCCACACACACACTCATTCATTCATTCATTCATTCATTCATTCATTCATTCCCTGTCTGGGGAATTCTGGGAGCTGAAGCCCACATCTATTCAAGTCACTAAGATTGAGAAATAGTGGTCTAAACTCTAGTCCTTGAATCAACTTCCTTGTTGTGTTGATTAGAATAGAATAGAATAGAATAGAATAGAATAGAATAGAATAGAATAGAATAGAATAGAATAGAACAGGATTCTTTATTGGCCAAGTGTGATTGGACACACAAAGAATTTGTCTTTGGTGCATATGCTCTCAGTGTACATAAAAAGACAAGATACAATTCATAAAGAATTGTTTAGAGACAAGGATAGCCTTGTCTATGTAGGAGAAGAAGAGACTGAGCTGGAAGGCAGGGTTAAATGTGTCATCAATTTGGAATCATTGCACTGTCACAAAAACCTAAGTCCAGCTCTTTCCCAGTGAATTTCATTGCCCCTTATATGGCATCAATTTAGCTTTGACCATTTAGCTGACAAGATTCTTGTATTAGAAGTAACAATAATAAACTCTTCCATGCTTTGAACTCAACAAATACTTCTGGTTATTTTCCCCCTGACAGTCTACCTATCACTACTCTGCTAAAAGTGCCCTATATTCTCAAACTCCAGAAGATGGTAAGCAGTCCCACCAAATGTGGTTGAGTTTGATTGGAGGGTCACAGATACAGTTAAGCAAAGCAGCCACCTGACTTACCACCCAAATCTGCAAAGTACTTTTTGCACGGCATATAAAAAGCAGAAATAAATCCTTTTTTGTGAATGCGACCTCTCCACTTACTTTATTATAATGCTTAATGACATTCCCATAAAATAGTTATGACTGCATTTTATTTTGCTTTCACGGAAACAAAAATTCAGATTGATCCTATTGGTTTGCTCGAAAGAGAAACCCGGGCTCATACTACCATATGTGGTGGATTTGTGTAGAAGATACTGGACTAAAATCCACACATGGTTGGAAAAAATGACAAAAAAAAACACATAGACTTTAAGCCAGAGATTTTTTTAATTAGGGATTGTACCAGAAATATACAATAGAGAATTGAGATACTTGATCATTAATGTGTTTACAGCGACTAGAATTGTGTTTACTAAAAATTGGAAAAATGAGAAAATACCAACACAGGGTGAAGTTATTAAGAAAATTATGAAATGTGCTGAAATGAACAAATGGATATTTGAAATTAGAGAACACGAAGACAAACAATATTATAAGATATGGGATTTATTTTATCAATGGCTAGATAATAAAACATGGAAATGAAATAGGGATGAGACTATTAGAACATAAGAATGGTAGAAATATACAAAATATAATATAAAGTGGTATGACTATTGTTGATTGAGGACGAAGAAATGAATGTTATAATATAAATAATTGAAAATATTTTTATGAAAAGAGATTAATTAGGATTATACTACAAAGATACTTATTAGATTGGTAAAATGAGAAATTAAATAATTAGTAAGTAATGAATATGGTGATGAAGTACAAAAGACTTGTAACCAATTGACACACAGTTTGCAATTGTATGGATGATGGATTTATGTTTTTATGTTTTGTCTTAAAATAAAAAAAAAATCTTTCAAAAAAAGAGAGAGAGAGAAACCCCTACATGAGCAGCTAAGCATTAGAAAGAGGAGCAAAGAAGCAAGCTAATTTGTATATAATTCCACCTCCATGATATAGTATCCAAAAATCACATGAAATTTCAATGAATTCTCTGAGTAATATTCTAGAACAAAGGCTACATTGGGGCTTCTGATTTACAAAACAGGAATAGATTTTAAAATAAGCTCAACAGACTTAAACAGGCATTGAGCTGGGAGGAAAGAAAAAAAAGCATCCCTTTAATCAATCTTTAACCAAACACCCTGTTTTGTAAGAACAAGTGTGCCATCAAAGAAGGTTAACTAATCAGCATTCAGCCCTCTTGTATAAGCCATGTTATTTGGTTATAGCTAATTCTCCTTGTACCATGCACGCTGTTCTGAACAATAATTCAATGCAGCTGGGTTAGGAAGCACCTTGTTATTGACAAAAGAACAGTTACTGCAATAAGCAGATCTCGAACAAGCAACAACTTGGTTGATTTGCAATGCCAATCCAGGCATGGATTTTTGCATTCACTTTTTTTTTCAAGTCTGTCTAAATAATGTCCTAATGGTCACTTGAATTGGTGCATAAAATTAGGTCATATTGTTTGTGGGGACCTTTGTGTTTCCTAGCCAGATTGCTGCATTTGTGAATCGTTTTCACCACAAACAAAAGGGGGGGGGGGTCAACCTATTCTCCAAAGCAACTGAAGGCAGGACAAGAAGCAATGGATGGAAACTAAACAAGGAGAGGACCAACTTAGAACTAAGGAGAAATTTGATGACAGCGAGAACAGTTAACCAGTGGAATGGCTTGCCTTCAGAAGTTAGAATAGAATAACAGAGTTGGAAAGGACCTTGGAGGTCTTGTAGTCCAACCCCTGCTTAGGCAGGAAACCTTATACCATTTCAGACAAATGGTTATCCAATCTCTTTTTAAAAACTTCCAGTGTTGGAGCATTCACAACTTCACAAGTTGTTCCACTGATGAATTGTTCTCACTGTCAAGAAATTTCTCCTTAGTTCTAGGTTGCTTTTCTCCTTGATTAGTTTCCACCCATTGCTTCTTGTCCTGCCCTCGGGTGCTTTGGAGAATAGTTGTGGGTATCCCATCACTGGAGGCTTTTAAGAAGAGACTGGACACTGGCTCTTGTCTGAAATAGTTTAGGGTCTGCTGCCTGAGCCGTGGGTTGGACTAGAAGACCTCTAATGTCCCTTCCAGCTTTGTTATTCTGTTATAATTGATTTTTATGCTCCTGAATCTCATCATACTCTGTTTCTTTCACAGTACCTCCGGATGATCCAATCATCATTGGAGGACCGATCATCAGCCTGCGAGCTGGAGATCCACTGAATCTGACCTGTCATGCTGACAATGCCAAACCAGCAGCAACTATCATCTGGATGAGGAGGGGGGAAGTCATCAATGGAGCAACCTATTCCAAAGTAAGGAGACCTGGCAAACACCTGGAATGGGGAAAGCAAAAATACTTTGGGTTTGCAGAGTTTTTTGCCACAAGGAGCGTCTTATGAAGTACAGCTAGTTGTCAACTAAAAACCCCAATTGGGACCAGAATTGTTATTGCTAAGCTAGGCAATGGCTAATGTGCCTGATTTTACTACCTATTTTTGTCACGGTTCTTAAACGAATCACTGCAGTTATTAAATGAATCATGTGATCGTTAATCAAATCTGGCTTCCTCCATTGACTTTGCTCATTGTAAGCCAGTTGAAAGACAATCACAGTGATGACAATCACATGACCTCAGGATGCAACCATTGGTAAATACATGCCATTTGCCAAGCACTCAAATTTGATCACATGATTGTGGGGATGCTGTAACAGTGGTAAGTGGTAAGGACTGGTGGTCAGTCACTTTTTTCAGTGCCGATCTAAGTTTGAACAGTCACTACATGAATGGTTGTAAGCAGAGATGGTATTTAGACAGTTCATACAGGTTCAGGCAAACCGGTAGCACCGATGATCATTTGGCCCCGCCCACCTGCCCTCGCTCCATCCTATCCTTTATTTCCTGCTTTGTAGCTCATCTCAATTGTACAGCACAGTTGATTCCCCCCTCCCTCGCTGTTCTACTTACCATTGCTGACTTGGAAGGTAAGCAGCTGAACTTCTAAATGCTCCATTTTCAGCGCTGTGCACAAGCGCCTCAGGTGCGTGCATGCGCAAAGTGCATGCTCACCGAACCGGTTGTTAAACCAGCAGCATCCTACCACTGGTTGTAAGTGAAGGAGTTTGTTCAGATCCATTCTTTTCGGAGATCTCAGCCCACATTCTTTCTATCACACAACTCATGGCATCACATCTGTCATTCCATCCCAGCACTGAATCCAGACCTGCTTAGTTTTAGAAAAGAGGGAGAATTATATGCCATTTTATAATGCTCTGGGATCTTCATTTTGAAGAACAATAGAAGTAGAATAAGCAGTTGGAATAATGCTATTTTCTCTACATCGTAGTATAAGAAGCTCAAGTGATCCAGGGTGGGTGCTCAGCAGGAACACCAGAATGGATAAATGTACTATTGTTTCATATACTATGTTGCATGAAATCTATGTATGCTCCTATATCAGGGGTGTCAAACTCGATTTCATTGAGGGCTGCATCAGGGTTTGTTTGACCTTGAGGAGCCGGGTGGGCGTGGCTGGGGTGGGCATGGCCAGCTTGACATCACTCGTGTTGGGAGCACCTGTGGGGGCCTGGGCGGGGCTGGGGGATCCATTGTCTCCTTCCTTCCTTCCTTCCTTCCTTCCTTTTCTTCTTTTCCTTCCCTCTTCCTTCTCCTTTGTTCTTCAGAGGCACCACAGGCTAGTCCTTTGCTGTTTCCAGGGCGGCCCCGCAGGCCAGATCTAAGCACCCCGTGGGCTGGATCCGGCCTGTGGGCTTTGAGTTTGACACCCCTGTCCTATAGTGTATGAAATCTAAATGATCAATAGGCACCCACCACCTGCATTCCACAAAGGCTGGGTTGAGGCCAAGTCACTGAGACCCAAACATGGAGACAAGCAAAGACAGAACTGTAAAACCAAGGATTTTGGACAAAGCAAATTTTATTCAAGGCAAATTGTCCCCATTGCAGCTGGAGAAGCCATAAGCTAGACTGCCTATCTTCCTTTGGTCTCCAGCTGACCATTTTGCGAATATGACACTAGGCTATAATTTCCGAAAGAGTGCTCGGTGCCTGAGTGCAGCATTATATTAGTTTCTAAGAGTTTTATTTCCATTGTAAAGAAAACTCTGCTGCTGAAAATACCACCAAGGTGCCTCTCGGGCAGGCAAAAAGCAGGAGACCTGAGGGAGCAAAGGCTGTGGAAAGTAATAGCTCTCACCTCTGCATATTATAAGCTGCCATCTCAGAGATGTCAGCCTCACCTTCGTGCCTCTTGGCGCCACTTTTATCTTGGGCTGCCTTGAAGTTTTTATTATTGCAGGAGTGGAAATCGAGGTTCATGTGATTTTGTTGTATGTTTGTATTTGGATGGCAAGAAGATGCCACTTTCCTGATAAGTGTCGTTGCTCATTGTTGATGTGGCTGATTGAAAGCAAGAAGGCAGAAGGAAGGAGCTTAAGATACCTAGCAACAGACATGATGATGGTGAAGAATGCTTAGTAAATTGGCTCAGCTGTGAATATCAAAGACTATCCTGAAATAATGTAAAAAAAGATGTGGAGACTCTAGAAAGAGTGCAGAGAAGAGCAACCAAAATGATTAGGGGACTGGAGGCTAAAACATATGAAGAGTGATTGCAGGAACTAGGTATGTCTAGTTTAATGAAGAGAAGGACTAGGGGAGACATGATGGCAGTGTTCCAATATCTCAGAGGCTGCCTCAAAGAAGAGGGAGTCAAGCTATTCTTCAAAGCACCTGAGGCAGGGCCGGATTTAGATGAAAAGAGGCCCTACGCTATTCCACTTATGAGGCCCTTTCACCTATAGTGAAAGTGTAATTTTAATTTTGCTAACAATTTGAATGTAGGTCCCTCTTGAACTTGAGGCCCTAGGCTGAAGCCTAGTTAGCCTATAGGAAAATCCGGCCCTGACCTGAGGGTAGGACAAGAAGCAATGGGTGGAAACTAATCAAGGAGAGAAGCAACTTAGAACTAAGGAGAAATTTCCTGACAGAACAATTAATAAGTGGAACAACTTGCCTGCAGAAGTTGTGAATGCTCTAACACTGGAAATTTTTAAAAAGACGTTGGATAACCATTTGTCTGAAGTGGTGTTGGGTTTCCTGTCTGGGCAGGGGGTTGGACTAGAAGACCTCCAAGGTCCTTTCAAATTCTGATATTCTATTCTATTCTATAAATCTGATGAGAATCTGTAGTCCAATATAGTCTGGAGTTTAATTCACCATATCTGAAAAACACCCAGTTGGACAGAACTGGTCTGTTCTTATTAGTCTGTCTGTACTTGCTGGCTTCAGGCTTCTGGCAAAATCATTTCCAGTGATTTCTTCCCTGGAAATCTTAATGATCTGAGTGTCAACTTTGAACCGAACCTGGCCACAGCCATTTTCTGTTCCTCAGTTGCCACACAGAGGGGGAAGGAGGAGGGAAGGAGGTTGGGATGCCTTACTAGACACAACAGAGAGCTTTCTCATGAGAACCAAGGTCATCTCTAGTGGCAACGGATAAGGTCAGGGAAGGAGTGCCTGGAGAGCCCACCAATTAACTCAATTGGCCAACGTGACTTGTGACATTTGGAGATGGGGTTATTTCCTATTTTAATTATATTGAAACAGCGAGAAAGATTTAGAGCTGATTTTCCTTTGAAGCTGTGCCGATATGATGTACTCAATAAAGATCTTTGAGGAAAGTCCCAGTCTCAGAGTTCTGATTTGCTTGGATTCATTAGTTGGAACCTTGACACTGGGATTTCCCACTGACAAAGCCTGTGATTCAGGACTCACAACTAAGGAAGATCAAGTCCAGAATCAAAGAAGGTTTGATTGCCCATGATGAGATTGTCCAAGTAAAGTCCCAGCATGGTTAGGAGAATTTCTTGGTTCTTGTTGAGAAGAACCAATCACTTCTCTAATTGGATGTGTGGAACAAATCCAGGACCTAGGAAATCTAAACAGATGGGAGAGATTCTTTTTCCCCAGCAGGGTTTGAATTCACTGTATATGGCAATTGCATACCAAACTGGGACAACCCCACATTCACATCATATCTGTGCACAGGAATTGCATGTCTTAATCCTTTGGATAGCAGATACTCTTTTCACGGAAGTGATTCTTTGTTTGTTTTCTTGTTGCTTTTGTTTGCTCCAGAGAAAGTGCTTCTGCTTTTGTGAACATCATATCTGATGTTGTTTGGAAGTGATCCAAAGAAAACTACTGCATACACAGATTCTTTGTGTACAATTTATAATTTAGTGGCAAAATGTCTGATTTGTATGCAAACATTCCCAGGTTCAATGGTTAACACCTATAGTAAACTTTTGTATGAAGCTCAGGAATTAGAAGATGGCTGCCAGTCAAGACTGGCAGCAATAGGCTGAATGATCAACGGTCTGGCTTAATGTAAAGGCAACTTCTAATATTCTTATTGATATATATGCAGCTTCTGTTCCAAAAACTTCTTGGAGGCCCATGATGAGATTGTCCCTTATTCAGTGGTGAAATCCAAATTTTTTTACTACTGGTTCTGTGGGCATGGCTTGGTGGGCATGGTGTAGCTTGGTGGGTGTGGCTTGGTGGGTGTGGCAGGGGAAGGATACTGCAAAATCTCCATTCCCTCCCCACTCCTGGAGGAAAGATATTGCAAAATTCCCATTCCCTCCCCACTCCTGGGGGAAGGATATTGCAAAATCTCCATTCCCACCCCACTCTGGGGCCAGCCAGAGGTGGCATTGCCAGTTCTCTGGACCACTCAAAATTTCCACCACCGGTTCTCCAGAACCTGTCAGAACCTGCTGGATTTCACCCCTGCCCTTATTCCATAACCGCAGATATGGTCTTCTGAATGAGACTAATGCTTCCATAAGGCAGGCCTCGTCCTCCTTCCATCAGTGAGCACAAATTGAAGATGTCTATTGAGATTCTCAGTCATCCAAGTCATGGTTGTCCCCAAAGTGCTTTTTCAGGAGGCAACTTAGACTACTTGCTTTTTTTTTTCTTTGAAGACGTTTTGCTTCTCATCCAAGAAGATTTTTCATCTCTGACAGGATCCTTCCATTCCCCACCATCCAGTCCGAGCTGAAAAAGCTTCTTGGATGAGAAGCAAAACGTCTTCAAAGAAAAAAAACAAGAAGTCCATTTGCATCTTGAAAAAAGCACCTTTGGGACAAATTGAAGAAGTATTGACACGTTAATCAATCTACACTAGCGAGATCAGAAGAACAGAAGAAGGCAGAAATAATATTCCACAATATTGTCTTACAGAGAGAGCTGGTTTGGTGTTGTGGTTAAGGCGCCAAACTACAAATTGGGAGTTCTAACTCCATCTTAAACACAAATCTAGCTGCATGACCTCAGGGCAGCCATATTCTCCCAGCCCTGGGAAGAAAAAGACAAGGGCAAAATACTTCCGAAAACCTTGCTAAGAAGATGTACGGACTAGTGTAGGGTCTAGTGCAGGCAATTGTCAGGAGTCAACACTAATTTGAAGGCAACCCCAGAATTTTCCTTCTATGTAAAATACAGGTAGTTCTCGACTTACAACCATTCACTTAGGGACTGTTCAAAGTTACAACGGTACTGAAAAACAGTGACTGTCGGTCATTGCAGCATCCCCGTGGTTACGGGATCAAAAATGTGGATGCTTGGAAACTGGTTCATATTTATGACATTTGCAGTGCCCCCGGGTCTTTTGCGATCTTCTGGCAAACAAAGTCAATGCAAAAGCCAGATTCACAACTGTGTGACTAGTTAAACAACTGCAGTGATTCAAGAACAGTTGTAAAATGGGGCAGAATTCACTTAAGTGTCTCACTTAGCAACAGAAACTTGGGGCTCAATGGTGGCCATAAGTCGAGGACTAGCTATACATAGAGTCCCTCTTTTTGACTTTCTATGTCCTTGGTTAGTTGGAGTATCTTTGGGGCTGGGGTGCCTTCTACTATCTTCCTTCATTCCCATTTACAAAACCCATCCTTCAGGCCCTGTCCTGCTATAGCAATGGCAATAGCACTTAGACTTATATACCGCTTCACAGTGCTTTACAGCCCTCTCTAAGCGGTTTACAGAGTCACCATATTGCCCCCAACAATTGGGCCCTCATTTTACCCACCTCGGAAGGATGGAAGGCTGAATCAACCTTGAACCTGGTGAGATTTGAACTGCCAAATTGCAGGCAGCCGGCAGGCAGCAGAAGTAGCCTGCAGTACTGCACTCTAACCACTGCGCCACAGTTGCTCATTGAAGCTATCATTGAACAAGCCCAGTAACTGATTTACATCAATGTCTTTACTTGTTTCTCTCTGCCAGATATGATTTGCCTGCAGTATTACAAGAAGATTCTTGCTTCATTACACCCAAATCCTAAGACATTTCATTCTTCCTATCACGAGCCATCATTTAGGAAATAACCTCCGGGACACCAAAGTTGCAAGAGAAAAGAGAGTGGGAGTAGAAAAGATAAAACCTGGATTATGGAAAGCCCAACACAGATGGTGCTATTTGCACCTTGGTGTCCTCAAATCCCTTTTCTGATCTCTCGTGTTTCTTTTAGATGCCTTTGCTCACTCGTCCTGCTCTCCTTCCATGTGTTGTCTCCATTGATACAAGAAGCACATATTCTCACTTTCCAGAATACCATGAGAATACAGAAGAGCAATTAAATCAGGAGCTTAACTTTGCCTCCTGAAACTCCAGACACCAGCCAATGCTAATTAGAACCAGTACTCCCTTACCCTCATTTTGTGTTGAATTAATTCCCGTCTGGTCCATTAATATGACATTCTGCCTGCAGATTTTTCTGAGCCTGGTACAAAAATCTGCTTGCCTGCTTCTATTTAAAAGTCTACTCCCTTATGATGTAAAAAAAAAAAAAAAAGGAAGAGTAGAATGCTTTCTATCCTACATATACCCAATTCCAGGCCAAAGTAAGGCTATTCAATCTCAGCATGAGGTTGCTAAAATATATACTGATATTCAGTACAGGTAATCCTCAATTAAGATTATGGGAGTGACGGGCCGCTCCCATGTGACTCCTCTCCTGCGCGAGCTGCATTGGCTTCCGGTGGACTTCCGGGTGCGCTTCAAGGTGTTGGTGATCACCTTTAAAGTGCTCCATGGCTTAGGGCCAGGGTACTTACGGGACCACCTTCTGCCACCAATAGCCTCCCACCGGCCGGTTTGCTCCCACAGAGAGGGCCTCCTCAGGGTGCCGTCGGCCAGACAATGCCGGCTGACGACCCCCAGGAGGAGAGCCTTCTCTGTGGTGGCACCTACCCTATGGAACAATCTACCCCCAGAGATACGAGTGATCTCCGACCTTCGGATTTTTCGTCAGGCCCTAAAAACTTATTTTTTTCAGTTAGCCGGTCTGTCTTGATTTTAGGGTTAGTTTTAATATTTTAATATTGATTTTAATTGACAAGTTTTAAATTATGAGCCAAATTTATAAATTATTTTAACTTTATTTTTTAACTGTGATGTTTGTATAGATGTTTTTATCTTGGCTGTTCACCGCCCTGAGTCCGAAAGGAGAAGGGCGGTATAGAAATTTGAATAATAAATAAAGAACAGTTCATTTAAAGTGACCATTCAAAGTTACAATGGCACTGAAAAAAGAGGCTTATGACCATTTTTCACACTTATGACCGTTGCAGCTTCCCTTTGGTCACCTGAACAAAATTCAGATGCTTGGCAATTGACTCGTATTTATGACAATTGCAGTGTCCCTGGGGACATGTGATGACCCTTTGATGACCTTCTGCCAAGCAAAGTCAACGGGGAAGCGAGATTCACTTAACAACCATGTTACTAACTTAACAACTGCAGTGATTCACTTAACAACTCTGGCAAGAAAGATCGTAGAATGGGGCAAAATGCCCTTAACAAATGTCTCATTTAGCAACATAAATTTTGGACTCCGTTGTGGTTGTAAATCAAGGATTAGCTGTATGTGTTTTCCTAAATTGATGATTTCCAAGTGAGTTGGGTTTCCAGTCCATATATCCAACCTATCTGAGAAGATGCAGAATAATTATTCTTTAAAGGTCACCTTTTGCAAAGCTTGCTACAAGTACATTCAGAAGATCTGCATGTACGTTTATTTGGAATTACTTCAGAACCTCTTTAAGGATCCGTTAAACCAGGGGTGAAATGCTCCCGCATCAGACTGGATTGCCCAGTCCGGTAGCGATCTTGCCAGTGATTCGGCAATCCGGTAGTGATCTTCCTGGTTTTAACCAGGAAGCAATGTGTTTTTTGCATGTGCAGAAGGTCTGTGCACACACGTGATGCATGCGTGCCACACATGTGCTTCCAAACCAGTAAGGAAGGTAAGTAGATTTCACCCCTGCGTTAACACCTTCCCCCCGAGGGATTTATGTTTGGATAAAAATACCTCAGCCTGCCAAAGCAAACTTCACTGGAACTTGGAGAGTAGCAAAATAAATACTGTCACTGTCTTATTTCTCTTTGGGGGGAGGGCATAAAATTGGCATAATAATTTTTATGCTTTTTAAGAAATGTATATTATAAATAATATGTGTGTGTGTGTGTGTGTATGTATATATTATATATTAGATTTTAGATGCTGGGTCCTTTTTAAATACACCTAGGCAAAGAGATTTGAAAAAAAATTGTCTGAATGTTTGTTGTTTGGCAGGAATTTTTTAAAAATAGATTTGCTATATATAATATTTTTTAGATTTGCTATATATATTTTTTCCATTACTGAAAGACATATGGGGGAGAGAGATTTGTACTGACCAAAATTTCCTACTTTTAAACTCTGTTCCCATTATGTTACTTCATTATCAAGAGTTTAAGAGAGATAATGAGGGTAATAGAAGAATATTCAGTATTAATTCTAAGTATGAAAAACAGGTTTTTTAAAGTGCTATGCAAAAAAATCTATTAAAATTAATTAAAGTCCAATTAAATAGCTGATGTTAGCACAACCCACCTTCCATTGCCTGAATCCCAAAACCAACCCAAATAAAAATACTATAAGAATATAGAGAATTAATTTCCTATTTCAGGGGAGGATTAACTAATATAACTGAACAGGCAAAGGAGAACATGGACACTTGGAAAAGAGGACAGAATAATTGTATAATTTTGTATATTGTATAAAAACCTGCAGTGGAAAACTGCAAAAAAAATATACAGTGGTACCTCAATACTCATCCTTAGTTTGTGCTGGGAAATGCAATGAGTACCAAAAAAGATGAGTACCAAAGAGTTTTTTTCCCCATAATGAATAATTTGTTGAGTCATAAATGGTGCAGTGGCCTAGAGATGAAGCTCTCGCCTCACAATCAGGAGGCTGTGAGTTCGATCCTAGCGGCAGATATTTCTCTCTTTGGGCACAATGATATCAGTTGCAAACTCTGTACTGGTGACAGGAAGGGCATCCAGACAGAAAAAACTCAGCTCCATTCAGTTGCACCAACTCCACCCTGAAGCAAGAGATTATGGGTTCATTAAAAGACAAAAAAATAATAATAATTTGGTGAATCATAAGGCATCCGACACTGACACATTCTAATTTGTACATTGAGTAGCAAACAAACAATGAGAAATACCGGGACAAAATTTTCATGTCAAAATGTGTTGAGTATCAAATTTGATGAAAGCGGTTGAGTACCAAGGCCCCAATGTACTTAGGTCCACATGTATATTGTTTCAGAATCAGAAATATTGTTTTTTTTCCCCCCAATTGCAATACTTTCCCAACAAATCTTTATTTTCAGGAACACATGCTAGCAATAATAGACAATCAACAATGGTGTATTTTCCAAATTTCACCATAGAATGTATGAGTTGTGTGACTTCCAAATTCCATTGATAATGGATTTGAAGAGTCTGCACTGAAGCCAATGTCTGGAATCAGGAAATAAATTAAATAGTGTAAATGTAGACTGTTGAGTTTTATCAGAGGATGAGGTGCAGAAAGGAGCAGACAATTTACAAGGTCATAATACATGAAAATTGAGTGACTACTGTTGTGAAAATCAGTCCAACAGTTAAAAAAAAAACAGCAATAAGATATTCAAAAAAGCCAGAGAATATTTTATTTTAGGGCTATTCTTCCAGATGGAGGATATAAGAACAAAAAAGAAGTCATGCCCTCCTTTTTCTGGACATCTGATAACCCTAATTGTTGCATCACTGCCATGTTCTGCGATAAGGATTCATCTATGTTCTCAATTCTCTGATCCAGACCCCTGACTAGGAGTTCGTTTGTACAACAGGGGTGAAATTCAACCGGTTTGGACTGATTTGGGCAAATCAGTAGGGACGATTTGAATTGGTTCGCCGAACCGGTAAAAACCACCCCTGGTTGGCCCCGCCCATGTCTGCCAGCTCACCTGCTCGCCACTCATCCCTTCCGGCTGCTCGCTCACCCCTTCCGGCCACTCGACCCATTCAACGTTAAATACTGCAGGAGAGAGAATCCAAACTTTTCTCCTTCCATTTACAGCAGAGCTGCGGCAACTTATCCCTTTAAGATACTTCGACCCCTGGGAGGGAGGGGGCCAGGGAGGACCATAAAGGGAGCAATAGCTCTGCTGTGAATGGAGGGAGAAAAGTTCAGCTTCTCTCTGCCGCAGCATTCACTATGAGCCCTTCTGGTGCTCATACACACATTTTTTTCCTGCCGGTTCTATGGGCGTGGTTGGTGGGGAGGGTCATGTGACTGAGTGGGCATCCACTCAGTCACAGGACCCACACACACCAAACCATTCCCACAGAATTGGTAGGAAAAAAATTGAATGTTACCACTGGCGTATAATACAGATAATCCTCAACTTACAACAATTCACTGAAAAATGTGACTTATGATTGTTTTTCACAGTTATGACCATTGCAGCATCCCCATGATCATGTGACCGTTGAACCAGCCTGCACAAATCAGAAATAGGCAGGTTTTGAGGAAGCCAGCTCCTGAAGCTTTAACCAAAAGTACCATCTTTTTTTTTTTGCAACTCTCTTTTTGTAACAAAACTCTTTAATTTTAAAAAAGAAACTTATTAAAATTTTAAACTGACAAGCTAAAAATGCAAACTAAGAAGGAAAAGGGGAAAAAAAGCTACTTATATTTTATTCTTATCAATAGTCACTGGTTAAACAATGAATTGACTACTGTAATGCAAACAGTATAAGATATCATTGAAAGTTATGAAAGAATCTCTACCGTACAGGTAGACCTCGACTTACAATCATTCGACAATTGTGATTCTTCGGAACAGGGTCCAATCAGAAACATATGCCTTTGGTTAATTATCAGGTGTCTATTTGCACCAAGTTCCATTTGTTGCAATTTAGCGTATTTCCACTTCTCCATGCAAAAGCTAAAATTTCAAAAGTACAGCAGACTGACATACGGTAGTTGGTCTCTCAATGCAGGTAGTTCTCAACTTACAACAGTTCTCAACTTCATTTAGTGACTGCTCAAAGTTACAACAGCACTGAAAAAGGGACTTATGACCATTTTTCACACTTATGACTGTTGCAGCATCCCCATGGTCACATGATCGAAATTCAGATGCTTGGCAACTCACTCATATTTTTGAAGGTTGCAGTGTCCTGGAGTTATTCGATCCCCTCTTGTGATCTACTGACAAGCAAAGTCAATGATTCACTTAACAAGCCAGGTGTCTAACTTCTCGACCGCAGTGATTCACTTAACAATGGTGGCAAGAAAGATTGTAAAATGGGGCAAAACTCACTTAACAAATTGTCTCACTTAACAATAGGGCTCAGTTGTGGTTGTAAATCGAGGACTACCTGTATTTATAAATCCTGCTAGCTGTCCTTGCAGGGTTTCAGAATCCTTGCAAAATCCACAAAGACGTAAATAAAAATCTCAACCAAAGGGGTAACAAAGCAAAGGCATTTCCATTATCCACCAAGCTGAATAAAATCCTGTTGGAGAAGATGTGAACCGTTTTTGGCAGATTTAATTCCTTGTGATGAATTCCTGATCAGACTTTAGGATAAGGGACATGGGTGGGCTTCAAAAATTTTAGCAAGGGGTTTTCTGCCTGGTTGCTGGGTGGGTGTGGCCATGGTGGGAGTAGCCTAGTTGGGCTCCTGTACCACGGCCGGGGGGGGGCGTGTTTTTTCCCTCCCCGGGCTCCGGAGGCTCTCCGCAAGCCTTTGGGAGGGCAAAAACAGCCTCCCCGGGCTCCGGAGGCCCTCTGGAGGCCATAAACAGGCCCAGTTCCAGCCTTCCCAAACTTCTGGTAGGCCCGTTTTTTGCCCTCCCTGAGCCTCCGCACATGCCCTACACTTACCTGGATCCAAAACGGGCCGCTTGGGGACTGCTGGGAGGGGTGGGGCAGGGTGGGCAGGGCCAGCCAGTGGGATTAGGGGGTTCTCCAAACTGCACAGAATCTTATCTAGAGATACACCTGGGAACCCCCAGCAGCCCATCCCTGATAAGGGATAGGAAGAGAGAGAACCGGGCTGCCACTTCTTTTAAAGAAAAAAAACACCCCTCCCGTTTCTTCCAGTGTGACATTTCCTCACACCCCAAGCAAACTGCAGAACTGGAAGCCTGGATGATCACAATGGAAAGGAAATGTTAAAGCCCTTTGAAATGTATTCGGCCCTTCTAACCTGAATCAAACCATCTGTGTGTCTGCTATTTATTCTGTTTGGGAAGAGAATATGTCTTTGAAGTGATAGGCAAGGAAAGAAAGCACAGTCCTTCCTACCGTCCAGGTTCTGTTGTTCCTGATTCACTTTCCCTTGAAACTTTCCTTTACTGGAGGAAAAAAAGCTGGCCTTTATTTCACAAGGGGAGAAGCTGTTTAGGAACAAGGTTATGGGGAGCCATTTCCACTGAATGATTCCAGCGGGTTATTGAAAAGTGGGTGGAAGCAAAGATTTCCAGATAGGCAATGTGCAGATGAAGAGAGAAGCATCAAATGATTGGCTTGAAGTCCAAGGATGTAGAGAGCAAGGTCATCCACAGCTAAAGATAAAACTCAGATAAAACACTTGAGCACAAAAGAATCTCTAGATTTGTTTCTGGTTGAAGACTTTGTCAAGAAGAAATATAGACTTGGTCATTTGCAGAAAATCTAGAGAACTCAGTAAATATCTACTTTGGACTCATCATCACCATCATCATCATCAAAAAAGGAGTGCCAATCTTGAATCTCATATCTTGCAGTGGAATGGGCTGATTTGTTTGAATCCCCTTCCCTGTAGAACAGAAATTCTGAAATTCTGGCTATTTAACATTCTTAAATAAAGTGGGGGAATGGGCCTATGTTGTTGTTAGTTGCGAAATCGTGTCCTACCCATCGTGACCCCATGGACAAGGTTCCTCCAGGTCTTCCTGTCCTCTACCATTCCCCGGAGTCCATTTAAGCTCACGCTTACTGCTTCAGTGACTCTATCCAGCCACCTCATTCTCTGTTGTCCCCTTCTTTTGCCTTCAATCTTTCCCAGCATTAGGCTCTTCTCCAGTGAGTCCTTCCTTCTCATTAGGTGGCCAAAGTATTTGAGTTTCATCTTCAGGATCTGGCCCTCTAAAGAGCAGTCAGGGTTGATCTCCTCTAGGACTGACTGGTTTGATCGCCTTGCAGTCCAAGGGACTCGCAGGAGTCTTCTCCAGCACCAGAGTTCAAAGGCCTCAATTCTTTGGCGCTCAGACTTCCTTATGGTCCAACTTTCACAGCCATACATTGCAGCTGGGAAAACCATAGCCTTGACTATGCACACCTTTGTTGGCAGGGTGATGTCTCTGCTTTTTAGTATGGACCTATATCAATATCTATCTGGAGTGCATATCTCAATTCTTAAAGCCCCCATAAAAGCAAGCAAAAGATTCAGATCAGGTATGACAGGAAATTAATTCTGAGACAAACTGCATTCACATCCTTCTCATGAAATATTACAAAAAGATGAAGCTTTTGAATGGGGTCTCTCCAATGACTGCACCCAGGCAACCTTTGGTATTTAGCAGTGTGAAGGGCTGGCAATGGCGTGCCATAAGGCTGGTGCCCTCTTGAGATGCATACGAAAACATGCTCAGTGCAGCATGGTAATCAGCTTTCAAATATTCTATTTTATTAATATGCATGGCTTGTCTAACTAGATAGAATTAAACATGCTGACTGAAAGAGCTCATGGAAAGAAATGATAAATATTAGAAATTTAGATAAGCAAGCAGGTCCGGATTCATCATGGTATATTTGACATTTTCCAAGGCATCCAATGAAAGTGTTCACTTCCCTTGGTTCTAGATTTATTGATTGCTTTGCTAAGAACTTCTGATACCGCAACAGATTGCTATACATAACTTGTTCTGTCCTGTGCAGTTTGGACTGGAAGATAATACTGCTTAGTGCCTATTTCACCAAAGACCTTCATACGGCTTACAGTTCATTGAAAGCTCAACAGTATAGCACAGGTGTGAAACTCAGGAATGACTGACACAACCACATTACTCCACAAATTATTTACTGAAATATGCATAATCATTTCCTAAAGCATCTTAGCACAAGATGCAATAAATAATAATAATAAAGCAACGATCAGTACAAATTACAGATCTGTTTTTGCAACCAAGAGCTTTGGTGAATTCACTTGGTGTGGGAATTGAAATCTGTGATGAAACAGATTCAAGCTCCTGGCAGGAGAGCATTAATATATCTGGGTAATACAACCAAAAATTTCTGACTTGTATCTCCAGATAACATGGTGCTCCCATCTTCTCTTGGCAGATCTTAATTCTTGGAAAGAGGTATGGCCACGGAGGTTCCATTCAAGACTTTGAATGCCATCACTGATATTTTCTCTCAGACTAAAAGCATACTATTGGCTGGTACAATTTCTTTAAATCTTTGAGCTAGCAATATGGAAATCGAAATAGGTTTTTCACGCTCTTTCTTTTGTATTTTATTGCTGACCTTGTTAGCTTCAGTTTGTTCCTCCAATTCAAGTCTCCCTTTTAATGCAGGATCAGTCAGTTTGCATATTCAGTGCTAAAGGCTGATCCTATTCAAATGGTCTATTCTTTTCCAAAAGTTAATAATGTGTTGAAACTTGCCCTTCTGTTTCCTAAACATTTCTCTCTCTGCAAAAGAATATATATATATATATTTCTATTGTATTCCTCAGGATGCTTCAGGATGTCCTTTAATGATGTCTGAGGGTTACTATTTTTTTTTTGCTGGGAGTGCAAGATACCGGCACTTTTATTATTTAATTAAAAACTTCTTCACTCTGAACCTCCTCTCCTTGTCCTAGCTAATGCAAGAAATAACCTCAGGGTATCTCCCATTGGGAAGACATGGAAGCTACAAAGCAAGGAAGCTACAGGGAAAGAGAGTTCACACACAAATTTCTTCTTACTTAGCACAAGGTTCCTGAACCCATGTCGTCCTTTGAGACTCTCGCCCAGGTTTCCTTTAATCTTAAGGGAAAAGAATTTCTTTCCCCTCAAATTAAAGCAGAATGGTTGGCGAAGGGCAGGAAATACATTCAGCGGAACACCAAACATAATAACCGGTTCTTTGCTTTCTTCTGCAGACAGTTGTCCGTGATGGCAAGAGAGAAAGCATCATGAGTACGCTGTTTGTCTCTCCATCTGATATCGAGAATGGCCAAATCATCATCTGCCGAGCTACCAACAAAGCAGTTCCAAGTGGAAAAGAGACTTCGGTCACCATTGACATCCAACGTGAGTGTGATGGAGTGGGTGCATTTTTTTCTGTCCGTTTTTGCATTTTATTCCACAGTATTCACACTATCAAAGGTGTTGTTTTTTTTCCTCAAAAGGCAACTGGACTTTCTTTGTTTGTTTGTTTTTATTTGAAGACGTTTCGCTTCTCATACAAGAAGCTTCATCGGTTTCAGACCATTTACACATGGATTTCATACCTATTTACACACTGAGTCAGCTGACCTTGAGATAAACCCGCAAGTGGCCTCAACAATTCTCTCAGGGAGAGTGATAACGACCAGATGATTGCAAAGAATATATGATTCTTCCATCCCCTTCCCATACCTGTCAGAACTAATCCTTCCATCTTGCCAGGGGTGAAATTCAGCAGGTTCTGACAGGTTCTGGAGAACTGGTAGTGGAAATTTTGAGTAGTTTGGAGAACCGGTAAATACCACCTCTGTCTGGCCCCAGAGTGGGGTGGGAATGGAGATTTTGCAGTATCCTTTCCCCAGGAATGGGGTAGAAATGGGGATTTTGCAGTATCCTTCCCCTGGAATGGGGTAGAAATGGGGATTTTGCAGTATCCTTCCCCTGCCACACCCACCAAGCCATGCCCACCAAGCCACACCAAGCCATGCCCACAGAACCGGTAGTAAAAAAAATTGAATTTCACCACTGCATCTCGCCCACCATCCTTCCAGAACCAATGAAGCTTCTTGGATGAGAAGTGAAAAGTCTTCAAATAAAAACAAAGAAAGAAAATCCAGTTGCTTTTGAAAAAGCACCTTTGAGACAACCATGACCTGGATGACTGAGAATCTCTGCAGATGCTCACACTGTATGGAGAGGGAGTCACAAATGAGATTACCTATATATTTATTGTGGTCTATCCTCTTTTACCTAATCCAATTAACATAAAAAATTATTGGAGAATTACTAACACCCTCAACCCCCTGTAGCTCCCGGATATTTGGGAGGCGGGAGAGGAAGAAGGGAAGGGAGCTTGGCAGTTAAACTGGGACACCAAATCTATGTGAGCATGTGTGTGTATGCACACGCTAATTTAATTGTCTCCTTGTTCGCTTGTTTGATGTTGAAATCGATCAGCAGAACAATGCAGAAAGGAACACATTGAGGTGACAGCAATGCCAAACTTCCTCTCTTTTTTTATGGTTGGGCATGGTTCTGTAGGAGATGGTTGATGAATTCTCAAGGGTTTTCAGTAATGTAAGAGACAGAGAGTAGAAATAAGGAATTTGTCTTTGCCTTGATGGAAAAGAAACATAGATTTCCGCATCATAGATTTTTTTCCTAGTTAAGAATAAGGCTTTAGAAGATGCCAGAACATGTCTTATATTATTGAACACCCAACAACTAGCAAACTTTTGATGTTATTATAACATTCTGTAGTTTGCCCAGGAGGAATGTTTACAATGCACATATTCTTAGGGCATTAATGATACATGTACTGAATGAACTGGATAAATGGGACAAGTTATGGACAGAAAACTACAAGTTGACACTATTGATACCATATAAAGAAAATCTTTACAAGATGTTCTACAGATGGCACCTAAAGAGATGAAGTATCTTATTATTCACATCTTAACAGCAGCACGTATAGTATAGCTCAAAACTGGAAATCCGAATTACTACCAACAGAAGAAAAAATAATTTCAAAAATAACAGAATGTGCAGAAATGCACAGACTTACAAAAGAATTGCAAGAGAAGGACGATACCGATTACCATTTAGTCTGGCAAAGGTGGTACTCCTGGTTAGAGGGAAAGATAGGACCAATAGACAACACTTTCTGTCAATCTAACCAAGAAACATAGACAATTATGTAAAAGGTAAAATAGAATGATGATGTAGAGAAAAACTTAGAAGGATTTCTAGAAAGTTATAAGATGTAGTTGATATTTTCATAAAAAAGGAAACCTTGGATATGTATAAATGTCTAAATAAGTAAACATTTAAAATAGATATGTATAGAAAAGAATAGATGAAATAGAAAACAACCACCAATGCAACAGCTTTCAGAAGTCAGTCAGTGGACTGAGTTAGTGTTGGTCTGTTTTTTCTTTTGTATTGTTTTAATGTACCCATGTTTGTATGTATTTTTGTTTTGTGTTTACCTTAATAAAAAAAATTAAAAAAATGATACATGTACTGAAGCTATAGAGGGGAGAGCATGATAAATTGCTTCTGCTTGTTTACTTGAAGAAATTGAATGTGCTGCACCTCTCCCCAAAAAACTCCAAAAATGACATATAGAAAGTTGCTGGTATTTGAATCGATTCACTCCTAGTGAGCAGTCTTTCACTGGTCAGTCATCAAGGCCGAACGAATCTTCTCAGCCACTTCGAAATGCAAGGCAGTTGTAGCCTAAATAATTTAGTGTTTGCAATGGCTAGCAGTTATTGCCAGATGAATTGCCAAGATTCAAAGCATTCTGGAAATGAAGGTCTAGGGAGACCCGGAAAGGGCAAAGGGGAAGGTATGTTGCTGAATTTACAGGTCTTGATGGCGCTGTGCTTCATTATTATTAAAGTGGGGGAAAACTTTCAGAGAGGGGTTAATAATGTAATTTAGCTGGCTTGAGCTTAAATTGCTGAGAAGTGGTCTCAAGTCAACTGTTGAGAGAGAAACAACATAGTAGCTTCCAAGTGGAGTAGATAAGATATCAGCCCAAAACAATGGACACCGACATGGGAAGAAGCTCAGAGGAAATTATGGATGTACAGCAGCATTATTAAATGAGAAGGTGTGAAAGTCTTTTTAAGCAGCAAACAAGGCTTGCTTTAATGGTTATAACCTGTGGACAGAGTATGCTCGCATCACAAGTAAATAAGTAGACTTTTTATTAGATTCAATTCAATTTAATTTAACAAATTTTTCAGCTCTGGGTGGCTTAATGATTTTAAATTTTAATCGTTGTTTTGTTTTGTGTTTTTAAATAGGCTCTACACCGCCCTGAGTCCTTCTGGAGAAGGGCTGTATAGAAATAAAATTATTATTATTATTATTATTATTATTATTATTATTATTATTATTAGTTAATCTTTAGTGAGATTCACAGCCTTTGAGGCTGGTTAATAGCTCAGCAGCTCGAGTCCTAACCAAGGACCTAGGAACTGTTAAGGTATCGTCGGAGGATGTAAGCTGTTCCGAGTAAGGTGGTTTTTTGTAGAGTCAAAATGTTCAAGTCTGGCAAATTTAGAATTTCTAAATAGCGGGGTAGCCCTTTGGGGATTGCTCCAAGGGCTCCAATTACAATCGGGACAACACACAATTTCTTTTTCCACAGTCACTCAACTTCAATTTGCAAATCCCGGTACTTTGTGATTTTTTCTTGCTGCTTATCTTCAATCCGTGCATCACCAGGTATTACAATGTCAATGAACCATATTTTTTTCTTTTCAACTATTGTTATGTCAGGTGTGTTGTGGACCAAGTGCCTGTCAGTCTGAATCCTAAAGTCTAATAATAATAATAATAATAATAATAATAATAATAATAATAATAATAATAATACAAAGTTGTATAACATTCAAAAATAAGCAACAATTATAAAAATACAGAAACAAGGGAAGACAAAGGAACAATGATGCCAAAGGAAAACAAAGCTGAATGGGAACAAGAAAAAGAAAGTAAGGAAGCATCCTTGACAAAGCCAGGATGGAGAGCCACATTTTTAGGACCTTTTGATATACCAAAAGGGTGGGGGACCTTTCAAATCTTAGGGTGCAGAGGGCAGAATCTTAAAAATTCAGGGAAATATTCGGAGAGGTTTCTGCTCTGAAACTAGCATGCTATGCTACTGCCATGTTGAACTTCCTGGCACTCTTAAATATCAGGAAGTGACCACAGGAAATGTTTAATGACTTTTTGTATTAAGCCATAAAATGCTTCATGGTCATTTTTGCATGTCATAAAATATTTTCTACAACTTGCCAAATTTCAGTTCCACAGGATCGTCTCCTGGATTTTGTGTGCATTGTGTCAGTTAGCCAATTTGAAAAAGTTGGTTGAAAATTCCTTGCACCATTTTGCCCACTTAAAAGTTACAGACACAAAGGTGCTTCTTTTAAAAGGCAACTGGGCTTCTTTTGTTTTTCTTGAAGATGTTTTGCTTTTCATCCAAGCAGCTTCTTCAGTTCTGACTGAATGGTGGAGAATGGAAGGATTTATATTCTTTGCAGTTATCTGGTCCTTATCCCTCTATCTGAGAGACGTTAAGGCCACTTGGAGATTTGTTTGTGTCCTCCAAACAGCCTCAATGACTCTTATAGAGAGTCATTGGATGAGAAGTGAAACATCTTCAAGGAAAAACAAAGAAAGAAGCACCTTTGGGACAACCATGACCTGGATGACTGAGAATCTCCATAGACAATTACAGACACATGGAATTTTAGAAGTATATAAATAGGATAGCATTCCAGATTGAAAATGAAGCAGGATTGCTGAATCAGAAGCAGGCATTCGTGATGAGCATGTAACATGTTAACTACCTTCCAGTGTGAAAGGGGTGAAATGTACTTACCTTTCCTACTGGGCCACTAATGTGCATGCACCACGCAATAGTCCACCTCCCGGTTGGACTATTGTAATGCTCTCTACATGGGGCTCCCCTTGAAGAGCACTCGGAGGCTCCAACTGGTCCAGAATGCGGCCGCGCGGGTGGTTATGGGCGCAACCCGTTGTGCCCATGTGACATCCCTCCTGCGCGAGCTGCACTGGCTCCCAGTGGTCTTCCGGGTGCGATTCAAGGTGTTAGTTACCACCTTTAAAGCGCTCCATGGCATAGGACCCGGGTACCTCTGAGACCGTCTTCTGCCACCAATAGCCTCCCACCGGCCAGTTCGCTCCCACAGAGAGGGTCTCCTCAGGGTGCCATCAGCCAAGTTATGTTGGCTGGCGACACCCAGGGGGAGGGCCTTCTCTGTGGGAGCCCCAGCCCTGTGGAATGAACTGCCCCCGGAAATTCGTAAGATCTCCGACCTCCGGGTGTTTCGCTGCGCATTGAAGACCCTGTTGTTCCGCCAGGCCGGACTATCAACACAATAGTTTTAAATTGGGTATTTAAATTTATCGGGGTTTTAAATTTGAGCCAATTTATTTAATTATTTTAAATTTTATACTGTTGTTTTGTCTGTGTTTTTAAATAGGCTGTAAACCGCCCTGAGTCCTTCGGGAGAAGGGCGGTATAGAAATAAAATTATTATTATTTATTATTATTATTAGATGGTCAAAACCGGGACATGACAATGTCCCAGTCTGGGGAGCGGAGCCTCCCGCCACCGTGCTATCAGCTCTCCTAACTACCCACAACCGGCGCTACCGGCTCCCGCGAGCCAGATAGAGCTGGCAGCATTTCACCCCTGCAGTGATTCCATAAAAACTCCCAGAATAAAATTTAATGAGTGAGATTTATTCATTGGGGAAGCTTACACCTTGTGCAAAATTGGCCGTTCTTCTTTAGACCAATGGAAACTACCACTCTAGCGTAGTCATTCCAGCTTTTTCCATACATTTGACGTTTCAAATATTGGTAGTCTCAGTTTGAACTGATGTTGCTTTTGAGTAGCAATGCTGCAAGAGATGAATGGCATGAGAGCTGAATTTGTTCTTTGAACCAATAACCACCCTCATTACTTTACAGAAATAATATTTCTTCATGGTTGAAAGGACATCATAAATATCTACACGTACTAATACAAGTCACCTACTTTCTGCATCTTTCAAGGAGGACAGATTAAGGGGAAATTCATTTTATATAAATGTAACATGGGTGGCTGAAATAAATCACTGGGGCTCAAAATGAAAGTAGCCAATATGAGCCCTTAAGGTAAAGGTAAAGGTTCCCCTAACACATATGTGCTAGTAGTTCCCGACTCTAGGGGATGGTGCTCATCTCCGTTTCAAAGCCGAAGAGCCAGCGCTGTCCGAAGACGTCTCCGTGGCCATGTGGCCGGCATGACTAAACGCCAAAGGTGCATGGAATGCTGTTACCTTCCCACCAAAGGTGGTCCCTATTTTTCTACTTGCATTTTTTACGTGCTTTTGAACTGCTAGGTTGGCAGAAACTGGGACAAGTAATGGGAGCTCACCCCGTTATGCGGCACTAGGGATTCGAACCGCTTAACTGCTGATATTTCGATTGACAAGCTCAGTGTCTTAGCCCCTGAGCCACCATGTCCCTTTCAATTACCTGTCATTAAACAGCAGAGGACCTCCAGCTCTTCATCCCACCCAGCTCTCCAAAAGATAAACCTGAGCTTTGTTACAGAGAGTGAGCAACTCCAGCTGAAACATCTGTTCAAAGTAATTTTCATACCATCAGCCATATCAAAGCAGGCCTCCTGTGAGTAATGTGCCAAACATCACAAGTGGGATTAAAATCATGTTTAATGGCTTTATATGCCATAAACTATTTATATAGCTAAAGCCCAGGGGCTACATGGAAAGCACATCCTGTGTGCCAGGATGGAGCAAACTGGAGGGGACAGGGTTTTTTTTGAGTCTTCTTGCACTGCACCGATAGCTTTCTTCTGCTCTGCTCACACTCTGTGTTTAAGTTTGCAATATCTTCAGAAATCAGAAGTTTGTGAGAAATGGTAAACCCACTCTATTGTCTGTGCCACAAAACACTGGCAGTATAAATCTATAAAGCCTTAGTAAGACCACACCTAGAGTACTGCATCCAGTTTTGGTCACCACATTATAAAAAAGATGTTGAGACTCTAGGAAGAGTGCAGAGAAGAGCAACCAAAATGATTAGGGGACTGTAGGCTAAAACATACTGTGAATGGTTGCAGGAACTGGGCATGGCTAGTCTAGTGAAGAGAAGGACCAGGGGAGACATGATAGCCGTCTTCCAATACTTGAGGGGCTGCCACAGAGAGGAGGGGGTCAAGCTATTCTCCAAAGCACCTGAAGGCCAGACAAGGAACAATGGATGGAAACTGATCAAGGAGAGATTCAACCTGGAAATAAGGAGAAATTTTCTGACAGTGAGAACAATCAACCAATGGACCAGCTTGTCTTTAGACATTGTGGGAGCTTCATCACTGGAAGCTTTCAAGAAGAGACTTGACTGCCATTTGTCAGAAATGGTGTAGGGTCTGCTGGGCAGGGGGGGTTGGACTAGATGACCTACAAGGTACCTTCCAACTCTGTTAATCTGTATCTGATTGCTTGAACTTGGCAGTGTGATTTCCTTTGGGTTAAAACAAAAAGCATTCAAAATATATAGTGTAATCCCTAAAATAGACTTAATACAGCTTGAACTAATAGCGAGTTCCAGCCTTGTCCCATTCATTGTGTAGAAAGTTAGCACCCACCCCTCTCCTAGAAGAATGAAATATCTTAGGAAATATTAAAAAGGCAGAATATCATATTTCCCTAAAGGGAAAAATGGAGAAACATGCTCTTGGAAAGCAGCCCCTACCTTTACTTAATAGCCCACAGAAGATGTCAGCACTTAAGAGATAAAGAGATAGATAGTGCTATTCATAAGGAAATACCCTCAACCAAGATCCAGCAAAGGTATCATCAGCAGTCCAAACTTTGCACTGCATCAGCAATCTAAACTTCAACCAAATCTAGCTCAGACAACCTACAGAGCCAGCTATGACCCCTACCTAACTCCTACAACAGCCAACAGAATACATATTCTTGCACAGGAACATGAAGCTCAAGTGCAAAGTCCAAGAGAAGGTGTAAAAAAACCCCACTCTCAAGTCTACATGGTCAGCTGCACCAGAACCATGTGCTTGGTGGTTCTGCTTCATCATTAAACCATCTTTTCAATCAACCTCCATATTTCCAGTGACTTTCTCCCAACTTGGAACTGAACCAGATGGATTTTTCTTCCGACAATTGCATCCTTCTGTCTAGAATGATTGTCAGTTCCATCCTTAAATATTAAGAACAGGCCCAAGCTGTGTTTGCATTTCCACCTTATATTTCCACCAACTAAACATTTCCAAGAAGAAGAAGAATGGATTGGAACTTTCATTCCATTCCATTTCAAGGAAAAAATTAAAATTGCTTTGTAGCTATGCTGGTTTATAAGCAGTCCCTTTCATGAGCTAAAATGCAGGGCCATCTCCTTCTGTGACTCTATTACTTACAAATGGCTTACACAAATGATCAATTGCAACCCGATAAAATTCCATTATGCTGAATAAATATTTGTCTGCGTTTATGCAAATTTCACTTGATTTCTAGGGTAGAAATCTTTAGCTTGCCTTTATAAGGCCATTAGGAAGCTGGATGGATGTTTTGATTTTTCACAGGGAAAATAAAAAAGACTTTTATTTGTCCTTACCCTACAGTAGAATTTGTTAAACTACTATAGGGGAAAAACATACATTGAAAAGCAGGGAGGAAAAATCTGCTTTCTAGGAGCACAAAGAGGATCCGTTTGTAGATCCTAGGACTGCATTGTCAAACAAAGGGAGAACTATGAAGAGAAGCTTGATTCATACATAATAAAGGAAGGTGATTAGCTGTTGTTGTGTAACAATAGAGAAGTGTCAAGATGCCTGCAAATGAATTAAGAGTGTACTGGATGTCTCTGGGCTGTTGTGGGAGCACATCTCATTTAAATTCCAACCTGTGCTTGCCTTTATTGTAATTTGGATTGCACATTTTAAAAATGAGATTAAAGCAAATTGAAAATACCTATAATTTCTCATCATAATTTCCCAGCCAGAAGACCGTGGCTGTACTCCCAACAAGCTCCCATTCATTACAGCTTGGTAAAACCCTCACTACTACGAGGGTGAAGTCGGCAAGGGAATAATTTACCCCAAGCCATTTTGACTACTACTAGGCTCTTATTTTGGCTTTTCTTTCATTCTTCCATCCAATCTGCTTTTGCTAAGTGAGTTTCATTAGTTTCAAAAAAAAAAAAGCACAATTCTCTGGTTTTTCCAGTTCATTCTACAGAATCCTGCCGTTCTCCAGACAATGTGATGTGCCATAGTGAACCTTGCTAAAAAAAAAGAAAAAAGAAAAAAAAAGTTGCCTATAAACAGATAGGTCTCCTTTGTAACAGGATGAGGAGATTAGAGGGATTAAGGTATCCACTTTATTTTTCTCAAGATGCTCAAAGTCAGGTCCGAAGTTGCTGGGAGTGGATATCATTCTCCAGCAATGAAGTTTCAGGCCGTCTTCTTTTTTTAATAAGGGACACAAATGCCATTGATCTCGGGGATTTGTCTAAACTGACCTGCTCTTGATCAAGTGAAATTTTGCAAAAGCTCTTCTTTTCTTCATGATACTGTGACTTTTTTTTTTTTCAATAGTCTACTCATACAGCCACTGGTGGTATTCAGCCGGTTTGGAGAACAAATCTAGTTCAGGCAAAACGGTAGTGGCGACCCACCTGCCCCAGCGCTGTGCTGTCCTATTTAGCCACATTTTCTAAGCCGCGTGCATGTGTGCAAGCCACACATGTGAGCAAAGCGCATGCATGGAAGGCTGTGCACGTGCGCTCACATTTTCGGTGCGCGGCGAACTGGTGGTAAAATTGTGTGAAACCCACCTCTGCATACAGCCCACTGCTAGAGAAAGAGATGGAGGTACTTGATCCCGTTCTTAAGTACTTGTATCGAGTTGGTATTTCTATGCAAAGGGACAGTTAGCTGTCATTTAGATTTAAATTCTTTTGAGCGAGAAAACTCCAAGCATCAAAGAAGAACTCAAATTCCTGTCACTGACCACTGACTATCCCATGGAGAGAACAAACCTAGTTCTGGAATTTCCCAACAGTTGGAACAACTAATCATTGGAATGGAAAGTTGTGGGTGCTCTAACACGGGAGATTTTTAAGGAGAGCTCAGGCAACCATTTGTCTAAGATGGTATAGGGTTTCCTGCTTGGGCAGGGGGTTGGACTAGAAGACCTCCAAGAACCCTTCCAACTCTGTTTTTCTGTTCTGTCTATTCCAATTGCCATTGAAGCTTCTAAGAGTCCACAGTACCATCAGGGACTATAATTCTACATCATACCAGGGACTAAAGGCTGCCCAACCACCTGTTTTATACTTATGAGAAGCAGATGGCAGTTGGGCCGTCCAGAATAGTCTACTTCTCCATCTGGCTAGTGGAATTTTTGGATCAGATGATGTTCATTCTCTGCTAAGCAAGGTTACACAATACTGATACTAAGAAGACTCACCATTAGCAGGGAAGAGCAAAACAAATGGAGCCATAATTAATGGTTGCAGATTCAAATGTATTGCTGGGGTGCCAATATATTTGAAATTTGCACTCAGTAATCGAACAGAATGTATCTCTCCTTATTCAGGATGTCTAAGTTCGCGAGTGATGAATTAAATACATTTTGCACATTTTAAAGGCAAAATCTTCTTCCCAATTGCTCCACAGGCATTTGGGTTGACTCTTGGCATGAACAACGTCTATTACATCACAACAGATGCTGGCCTTTAGACCATCATCCTGTATTTTACTCTCCTGGAAGAAAAATTGGTTGGAATTATTGGAATTTACTCCTAGGTAACCTCACCCAAAAATGCATTGCTGTAATAGTACAGGGCACAAAGACTAATTACGTAAAGTTTTTTCTCCCTGTTTTATCTCCTAAAATGTTCCACCAGTAGGTACAACTGATTAAAGCAAAAATCCATAAAAACAGCACTGTAGCAGTGGTGTCAAAAGCAACCGAATCAACAGCAATCTAGGCATTCAGAGTATTGGAGAGAATAATGACTCCCAATAACCACCAGAAATCTGGAAAACAAATAATGTACAGATAACACACACTAGCTGAACAAGTGTAGGGAGTGCAATGACATCTTTCTGAAAGTTCTACTTACCAAAGACTCCAGAAATGGAATCATTGTACAGCAAATGTAATTGTAAATCGCCACAGTGTAAAAAAGATGTTGGGACTCTAGAAAAAGTGCAGAGAAGAGCAACAGAGATGATTAGGGAACTGGAGGCTAAAATGTATGAAGAACGGTTGCTGGAATTGAGTATGTCTAGTTTAAGGAAAAGAAGGACTGGGGTGACATGATAGCAGTGATCTAATATCTCAGGGGCTGCCACAAAGAAGAGGGTATTTTCCAAAGCACCTGACGGCAGGACAAAAAGCAATGGATGGAAACCAATCAAGGAGACAAGCAATCTAGAACTAAGGGGAAATTTCCTGACAGTGAGAACAATTAACCAGTGGAACGGCTTGCCCCCAGAAGTTACGAATGCTCTAATACTGGAAGTTTTTAAGAAGAGATTGTACAACCATCTGCCTGAAATGGTATAGGGTTTCCTGCCTGAGAAAGAGGTTGGAGTAGAAGACCTCCCACGTCCATTCCAACTCTGTTATTCTGTAATCTGTAAATGACAGAAAATGAAAAGGGCATCTGATTAATCAATTCCACAATCAGACCGCATCCATAGAAAAGACAATATTTAGCTTGTGTATTTGTTCAGCTTAATTTGGCTTGCTCTTCCTCTTATGAGTACTCCAGAGTCATTGACATGATTCCTTTCCTTGTTTGATTCACAAAAGATACTCATGGAGATAGGTTAAAGAGAGACAGAGAGCGAGATGGTGGAAAATACAAAGATTTGGCACTGTGGAATGTTGTAGTCACAGGAAGGTCACTTTATGGAAGATACAAACATCTAACAGTGCAAAATGGTGTGGTCATAGCCAGGCACAAAATTAAAATCTGAGAAGAAGAAGGTGGAAATTTGAATAATGGAAACTTGAGAAGGATTTGCTACTTACCTTTAATGAATCATATATCATTCTTTACCACTGAAACAAAAGTTCTAGTGAACTATGAAGAGTATATTGTTTCAAAGGATAGAATCCTTTCCATTCTTTACTGGTTCTCACCTTGTTACACCTGGTAGTTGTAGCTGATCACTTCATTGGTGACCTGGCATCTCCTGCCCAACCCACTCTTTCTTTTGGTTCTGTGCACCTGGGAAATAAATGATCATGGGGGCTCTTGAACTGCTCAGAAACCCAGGCAACTGTTTACAACTGTGTTGTGTGATGGAAGAACCTCATTCCATAGTTTTGTCTGTCTTGCTAGCAATATGTGACTCTGCTGAGGACCCTCATAAATTCTTAAATTCCTGGTCTTCCTTTCCATCGCACCAACCTTCTCACCTGATTCCTACCCCTTTCCTTAGTTTTCACCTGGTTTCTGCATTTCTTTTACCTTTTCCTTGACTTTGTGTGGCTTCCATTCAGACCTCAAACCCAAACTGCTTCAGCAAGCGTCATGCTCAGAAGAGCTTTCTACATCACAGTGCAAAACATTATAGGCATTGTCAGGTGCTTTAAGTCTGTTTTTTCAGGATGATTCTTCCTGACCCACCCACTGGCAGGGCACATGCCTATATCTCAGCGTGAGCTGCCAAGTGGAGCATAATCGAGCATCCGCCTCCAGCAAATCTGTGTCAGCCAGAACACAGTTGGGAAATAGAGGCAATCTGGCACAGGCGGTACAGAAGGAACCGATCTGCTAGATGACAAGTGCCTCCTGTTTCAAATGTGACTATATGACAACTTAATTTGCAGTACAAGAATTAACCCCATTCTCACCACTGTCCTGGATTAGTTTAATTAATGACTTATTTGCAACCGTTGGCCACAGGCTGATGGGCTGTGTGTTGAAACGGCTGGTACTTGGGTTCATAAAGGAAGCCCACTTAAAATTGTGGAAATTGTCTTGCTTATAAACAGGTTTATAGGCAATTTAAAATTGGCCTTTGATGTCAGGAATGTGCCATAACTAATGAGTGCATGTAAAACTATGTTTAAGTAACCGTTCCAGAAACTGTGTGTCAGTCTGCATTTACAAACATTACAATACAGACAATACAAACACTTCCCAACATGTACCAAATAAAAGGCTAAGAGAAACTCCTTCATATTCTTCATATTTTATAGGTATGTGAAAATTCATATCATTCTATACCTGTCACTATATTGAGTTTTAACAATTCACTCACCCAGTAATTGTGCAGTTGACATTTCTACAATTCCTTGAAAAATGGTGTGAAATCATATATATATGATATATACTGAGCTGGAGCTACAAAAAACCTTGGTTACGTAGGGAAAACCTGGCTAGAAGAATATGTATGTGTGTATATATATATATATATATATATATATATATATATATATATATATATATATATATATATATATATATATATATATATCACTTTATTCATAGAGAGAAAGAGACAGGGGAGAGAAAGAGAGAGAAGAGAGAGAGAGAGGAAGGAGGGAGAGGGGGGAGAGAGGGGAGAGAGGGGAGAGGAGAGAGAGGGGGAGAGGGCGGAGAGGGAGAGGAGAGGAGAGGAGAAGAGAGAGAACAATTTTTCCTGGATTTTTGCTAAACATTTCCTTATTATTATATGGATCTTGAAATAGTTCTGATCCCATTGGGAGAGAAAAGATGAATCTCTGAACAGCACATCCGTGATTTTGGTGGAATTTTGTCATAGTTCTAAAGTTGTATTCTGTGTCTCCAAAAAGTCCCAGTTCTTGGGTTCCCATATCAGGACCATACACATAATTCAAACAAAATCAGGCTACTATTAGGCTTTGTAAGGAATTTGATGATGCACGACATAAGAAAATAGACCATGTCTGCAAACCCACCAATTACTTTTGTATTTTGCTTCTCTTCTGAGGAAGAGGAAGAAAAGGAGGAAGAAAACAATGGAGCTGAGAGGCTGGCATGTCTACTGTCTAATCACAGGTTTACTTTTATTAGGAGTCTTCTTGGGCTTTGACAAAAGGCGTCCTATGCCTTGAGATGCTTAGTTTGATCCAAACCCAAAATGCATGGGCAAATGGTTTTGTTTTGTTTTGCTTTTTCTAAAAAAAAGTAATACAGCTAAAGAAGCCTGGTTGGAAGATCAAGAATGCAAAATAATTCTTCGCTGAAGTATCAAGAGGATTATAGACAGTCGCTCCTTGTTAAGCACCATGATAATGGAGTGCCTGAAATTTGTCAGTTCAAATGCCTTAATAAAATAGTAAAATGCTTGCAAGAGTCATGTCCCTCAGGAAGAAAATGGCCTCAGCTGTCCCTGTGAAGATCTGTTTTTCTGCTGTAAGGAAGATAAGTAAGGATGCCTTTGGCTCCCTTACTTATCTATTCTGCTCAACAAATCCTTTGGATCTATCCGGATATAGAATTGAAGATACATAGCAAATGAGTGACCTTCCCATAGTCATTTGGGGAAGAAATTGCCAAACAAGTAGTAATTGCTCCCAGATTTACCCTGCCTTTAAAGCTATCATTCCTTCAAGAAAAGGGATTTCATTGTTGGGCCATTAGATTTTAGATACTGAAAGGTCAAATTGGTATCTTGGCTAGTTACCACACATCCATACATCACAACAGTAGAGCAAACGGGAGCCTTTCTTCAGAAAGACACAGTTCTGTACACAAAAGCATGAAAGGTAATAAATTGGCCATTGTTTTTTTTTACAGATCCACCTCTCGTCAATCTGTCAGTAGAACCTCAGCCTGTCCTTGAAGACAATACAGTAAAGTTTCACTGCTCTGCCAAAGCTAATCCAGCAGTTACACAATACAGGTAAGTTCATAAGTTTGTAAGTTCGTCTGGAAATAACCATCATTTATCCTTGCTTGCTTGCTTGAATGTTTTAGACTGCTTACAACCATAGAAATGCTTGTTACTATTTCTGTTCCCTTGAATGTGTAAAACAAAACTGATTAATAATTAAAGTCAACTCAATCACTGCAGCTGATTAGCTGGGCTAAGAAGTTATAGTTTTCTACTTGCAGGCAACAATAAGAAACATAAGGAGTAGATATGTTGAGTTGCTGGGAAGATAGTATTTCCAAAAAAATTAACAGTACATTTTTTTTTCTTATATATCTGTTTGTTAGTAGACATTTAGAGAAAAATGATCCACAAATATATATTCTAGGGCCGTGATGGCGAACCTATGGTACGCATGCCACAGGTGGCACACCAAGCCATATTGGTGGGCATGTGAGTGTTGCCTTAGCTCAGCTCCAGCACACATGCGCTTTGGGTCTTCTGGGACCACCGGAAGAGTTTCCGGCCTCTGGAGTGGTGGGGAAGGCTGTTTTTGCCCTCCCCGGGCTCCTAGAAAGCCTCTGGAGCCTGGGGAGGGCAAAAAAACAGGCTTACCGGGCCCACCAGGCCATCACATGCCAAAAGCGGGGAGAGCATGGGGGGGTTGCACGCACATGCGTGTGGGGGCAGGGCACATAGAATTATGGGTGTGGGCACACGCCCCTGTAACCACCCCACACTCCCCCAGCTTTTGGCATGCGATGGCAAAAAGGTTAGCCATCCCTATTCTAGGGATTAAGATTCACTATTAAACTTAAGCTAACAATGTGTTTCAAGAATCATGGTCAACACTATATAAATCACGGAATAGAATTATATATTCTAGTCAATTCAGTCCACTGGTGGGTTGCCTCCAATTCGGACCGTTTCGCAAGAACAGGTAGTAAAGCCGACGGGAGGCTCTGCTCACTTACCCGGACATCATCATAGGTGATCTATGCATGCGCAGAAGAGTATGCATGCCCGACTGGAATTCTTTTTGACGGTCTCACAGTTGGGAGGCACAGATTAATGGGACAAGAAACGTTTAGCAGATATTGTCCTCTTTGAATCAAACATACCTGTCAGCAATACTTAATTTTCCTAATTCTTCATTTGAATTTCTTGCAGCCTTGGTACTTCCTGGTGGTCTCTCTTTTGAGCATTAACTATATTTGAGTTTGTTGAGTTTGTTGAGTTTTGCCAAGGTCAGCTAGAGGTTGCTTCAAGATGGGAAATGTTTTTTTAAGCTTAGTGTAGGAGATGACCAGGCTGAGCTCAAGGGAGGGGTCAAATGCATCATCAGCCATGAACCCCTCATTCCCACAAGCAATCTAAGTCGAGCCCACCTTGAATTCCTGTGACTCTTATCTACCACCAATTTTCTTGGGCCATTAGTAGTTCAGATTCTTGTAGAGAATTTAAGCTTGCAATAAACCTTTATGCCCTTTTGAACTGCCTGGATCGTGTGATTTCTCTAGCACTTGACACTTAACAGTTCTTCACTATTAAGATAAACTTTCACTTGTAAAACCCCTTTGCCCTACTCACTACATCCACCACCAGGTCCAAAGCTCCTGGTACCATTTCTGTGAATCATCCATTGAAAGTTGGATTGCTTAACTGGCTGGGAATGTCTCTGTTTTCATCCAGGCATTCTTTGAGTACTGCTTTATTAAACCATTTATAAGTACAGACTCAAAAAGAGCAGATGTGGAGGGGGACTGTTGTTTTAGTCCAATTAACTGCTTGGAGTATGGAAGACATGCTCTTCTCTAGCTGAACACAGCACACTTCTGCTGATTTCTCACTTCTGTCCCTAGGCTGAGCAGATAAAGCTGGTGACAGGCCCACCAAATGTTGCACTGGAAATTCTTTGTGTTGATGATGTTGTTATTCAGTAATGAACTCCAGTTGTCTCAGCTTGGTAACAGTCTGTGTGCATTTTGTTGGAGCTGCTACCGTAACAGACGTGGCAGCTTCTTCCTGATCTAACATACTGAGGCTGTTTAGAAAGCATTGACAGTGGACAAGCAAAACCATCTGCTCAGGAATGTAACTTACAGAACTCACATGCTGAATGTGGACTCTGTTTTGGAAAGGATTGCTTTATTATATCTTTCCTGCATAGCGTTTGACTTCATGACTTCAACTTTGTTAATTTCATTAAAACCGCCTATATGGCGGCTTTTCAACTTTTCTCCCAGACATGTTAAATGTCTGGGAGATCCAGATCTAGACTCTTCAGAAGCTTAATATCTGGAGGTAAAACAAAGATACGAATTTGGCTGATGTTGAAGGACAACAACCACGCACAATATCTTCTTGCTGTCTGGAGCGCCAGTCCCTTTCACATAAAAGGCCCAAGTTCACTTAAGATGGTACCAGGGGTGAAATTCAGCATGTTCTGACAGGTTTTGGAGAACCGGTAGCAGAAATTTTGAGTAGTTTGGAGAACCAGCAAATACCACCTCTGGCTGGCCCCAGAGTGGGGTGGGAATGGAGATTTTGCAATATCCTTCCCCCAAGAGTGGGGTGGGAATGGAGATTTTGCAGTATCCTTTCTCTGCCATGCCTACCAAGCCATGCCCACCAAACCACACCCACAGAACCAGTAGTAAAAAAAATTGAATTTCACCACTGGATGGTACATACTTTAAGAGAAGAAGTAACTTGCTAAATTTTGTTTTTCTGTTGCTTGCCTGACTCCTTGATTATGAAACAAAGAATAAATATAGAATAGAATAGAATAATAGAGTTGGAAGGAACCTTGGAGGTCTTCTACTCCAACCCCCTGCTTAGGCAGGAAACCCTACACCATTTCAGACAAATATGGTTTTTATACGCCTCATCTTGGCCACCAGCAAATACATTTGTTAACATTCTCTCTTCTGAGAAAGCTTCTAGACAGGTGACAAGAATAGCTCCCATATTCCTGGGCCTCAGTTCTACAATTCCATGAATCTGTATTTATGAAACTGAGAGTCAGTCAGTTTCTTAGGAGAGCACAAGGTATTCTTTTACTCACCTAAATGCTGTGTAAACTGTTTGGTAACTTCAAATATTCTTGCCAATGTCTTTTTAGGATAAATTTTACTTTATCCTTTTTTTTTTAAAGGAAAATGTATGAACCTGGACCCTTTTAAATTGTGGAGCACCTGATCCAGTTTCTATTCCTTGTTATCAGTTGCCTTGGCAATATTGTTGAAACTGGCTAGCAGAGTCAAAGAAAATGCAAAAAATAAAATAGAGGAAATTTGGTAGGAAATGTAGCATGGATGGATTGTTGTATTTCACTAAAATTAGAAAGTAAAGATAGTTGTTGAGTCTTAGCTGCTGTCATGGAATTGCAAAATAAGTAACTTGGGTTAAGGGGAATACTTCAATCAATGTCCTTTTTTTATTTTGAAAAAAAAAAAGACTTGCCAGAACATAATCATATTTTTTTCATATAAGCTAGATGAATGCTATAGGTTGTGGCAAGAGAAGGGATTGAACAATGCTGAATGGATTTCTGCTGTAGCATAACAAGTTCATTAAATTTTGTGGGCATATGGATATGATAGATAAACTAAGCCAACGGAATCTGCCAACTGTTTCAATTAATTTAAATAGGACAGCTCTTGAATGTATGAAAATGATAGAGTACCAACAGAAACTATTCCTTTAACACCGTTATTGGTATGCAATACATTCAAAGATTGCCTAGGCAAGACTCTTACCAAGAGTAAAGATTTCTGACATCTAAACAAAATAGCATCAAATCTCCATCCCGTGGGTAGAATAATTGGAAATAAAAAAATGCATTTGTGAGATTTAGTAGTAAGTAGATGGGGGGGAAAAAACTTTAAATAATTATAGATTGGAATATTTCTCTGCTAATGTGGATAATAAAATAGACTGGACCTATGTTGAGTTGTTAATCTTTATGCTTTGTTGTCCATATTCAAGAGCAGCATAGGTTTTAATCCATGGAAACTGGTTTCATCCTATATCAGGATGGTATAGAGAGCAAGCAAAGCCTCCCCAGATCTTGGTCACATCAGCTGATGACTCATTCTTGTTAAGCTTTCCCCATCCTTTCTTTCATCCTTGTGTCTTCCCCTGCCTTGTGCTATGTAGTAGGTTTCATGCAGAGTCTGTGCTTGTGTTTGCAATGAAGTTGAGCGGCTTAATTGGTGCTTATTCAAGCGCGTCAGAGCATTAGCTCCAAAGGTCAGGACATATTAGAGAGACATATTAGTGAAGAATGCAGGTTACGCCGGTGGTGTTGTGGCTGTTCCAAAAAAATGGAAATCTTGGTGTAACGTATCCTCCAGTTGCTTGTTGCTAGAGGGACTAACTTTCCCAGAAGTCTGCAGGAGACTTCACAAATGTTGTTCTTGAAATGCCCTGGGTCCTTTTTCAACTATCTTGGAAGAGGCTGAGGTCAAGAACTACCAAATTGAATGTGTGAGGAGATGGGTGGTACTGAGTCAGGATGATTGAAAATAGTTGCAAGGCAGAGCAGTGGAAAAGAAATTGCCCTCTGGCTTGGAGAATCTCTGTGTGCTGGGGGGGAAAGAAATCACATCAATGTATTCTAAGAAGTCGGATAAATTGACTGTTTGGGGTTCTTTGATTCCCCAAGTCAATGAAGGTTTACCGATGTGATTCCATGCAGATTTTCTGCTAGATCATTTTAGAAGCTGTAGTTGAGATCAAGAAGGGAATCATGGGTTTTCTGTGGCATCTCCTGCTACTTGTTGCAAGGTCACTTAAATAGCCATATGACCAGGGGTGAAATGCTCCTGGTTTGGACCGGATCGCCCGGTCGTAGCAATGGCGGCGGGTGGTTCAGAGAACTGGTAGCAAAACTCCCTGCCCCCCACCACCACGCCCAGCTGAGCCACGCGATCATCAGAGGCTTTTTTTTTTTTTACTTTTAAAAGCATTTTTTAAAAAATGTCTTTAAAAAGTCTCTAATGATCCCAATTGAGTTGCCTGATTGTCAGAGGCTCCTGAAAGCATTTTTTTCTGCAACCTCTTAAGGTTGTAGAAAAAATGCTTTTAAAAGTAAAAAAAAAAAAAAAAAAAAAAGTTGGCCATGCCCACCGTCATATTACACTCCCCACCACCCCCACCAAGCCATGCCCACAGAACCAGTAGTAACAAATTTTACATTTCACCACTGCATATGACCAGAAAGTCCAGAGAGAGACTTCAGCCCTGATCTTGAGCCTACTTGTATTACTGTGTCCCCATTTAAAATGACTGACAGACCATTTCCAAGTCCTATAAAATAGTGAAAGGAATTTTCACATGCAAATTGACTGGTTACAAGAGCAAAAGAAGTTCTGTGGGAGAAGGAAAGATTAAAATAAGAAATAATTAAGATAAGGAAACACACTGGTAACCTAGACAGAGGAACATAGAAGTACAATACAGAGATAGAAATGTATAGACTAAATAAGAATAGTCATAAAATAGTAGCAAACTTAGCCTAGGTACTGTGTTTCCCTGAAAATAAGACCCTGTCTTATATGTTTTTGAACCCTGAAATAAGCGCTTGGCCTTATTGCCATGCACTCCAAAGCCCGATTGGGCTTATTATCAGGGGATGTCTTATTTTGAGGGAAACAGGGTAGTTCTCAATTTGCAACCATTCAATGTTTCAATCAATCAGAATAGAACTGGAAGGGACCTTGGAGGTCTTCTAGTCCAGCCCCCTGTTCAAGCAGGAGACCCTGGCCCATACCATTTCAGACAGGTGGCTGTCCAATCACTTCTTAAAAACCTACAGCGATGAAGCCCCTACCACTTCTGGTGGCAAGCTGTTCCATTGATTAATTGTCCTCACTGTTAGGAAGTTTCTCCTTAATTCCAGGTTATTGTGCTGCTGAAAAGTGACCTATGACCAGTCCACACATGTATTACCATTGTGACATCCCCACAGTCCTATGATCAAAACTTGGGTATGGGCAATTGGCATGTATTTACAAACTGTTGCAGCATCTGGCCTTGTGATTTGCCATTTTCCAACAAGCAAAGTCCTTCTGTGGCTCACCTCTATGTCTATGGAGATCCTCAGTCGTCCAGGTCATGGTTGTCCCAAAGGTGCTTTTTTCAAAAGGCAACTGGATTTTCTTTGTTTTTCCTTGAAGACATTTCACTTCTCATCCAAGAAGCTTCTTCAGTCCCTGAAGAATTTAAGAAGCTTCTTGGATGAGAAGTGAAACACCTTCAAGGAAAAACAAAGAAAATCCAGTTGCCTTTTGAAAAAAGCACTTTTCAGACTCACCTCTGTATGCCTTCCATACCAGCCCAGGATGATAGGATTGCAGTCCCAAGAATCTAGAGTATAGGTTCACAGAGATTGACAATGATACACTGGAGTTTCTGGTATGAATTTTTGTTACCTGGAAATTTGAAGAAGAAATACAGTATAAATAAAGTATAAAGGAGATTAAAAAATAAAGCCACACAATTGATGGCTTCTCCCCTTTTTCCCCACCAATCTTCTCTCGGTGTCTTCTATCGCAGCTAATGTTACCAAGACATTGTAGAAAAATATTTGTGGATTTTATGCTTCCAGAGTGTGCTCTGCTGGTTTTGTTTAATTTCAAATAGGTCAAGAGACAAAGAATCCAGCAGTATTACAACAAGATATGGATAAGAGATATTATCTTCTAACAATACCATTAAGAATGCTGCCTGAGTTATTTCGAAGAGGCAGCATCTTTAACAAGAACAACAACACCTGTTTAGAGTCAAGATCTTTCTTTCGATCTGCAAATCTCACTTCTGTTTCTGTGGCATAATCAGCCAGTTTTGGGCCTTGGTTCTACAAAAGCTCAGTCAGTCTCAGCAAAACATTAAGCTGTTGTAGCTGGGTCACCTCCAAATGAAATGCTTCTGGTACAAATGTAGTTGCCTTCGTGAATAAAGAGCTTATTGTGGCAGTGTCTTCTCTGGAATATTTCATGAAGGTCATAAGAAGGCTTGTCTGTCATAGAAGAAGATAGCAAATCACAGATTTCTGTCAGAGCAAATTCTTAAGATCTACCAAATTAGATTCAGCCATTTTCTGGTCAGCAATCTTCACAAAACACTCATTAGAAAAAGTCCAACTGGAAATGAGTGTATATTTTGGGAAATTACTATATAACACATATATTAGTGGTGCTAGGGTTTTGTAGACTCTCAAAAATAAACATGTTCTTAATTCACAGTGCCATCTTAGATTGGATTCACTGGTGAATACATTGAGGTGTGTGGCCCAATCCTTGGCTGGTTTACTAGAAACTTCCACTGACCTCATAGTTATCTGGACTTTGAAAGGAGTAGCTAAGCCAATATTTGACAAAACATTGTTTCCTCTAAGTGTCCCTTAACATCTATATAGGAAATTATCAGATCAGAATGAAATGGGGGCACCCAAGTTGTGTGGACCCAAATAGATCTGCTTTGTCTATCTATGAATATGGACAGGTAAATTTGTGACCCAATGTAGTTTTCTAAGCATATACAAATGAAATATTTGCTAGATAAGACAGGAATCACACTTTCTTCTCAATTCAGATGAGTTAAGTCTAGTATCTCTTTCAACTGTTTTAATATTTCAACGCTCAAGGTACTCACTGTAGTTTTGGGCTCTTTGTGAGATACTTTCTTTTACTTGCACCTCTTAGAATGATCTGGGGAATAGATATTGTGTGATCCTATGGACTGTCCAAGAATTGAACTGTCTTTCTCCAATGGGATTGGCCTGCCAAATTCATTCTGGCAGAAGCGGCCTTCTGCAGATCCCATCAGCCAAGGAATTTCAGCTGATGGGATCCAGTAGAAAAGCCTTCTCTGCCATGGCTCCAGCCCTTTGGAATATCTTGCCACTGGAAGTGAGATCTGCCTTCTCTCTTTTAGCCTTCAAAAAAAGCCTTTAAAATCTAGCTATGTTCCCAGCTAACAAGGAGAAATTGATGGCCAGAAGTGGTTGGTACACTAACAGAGAAAGTACCCCACCTCTGTCCCCCAAAGCCTTGCTTTTAGTTTGTTTTAATTTTAATTTTAATCAATTTTATATTGATAACTGTCATTATATGTTGTTTTATCTTGATGTAAACTGCTCAGAATCGCCTGAAGCCCTAGATGAATGGCAAATAAACTTGATAAATAAAATAAACAAAAATGATTAGGGGGTTGGAGGCTAAAATATACGAAGAATGGGTCCAGGAATTGGATTTCTGTAGTTTAAAGAAAAGAAGCACTAGGGGGTGGCATGACAGTAGTGTTCCAATATTTGAGGGGCTCCTAAAAAGACAATGGAGTTAAACTTTCCAAAGCACCAAAAAGTAAGGCAATAAACAATGCTTGGGAACTAACCAAGGAGGAACTAAGGAGAAATTTCCTAACGGTGGGAGCAATCGACCAATGGAATGGGTTGCCTTCAGAAGTTGTAGGTGCACCATTACTGGAGGCTTTGAAAAAGAGACTGCATAACTCTATTTGTTTGAAATGGTATAGGGTCTCCTGCTTGAACAGGGGATTGGACTAGAAGACCTTGGAGGTCCCTTCTAATGGTATTATTCTATGTTCTATCCTCTATGTTCTAAGTCTAAGAAAAACTGTTTGTGTGCAAAGAGCCTGACATTTCCATAAGTGTTCCAGGGTTTTAAGAAGTTAAAGAAGGATAAATGGGTGAAGAAGGAGAGTGCAAAAGTTAGCTTGAAACTCAAGAAAACTAAGATCATGGCATCCGGCCCTCTCCTGGCAAACAGATGGGGAAGAAATGGAGGTAGTGACAGATTTTATTTTCCTGGACTCCAAGATCACCACAGAGCCAAGAAATTAAAAGATGCTTGCTCCTGGGGAGGAAAGCTATGGCAAATCTAGACAGCATACTAAAAAGCAGAGACATCACCCTGCCAAATAAAAATTCATATAGTCAAGGCTATGGTTTTCCCAGTTGCAATGTATGGCTGTGAAAGTTGGACCATAAGAAAGGCTGAGCGCCAAAGAATTGAGACCTTTGAACTCTGGTGCTGAAGAAGACTCTTGTGAATCCCTTGGACTGCAAGGTGAACAAACCGGTCAGTCCTAGAGGAGATCAACCCTGACTGCTCTTTAGAGGGCCAGATCCTGAAGATGAAACTCAAATACTTTGGCCACCTAATGAGAAGGAAGGGCTCACTGGAGAAGAGACTAATGCTGGGAAAGATTGAGGACAAAAGAAAAAGGGGACGGCAGAGAATGAGGTGGCTGGATGGAGTCCCTGAAGCAGTAGGAGTGAGCTTAAATGGACTCCAGAGGATGGTAGAAGACAGGAAGGCCTGGAGGAACATTGTCCATCGGGTTGCAATGGGTTGGACATGACTTCACAACTAACAACAACAATAACAAAATTGCACCTTAGCCAAACTTAAACATACTCTAGAAATTAAGTGCAGCTAAGTATAATTCCTGCCATTTTCCCTGCTAGAAATGAATGAAAACCTCCCTTTGGATGGCTTGCATTTTGCCATGGATCTATCTAGATGGAACTTTCTAATTCACTCCCAGATGAATCTGTGAAATTTTGAGAGGGCATAAATCTCTGCAGTATTTCATTATTCCCATCACTAACCTGATATTGTGCTCTCTCACACTCCTAGGAATATATAGGCAAACCTTAAAAAAATATATTGCAAGATATCTAGAAAAACATTTCATCCTCACCTGAGATGTGTTCTCAGGGTGCATCTCTGCTTAGGAAATTATTACTTAATTAGAATATTAAGTAGCTAGCTATTTCTGCCAGGTGGAGATCTAATTCTCTCATAATTAAACTGCAAAATCACTACAATAAAGTATGAACGATATTCCAAATAACAAATGCTATTCATTTGAATAGTCAAAGATCAATTTTTTATATTCATGCAAAAAGTGGGAAAGAAGGGAGATTGGATGCCTGTAGACACTTGGGAAGAATAGGAAAATCATGGACAGAAAAGATATTTGTATATCATAGCCTAATCACCTCTAAATATGCTGGGAATATAACCCCCAGAATTCTTAGACAAAGAAGAATGGGGATACCTTGAATTTGGGATTCTTACATTGAACAGGGGCTAGACATGATGATCTTAATGGTCCTTTCCAAATCTGTGATTCTATTATTTTTATTTCTGCTACTGATCATGATTTAAGTTAAGACAAATCCCTCATAGAGATACCCATTTAAGCATGAGCTGTGGTGGTGCAGTGGTTAGAATGCAGTATTGCATGCTAAATCTGCCCACTGCCAGGAGTTTGATCTTGACCAACTGAAGGTTGACTCAGCTTTCCATCCTTCTCAGGTTGGTAAAATGAAGACCCAGAGTGGTTGGGGGCAATATGCTGACTCTGTAAACTGCTTAGAGAGTGTTGTAAAGCTCTTTGAAGTTGCATATAAGTCTAATTGCTACTGCTATTTATTCACATGTTTTCACATCCACGTGGTATGCCATTCTTTACAAGTTGCCAAAAAGGAAAAAAAAAAAAGGCTATGAAGACAAATCAAAACTGAAACTCCTGATTTTTGAAATTCATTTTAAATCTTAAATCGGGAAAGAGGGAGGAACAAGGGAGGACAAAATTGGGAACGTCCAACTGGTGTTAAGGAGGTTGCATAAAAATCAGGAAAGCGCCACTTAGCAAATGAAAAAGCATCTAGAGAGGTTCTCCAACATAATCCAGCTAATCCATGTGTGGTGCTAAGAGAACAGGAGCTTAGTTTGCTAGCTAGCTGGGGAGTGCAGTAACCCGCAAAGCCTTCTGGCCATTAGTGGCTAGTTAATCTCTATGATGGGAGATCATCTGAGAAGAGCCAGCATCTGTACACTGTTGATTCACGTCAGCCAAGGACAAATTCATTTTCTGCTACTAGCTTAGCATTTTCTTCCACTCCTTGGATTACAAACTACTTATTACAGCAGGCAGGCCCAAGGAGCTGAAACAGCTGCTGCTGTTAGATAAGAAGGCAATTTTGGCTGTCTGCAGCATCCTTGCCTGCTTCTGCACTGTTAGGCAGGAAGAAGAAGAGTGTTTGGGGTAGAGGAGTCCTAAGGATGATAACAGGGAATGCTGGAGGGAAGATGTTGTCACTTCCTGGGCTTAATCAAGGCAGGGAGCTTGCATAAACGTGCACATCATCTCCCAGAGTTAGCCTGTATCTACCATCGTTTCTAAAAGATGAAAATCCGTGCATTTGTTTTTCAGCCTGTAAGATAGTAGCAAACCAGCTGAACGTATTATTTTCAGGAAACTAGCATTCCTTCCTAAAGAGTTTTGGAGCTAAATCCAAGGGCATTTATAAACAACCAAAAATTCACAGTTTTGCTTTTGGTTTAAGATACCTCAAAAGTCTGAATTTCAGCCAACTATGATTGGGAAAGAGGCAGATGTTTCCCTAGAATATAATTTGCTACTTCTCAAGTTGATTCCATTTACATAGAGTATTTCCTAAGTTCACAATCCATGATTCAGGATCTATTTGGGGCAAATATGTAGTTGACTCTAAATATTTAAATATCTAAATAGGAACCCTGGTGGCGCAGTGGTTAGAATGCAGTATTGCAGGCTAACTCTGCACACAGCCTGGAGTTCGATCCTAAGGGCCTCAAAAATAACTCAGCTTTCCATCTTTCTGAGTTCAGTAAAATGAAGACCCAGATTGATGGGGGCAATATGCTGACATTTGTAAACTGCCCAGAGAGTGCTGGAAGGCACTATGGGACAGTATATATGTCTAAGTTTAGTGCTATTGCTATTACTGTGCTCGCTATTATCTCCAATTAACCATATTGTCTTTGCTCAAGTAAATGAAACTGGGATGAAATAGCCCACAAGTTCTCTTTGCCCCATATCTCAACATAACTACTTACTACTGGGTATGCATTTCAGTTCCTTTCATGATTTTTTTTTAATATTTGAAAGTGAGCATCAGAAGTAATTTCTAAATAGAGCCTATATGATGTGGTGGACCAAAATGAAACTGGTTTTGGTTCCTATCCATTTATGTGATTTCTCTTCAATTTTCCCTTAAGACAGGGATAGAGAATACATTCTTGTAGAAACTGCTGGACTAGGATTTTTAAGACACCCAAGTGTCAAGGCTGACTCAGAATCTATGGCCACCAGCAATTCTTCTTGTGGCTCGACAACAGAAACAGAAGGGAAGGGTGGATGACCTCCAAGGTCCCCACCAACTCTGTTACTGTTACTGTTACTCTTGGGGGAGTTGCAAGGGGCTGAGGGAGCCAAGCCAGACACCGGAGAAAGGTCCTACACTTCAAAGTCATGTTATGAGAATTTTTCAAATGGTGCGGACTATTTCCCAAAACACAAAAAATAAGTTGGATTGGTGGACAATGGACAGTGGGTGGCCTAAACAGGAAAAGGGAATTTATCTGTGCTCAGAGGTGAGATTCACTTACCTTTCCTACTGGTTTGCAAATGTGAGCATGCTCAGCCTTCCGGTCATATGCAGTGCTCGCGCGTTACGTCTGAGCGGGTGGGTAGAGCCTCCCGCAGTCACCACTACAGGTTTACTAGAACTGGCTGAATCCCATCACTGCCTATGCTGCTTTCTGTGGGAACCTATAGAATTGGCTTTCCTTCTTCTTTGCCTATATGGATCTATCAGTAAAATTATAATCTTGGTAAAATTATGTCCCAGGAGTTTCTTTTTCTGCATATGCCCATGGGACGGTTGACATCCAGCCAGTACCAGTTCTCTGAATATTGGGAGTTATAGCTGAACATCTAAAAGGATGTAGCCTTTAAACCTTAAAGAAAACCTTCTGTCACTATAAAGCTGTTTTGAATTTCATATTTGCCTCCCCATAGATGTGATTTATAAGTATCATAGATTTTAGCCTTGTTCCATTATCAAACACACGGCCCAATTAGAGACAGGTCATTTAATTTTCTTTTATACTGTTTGCAAGCTTGAGTTTCTTTCTGCTGTGTCCACTCTGTGCTGTGTACAACACCTAATTATTACACTTTCTCTGCTGTGTATAATATCTAATTATTGCATTTAATGAATGAATAATTATAATGGATAGGAAACAGGAATATTTAGGTGTCCAATGTATCTTGATGCAATCGCACACAGTATCATGTCATGCAGAACTCTATATGACAGTGACAGGAATCACCCATTTGCAAAAAAAAAAAAAAGGCCAATATATAAGTCTTTTTTTTTTTTTTTTTTTGCAAAGAATGGCTTTTTATTTTCTCTGCATAGAAGCAAATGGCAAATCGGAGGAAGCAAATGATTGTCACTGGATCATCACTGAGACAGGAGAAAACGCACACTAACCCCACACTAACAAGAGCCGTGGTGGTGCAGTGATTAGAATGCAGTACTCCAGGCTACTTCTGCTGACTGCCTGTTTCCAGCAGTTTGGCAGTTCAAATCTCACCGGCTCAAGGTTGACTCAGCCGCCATCCTTCTGAGGTCGGTAAAATGAGGATCCAGATTATTAGGAGGCAATATGCTGATTCTGTAAACCGCTTAGAGAGGGCAGTAAAACACTGTGAAGTAGTATATAAGTCTAAGTGCTGTTGCTATTGCTGTCTTCCAACATTCCGGCTCTCCTAGCATCAGTATATACCTTGGCCAGTGGTGAAATTCAATTTTTTTTTACTACTGGTTCTGTGGGTGTGGCTTGGTGGGTGTGACAGGGGAAGGATATTGCAAAATCTCCATTCCCACCCCGATGATTGAATTATTTTAATTAAGTTTTTAAATTTTTTGCTGTATATTGTTTTTTACCATGGCTGTTCACCACCCTGAGTCCTTCGGGAGAAGGGTGGTATATAAATATGATAAACTAAACTAAACTAAACTCTGGGGCCAGCCAGAGGTGGTATTTGCCAGTTCTCTGAAGTGCTCAAAATTTCTGCTACCAGTTCTCCAGAACCTGCTGGATTTCACCTCTGGACACAGACATAGGCAAAAGGGAATGGGGAAGCAGAGAAATCAGAGTTAAAACTCATCCTGTTCCCCAGTTTTTGTTTTTGTTTTATCTTCCTTTAGCTCACTCAGGTTTCTTCTACTGAAATGATATCCATGTGTTTTAGTAATAATTCTGGGGCTGACTCTTGTGGAAATTGTTTAATGATGCTCATCTAAGAATTACAAGCAACCTTGAATAAAATGGTTAAAGAGTAGCCAAAAAGGAGAAGACTGGGAAAACTCAAATTGGGAAAACAGGACAGAATTCCTAAAAAATGAACTTGAAAAATGGACAAGTAGTTGAGCGACCAACTATTTGGTGACTTATTTATACTTTAACATACTCATGGGGTGTTGTGAGTCAAGTAAAGGCTTAGCAAATGCATTACTAAAATCTACTAAGGTTGAGGGTTTTCTAGGTTGGCACGTTGTGTGAACTCAGCTAATTTAAAATACTTTACAGTTGAATGTGTTGTTTGCACCTAGACCACGCATGAACTCAGTTACCAGGTCAGGCAAAGCTCTGTGAACATAAACACCGGTTCCTTTGCTTTTTCTCTGGGGTTACCCTCCAGAATGGGATGGAGAAAAGATTTGTAGTTTTCAAACGTAGCCATAAGTTCTCCTAGCCAGTGGTGCAAAAAAGAAAGAAAGAAATGAGAAGAGAACAAAGAGTAATTAGCTGCTGCTATCATTCCATCACCTGTGAGTTTGGGCAAAATTAATATGAAGCAACAGAAGTCAGAGCTACATGAAATGACTTTCAATTAGACTCTCCTCATTCTTCTCACCAGTTTTATTTGTCAATCATTTAGAACCTTTCTGATGTCAGCAGTGTATCTGGGGGTGTTTCTCCTTTCCCTCCCTCTGTGTTATTTATTACTCACAACCAGAAAGAGAGCCTTTAAAGTGAAAAATTATAGAGATGTAATAACCGGAAAAAAAAAAAAAAGATATATAATTCACCACCCTGGGCTGGCTTTGCTGAGAGTCTGTGGTATATACATGTGATCAGTAAGTAAATAAATAAATAAAAGTTTTGAAAGACGGGAAGTCCTTCAGCTTTTATTTCTTCATCCTCTGTTTCCACCAGGATTCTATTGTTCCTGGATGTTGGAGTCAATGTATGTGTATGTAAAATGTTAATGAGTTGTTAGAAGAGACAGTAATAAATGCCTCCAATCTCATGCTGATATATCACTTTCCCAGCACAGAAATTTGTTCGTTTGTTTGGGGAAAAAATAACTTTTACAACCAACAGCAGAAGCACAAATATATTAGAGCAAAAAATGTCAATCAGGAAAAAAAAAATTCTGGACTACTGGTAGAGCGAATGCTTGACCCTGTTAAAACAAAGGGTAATGGAGGAATAAGGTGACCTTTTAAACAGATCCACAGTCAAGAATTGTATAGAAAAAAATAAATAAAATGTTCCAATTCTTGTTATAACGAGCAAGAGCACTGGCAATATATGAAGTTTATAAGGACAGAAGAAGACAGAAGGGATGCAGTGGCTCAGTGGCTAAGATGCTGAGCTTGTTGATCGAAAGGTTCGGCAGTTCAGCAGTTCGAATCCCTAGTGCCGCGTAACGGGGAAAGCTCCCCTTACTTGTCCTAGCTTCTGCCAACCTAGCAGTTCGAAAGCACGTAAAAAATGCAAGTAGAAAAATAGGGACCACCTTTGGTGGGAAGGGAACAGCGTTCCGTGCACCTATGGCGTTTAGTCATGCCAGTCACATGACCACAGAGACGTTTTCAGATAGCGCTGACTCTTCCACTTTGAAACAGAGATGAGCACCGTCCCCTAGAATCTGGAATGGCTAGCACATATGTGCAAGGGGAACCTTTACCTTTTTAAGGACAGAAAAAAGTAAGGCGTTGAGTTCTATGGTCAGCAAGAAGCAGACCAGGTAGCTCTTATTTACAGATTTAAACCAAAAAGGAATTGCAGCCTCCCTTAATCATCTATGACAGTTCAATTAGCCAGTAGAGCACTGGTAATAGGGAAAGGTTGGTGCACAGGAAATCCCCAAAGGGGGTAAAATTTGATGCCCGATCAATCTAATCTTCTTCCCAATCCCCCAGGCTCTTGCACAACTATCTGTTTTCTGAGTTTTCTCTTTCCTCTCCCTCTCTTCCTAATCTAAACCAGGAAGGCACCTGATGAACCTCAAGTTTTCTTTGAGAAATTAGAAATGGCAAGAAAAGTCTCTTGAGAATGACAGGCAATAAGCATCAAAGGAAGAAGATTGTCTCAAATGCTGCTATTGCAAGTCTGTTTCAAAGTTGCAGGGATGACCATATTTGTTACCTCTGATTGGGAGAAGATGGAGAATTTCTAGGTTTACTAGAACCGTGATAGCAGTGGTTAGAATGCAGTATTGCAGTCTAATCGTACTGATTGCCAGCAGTTCCATCCTCACCAGGCTCAAGGTTGACTCAGCCTTCCATCCTTCTGAGGTGGGTAAAATGAGCACCCAGATTGTTGGGGGCAATGTGCTGACTCTGTAAACTGGTTAGAGAGGGCTGTAAAGCATTGTAAAGTGGTATATGTCTAAGTGCTATTGCTATTTATTCATTAGGCTAAATTGTCATCTGCTTAAATATGCTTACATCTTCATCACAACTGGATGAATTGCCACAACATCCTAAACTCTAAATCATGTACTGTCTGGGTTCACCCATCATGCTAAATCACAGACAGATCTATTATGTGGACCAAGTCTCTTTGTGAGACATGTTGAACATAAGAACGAAATGTGTTTTAAGAATTAATCAGGCAAGAGAATAGAGAATCTTGCATGTTACTAATTACATTCTAACCAGCCTTCCTTAACCTGCAAACAACTCCCAGAATTGGCTATTGGTCACAGTGCCTGAGATTTTAGGGAGCTGTCAACCAGCACATATGGTGGACACCAGGTGTATAAGGCTATTTTGAAGCATACTTAGTGATCCACACATTGGCTTCCTCTACTTTGCAGCTGAAAAATAGGAAGTGCTATTTTCATTCCAAGCATCACTTCATGAGCTTCATCTCATATGTTATGGCACTTTGTCAATAGCTTTGCCATGCCTTCTGTCTCAGTGTGCATCATACTAGTTATGCCCTGCTGATTTAAAAGGCAGTGGACAATTGATAGAAATATACTAGAGAAACCTAATGGAAATACATAGGCAATGTCCACACAGGTTTAAGCACAGGATTAATCTGATGGTCAGCTCCTCATCTGCATTTTTTAAAAAAATAATCATTCATCCTAATCGGTTGTATCTTCCCAAGTCTGGGTAAACTACCCAAAATTGGTAAAAGTCATTTTTCATTGGGGAATGATACACAAAACCATTACTTAACCCAGCAGGGATATTTAAATTGACTTAAAGATTGCTATGTGTACTAAAATATATTTGAAATTTTTCAAAAGTATTCCAATTCAGATGAAACATCCAGATCTACAGTACACATATCATCCAGACACTGTAGTGGTGGACAAGAACCAGAAGACAGCAGTGTGATAGATGTAGAAAGACTAAGTGACAGCAGCAACATCAGGAAGAAGGAATATGAGAAGCTAGAGGAATATCTAGGGAGTAAGAAAGAACTAGACAGGAAGTGGAACATAAAGTGGTCCCAATAGTAATAGGAGCACTTGGACTGTTACTCCTAAACTTGGAAGCGTGGCTCCAACAGATTCCAGGAGAACCATCAGCGCTCTCTGTATAAAAGAATACAGTGCAGGGGTGAAATTCAGCCGGTTCTATCTGGATTGCATGATCCGGTAAGGCCAATTGTGTGAAGCCCCGTCCACCCACCCGGACATCATGATGTCCCTTTTTTGCGACAATTTTCAGCCTCTGTGCATGCGCAGAAGGCTTTGTGCATGCATGGACAACAGCACGTGCGAGTGAAACAAGTGAGCGCGCGGTGCGAGCACAACCGGTAGGGAAGGTAAGTGAATTTCACCTCTGGTACAGTGCTAGGACCAACTAAGGTATTACACAGAACCTTTAAATTCTCAGGCCTCTGATAGAGGACCTGAGATTAAGGAAGACACGAGAGCCATGGTGGCACAGTGGTTAGAATGCAGCATTGCAGGCTAATTCTGCTGGCTGCCAGCAGTTCGATCCTGACTCACATTGACTCAGCTTTCCATCCTTTCGAGGCCAGTAAAATGAGGACCTGGATTGTTGGGGGGGGGCAGTATGCTGATTCTGTAAACTGCTTAGAGGGGGCTGTAAAGCACTGTGAAGTGGTATATAAGACTAAGCGGTACCGCTATATCGCCCACAGGGGTGAGAAGGGAATTTTTATTTTTACATTATTTATTTATTTAATATAATTTGTATGCCGCCCTATCTCCGTAGGACTCAGGGCGGCTCACAACAAATAAAAACTAACCCAACAAAACATAAAATACATAAATATGCAAACATAAAATACATAAATGTATAAATATATAATTTAAACATATATTCAAATAATATATTAAAATAAGCAAAAAAACCCTCAGTCCAGGCTGGGCGATGTAAACAGCCATGTTTTTAATACTCGGCGGAAGGTGCGAAGGTCAGGAGCCAACCGAAGCCCCAGGGGGAGTTGATTCCAAAGAGTGGGCGCACCCACAGAGAAAGCTCTACCCCTGGGGACTGCCAGCCAACATTGTCTAGCCGACGGCACCCGGAGAAGGCCCTCCCTGTGAGAACACACCGGGCGATGGGAAGCCATTGCTGGCTGCAGATGGTCCGACAAGGATCCTGGGCCTAAGCCATGTAGGGTTTTATAGGTCATCACCAGCACCTTTAATCTAACCCGGAGGGCAACTGGTAACCAATGCAACTCGCACAGGAGAGGTGTAACATGGGAGTATCGGGACCCTCCCATCACAACCCATGCTTATATATAAAGGATATATATATATATATATATATATAAATGGAATATATATATATGTATGTATGTATGTATGTATGTATGTATGTATGTATTTGTTTTCTCAGGTTTTCGTGGGTGTTTGTATGTAGGTCTTTAGTTATTCGGGTCTTCTCCCACGTAAAATTGGAAGTGTCTTGGCGACGTTTCGACGAAGTCTCATTCGTCATCTTCAGGCTGGTGTTCTCAGCATCGTGCTTCCAGGAGCAATGCTGGAAGCACGAAGCCAAGAACACCAGCCTGAAGATGACAAATGAGACTTCGTCGAAACGTCGCCAAGACACTTCCAATTTTATGTGGGAGAAGACCCGAATAACCAAAGACTATAGTCCCAAGTCAGTGAGAGCCACAGACATGCAGGCTCACTCTCACCCACACTAATATATACACAGAGAGAAAGAGAGATCTGACTTCAAAAGGTAGTGTAACCATTAATTGCCAACAGCTCTGGAGTGTGCATAGTCCAAATGCAAACTCCCAGCTTGAGACATTAAAATCTAATCACTGCAACAGCTGGCTTTACTTTGTAGGACACCCACCCCAAACGGAGAGAAGAAAATCCCGTGGTTCAGTTGAAGAGGAAGTAACAAAAGGGAGACAGAGCTCTGATTTTGGCTACCAAGCCAGCTCAGCAGACTGTGGCTAAAAATAAGATTGCTGGATATGAGAGTGGGTGGAACATGGCTTACTTTACAGATTAACAGAGTTGGGAGGGGCCTTGTAGGTCATCTAATCCAACCCCCCTCCCAAGCAGGAGACCCTGCCTACACCATTTCTGACAGATGGCAGTCCAGTCTCTTCTTGAAAGCTTCCAGGGATGAAGGTCCCACAATTTCTGAAGGCAACTTCTGTTCCATGGGTCGATGGTTCTCACTGTCAGAAAATTTCTCCTTATTTCCAGGTTGAATTTCTCCTTGATCCGACCCCCTCCTCTCTGTGGCAGCCTCTCAAATATTGGAACACTGCTATCATGTCTCCCCCTGGTCCTTCTCTTCACTAGACTAGCCATGCCCAGTTCCTGCAACTGTTCATCGTATGTTTTAGCTTCCAGTCCCCTAATCATCTTCGTTGCTCTTTTCTGCACTTTTCCTAGAGTCTCAACATCTTTTTTATAGTGTGGTGACCAAAACTGGATGCAGTATTTTACTTCACTGCTGAATAGTCTGCTAGCCTATCAGATGTAGCATCCACATTCTGAGCATTATTTAAGAGAGGATGTATGTGTGAAATAATACAAAATTGTGAGCTTGCCCCAAAGACAAGCAATGAATTGATTTAAACCATGGAACTTCATGAATTCAAAATTACATTTTTTTAAAAAGAAAAAATGCCCTTTTTGAATGGATAACTTAGCCAGCACTAGACTTAGATTCTCACTGCTGGAATGGGACAACTTGCTATAGCCAACTCACTATGGCCAATACACCACAGCCAACTCACCATGGGGCAACTCGCTACAGGACAATTCAACAGTTCAATTTAGTTATTTAAAATAATTTTTAAAATATTTTAATTTTTGCCATTTACATTTCATTTTGTCCCTCCTTTGGCATTCTTTCTTTAATGATTCTATTCCACTACTTCTTTGATATTAGTAACTCTTGCCCTGTGGCGAGTTGTCCTATTGGCAACTTATCCTGTGGCAGGTTGGCTGTGGCCAGTTGACTGTGTCAAGTTGTTGCAGTCCTTCCACTGCTATCCCTCCTTTATTCTTTATTCCTTTTCATATTGTAACATAGCTTCAGGTTTTAAAGTTTGGTTAAGTAGTGCACATGGCCAACCTTGGCTGATCTTGAAGAGCTAAGCATATTGGTACTATGGTGGAAGACCCGTAATAAACTAGACTGTGAAATTGAAAAAGACATCAGGGAAAGGAAGGGAAGGGAAGGGAAGGGAAGGGAAGGGAAGGGGAAGGAAGGAAGGAAGGAAGGAAGGAAGGACCCTTTCATAACCATCAAGAAAACATGGATATATTCATGAAGTCACCTGGAATTAGGCTCAGCTCCAGGGAAATTTGAACCTTTTGTACTATTCCCAAAATAAACCACAAAGCTGGAAACTAGCTTTGTTAGTTAGGAGTTGCTCTGAATAAGAGTCACTGCTTTGGTTCTTGTTAGTTTTAGTGAACCAAAAAAAGAGGGACAAAGTTTTACCAAGAGATAATTGGTTGCTGTCCAAAAAGAAAAAAAATGATCACAGCCCAAATGGGTGTGCAGATCCCAGGGGTCAACTTTCATCGGCCTTTGTGAATATGAAGGAAAATTGCATGCAAAAAAAGTAAACCTTGAGAAAAATTACCTACATTGTGTGCATATCTTAGAAAGATACACTTCAGGTGCATGCATGAGTATTTGATAGAGTAAAGTATATGAAAAATTGCAGGTTGGTTTTAGAAAATTAATTGAATAATAGTTGAATATATGTGAAGCTGATATGCACTAGAGCTATACATGTCTCTTCTACATGCTCAAATCCATTGTGCTACACATATTGTTCCTCCTTTTAATCTCCACATGTGTCAGACTTCATGCCAGACATAGTAATAAATCTCATCTGTCCAGTCTCTTATCCCCACATTCAGGCATTTACTTATGGCAGAAGCTCACAGGCACAACATGGCTAGATTAATTGCCTTACTGCAGATAAGAATGAAGTCATATATCATATATGAACAAAAGATCTGCCTTCAGAAGCACAGAAATTGCCATAGAGATATGTGTTTCAGAGTTTCGGTTCTAAGACTTTGCTTCTCGTCTTTTTCAGTTGGTGGAAATTTAGCCATCCTTCTTCATGCCCAAAATTGGGAGGCACCTGCTCAAGGATATACATAATGGTTCTGAGGATTATTTCTTGCTTACTTGCTAGCTTCAGTCCTTAAAATCTGTTCCTCCAAAATTGGAACAGAGTCTGCAGGATCTCCTTGTGGAGATATGCTTACCTGCATACAATGAATAGCACCATAATGTACCTGTGCATTTGCACTGTGGGTGATACTGCTGTCCATCCAGAATCATCATGAAGAACTGAAATTAAGGCCTTGTTAAAGTTCTTGGGTTGACTTGGAGATCTTGATGAGCTTTTCAAAGACTCGAGAACAAGGAGTGTACAACTAGAAATGTTAGGATCACATGAGGCTTACCAAAGTCTTGGACATGCCTCCTAAAATCTTCTGGATGATTTTGCTCAGCTGTAAATATTTAATAGTAATTTTATTAAAAATTATAATTACAGTGATGAATCGTTTTTTAAAAAATAGAATAAAAAATAGAAAAGAAAAAGAAATTATGAAAAAATGGGCATATTAGAATTAGAAAGAGAAGTACCTGCAGTAAATGAGACACTAGAACCCTCCAGTCTAAAAAGTCTATTTTTGATACTTTGATCTCTCTTTCTGCCTATCTCTGACATACACACAAATACTCGCAAACCTATTTTCTCCACTCTTTTTCCTCGCCCAACAGGCTGTGTGAGTTACAGACTGTGAAGGTTACCAACTGCTCTTTCCAGAGGTCATTTGAACTTCACCTCAAAGCCACCTGTGGGTTAAGGGTCAGAGATTGCTTTCTGTGCTCTGTCAAAGGTGATAAGACTACCACTTTTGATTGCTCGCGTACTGTCAGCCTTCCAAGGTAGACCAAACAGATCAGATAAGCTAATTCTAATAGATTGTAAGGCTGCATTATAATTACATTACATTACATTACAGAATCTTGTAGGTCCGAAAGTACAAATCTCCTTCTGTCTCCTTTTACAGTCTGATAACATAGAGATGTTCCTATCTGAGTTTTTTTTCTTCTTCTCTGCCTGTAATGCAGCTCTGGACTACGTCTTCTCTTATCTGATAGTTCTGAAGGCATAATCTCTTCCTCCATCTCCTCCATCTTCTTGCTTTAGCAACCATTAAAACCCAGTGATGTACAAACATGTGCAAATCGTCTGGGAAACGGAGATGCAGCTTCCCTTGGTGTAACATCAGTGCAATTGAAAACTATTAGGAGATGATTAGGGAATGTCGCATTAACATGATGGCTTTTAATGCCTTTAGAGGCTCTAAATGGAAACTTGTAGCGAGCATCTTTTTAAGAACATAGAAAGAGCTGAGACGATGCAACACTGCTGCTTTTCCTCAGGGAAGAGGACACCCAGTGGGAATGGCTATTTTCTTCCTGAATCTTCAGGTCCCATCCCTTGCAGGTGTCCCCTAGCAGCTACAAAAGGCCAGCTCCATCTTGATGCACAGAATTACTATCTCTCAATTGCAGGCGAGGATTAGGGATCCTATTGTGAATTTCTGTTACTGTCCACATGAGAGTGGGGAGCCCTAAAGCCTAATTTAGCTGTCTTTAATCAAAGTTATTCCATCCCAACCTCGCTACCTTTGTCATGCCTTCCTGAGGAATGATGAGCTAATTTCATAGACAGAGAAACCTTAAACATAACATGTCACATAAGAAAATTGATTTTTGAAAATGGACTTTCACCGGGTTACTGTATTATCAATCCCCTCTATCTATAATCAGTCATACAGTAGTTTGCACAAGCACCGCTTCCATCCCATATCATTTCTATGATGCCTCACAAGGTACGTTCAGATCTAAGGAAAATAGAGTTTCTTGTGACTGAAAAAGTCTAAGACAAACCCAATATTATGGTCAGCGAGATGGGCAGCATATGAATTTCTTCGTCATCCTCCTTCTCCTCCTTCTAGTGTTTTACCCGCAGGTGCAGAACCCACTTTTGGGGTCAATTTATAAATTTAATTTAATAATATAAATAAATAAGGAAAATTATGCTTCTCTGCTTCTGACCATTTGAACAATAGCTTTGATACATGTTGTGTTAAGCCCTAAGCCAGTGTTTCTCAACCTTGGCAACTTTAAGACATGCGGACTTCAACTCCCAGAATTCTTGGCAACTTGCTGGCTGGGGACTTCTGGGAGTTGAAGTCCACATGTCTTAAAGTTACCCAGCTTGTCCTAAGGTATTCTACTTTCTCTCGCTAGCCTACTCCAGGATTTTCAACTCTTCAGGGCAGACCATTTTTGGAATTACCTCTATAGTTTTATTTTCTACTTTGAAGCAGATTATACTGCAATGCATAGCCTTTTTTCAATATCAATAGATCCATTCCTGGGATTGTTTAAAAAACATTCCTGATGTTGTTATTTTTAGATTCACCTTATTGTTGTGAGGGGTTAAGTGTGTGAAAATAGCAATAGCAATACACTTAGACTTATATACCACTTCACAGTGCTTTCCAGTCCTCTCTAAGTGGTTTACAGAGTCAGCATCTTGCCCCCAACAATCTGGGTCCTCATTTTACCGACCTCAGAAGGATGGAAGGCCGAGTCAGCCTTGATAAAGGCAACTATCCATTTTGTTTCTTAAATTTCTATTTCTTCCATTTTTAAGATTGATTCTCTTCATTGACATAGCAACTCGGCGTTCTTGTACCAAAAAAAAAAAAATACAACTGAGGAAACTATTAAATACAGAATACACATGCAGCCACTGACAAAGAGAAAGTATTCAAGAAGCAGTGCCCAACATGCTTCTCCTGAGTTTTTTTTAATACAGCACTAACATCATGGATTTGGTCAGATCCAACTTTTAATAGAGTGCCTATTTGTAAGCCTCACTTGAAGAAAAGTTCAGACAAACTAAAATGTGTTCATAGAAGGACATTGAAGATGAGTAAATCAAGTCATATGAAGGAAAATGGGTGTATGTTTAGCTCTGGAAGAAGAGCTATATTGTAGAAAGATAAGCAGGATTTAACTCCAGACAATTAAGCAGAAAACAATACTCTAATCAAGAAACTGCCAAGGAGAAAACAACACACAAACACACACCCCAACACTAGCAGAGCAAGCAGTGGGATTCACTTACCTTCCCTACCGGTTCGCAAATGTGAGCGCAATCGTGATCGCTCTGGGCGCGCGTGCCTTATCTGCGCATGTGCAGTAAGTGCACGTTACCTCAGGTTGGGTGGGCGGAGCCTCCCGCCGTCGTTGCTACCGGTTCACACGATCCGGAGAGAACCGGCTGAATCCCACCACTGGCTAAGGGGATATAAACATGGAGCAAACCCCACACTTGCTAGCTCTGGTGATGTTACAGTACCTAGTTGGGTAATAAAATGTCTGCAAGCTCAGAGAGAATCACAGACTCCACAGTTCAACCATGAGCTATGTACTCTCTTCTATTGGATATTGTAAAATACTTTAGATACCTGAGGAGATATTGCACAGAAGAATCCATAATTTCTTCTGTCTATGCCGAGAGTGCAAGACTAAACAATTGCTTGAAAAAGAAGGAAGCAGATTATAGTTGAATGCTCAAAAAACCCTCCTAACAATACGAGCAATACAACAATGGAGCCAATTACCTAGAATGGTGATGGGCTCTCGTTCACTACATACATTCAAGCTGAAGCTGCGTAGCCATCTGTCAGATGTGATATAATTGGGTTCCTACATTGAACGGGAAATTGAACTCAATGGACTAAATAGCCTTTTCCAGTTCTGAGGGTTTTTTGCCTCTCAGAGGAAGAGTGTGACTTAGAGAAAGTCAAATCTCGTTAGGGAAATCATATGCCTGCATTGCTTTCTTTCATTTCTGCTTCAGAAGAGTTAGTTCCAAGACACCTCCCTGTGTTTTAATTCATTTGTTCTTCTACAAAATGGAGAAGATTGGACTGTAGTCATGTCAGACAGCTTTAAATATGCTAAGCTTTTGTTTGTTACTTAGAGCTTGAAGAAATAAAATGAAACATTGATTTGGAATGAAGTTGATCCTTCCTTCCTTCCTTCCTTCCTTCCTTCCTTCCTTCCTTCCTTCCTTCCTTCTTTCCTTCCTTCCTTCCTTCCTACCTACCTACCTACCTATCTAGTTTTCTCCCTCCTTCCCTCCCTCCCTCCCTCCCTCCCTCCCTTCCTTCCCTCCCTTCCTTCCCTCCCTCCCTCCCTCCCGTGAAAATAGTTCTAGCAATGCATTATAGACACAAAAGAAAGAGGGAAAGGCTGCTAAAATTAAATACAGATGGATAAAAGGGTTTTTGAGAACTGCTTGTAGACCAAGGAGGAGGAGAATATCTTCAACCTTTGGCATCTATCCAAAAACACTAGAAGTTTCAATCCTCTGTTGGACCCATAGTAGAAAAGTGGATGATATTGTGATGAAAAACTGAAGGACATCAACACTGGAGACAGCAGGGAAGATATTCCTATTCTCTGAACCTTTTCTCGACATTCTGTGCTATTGTTTGCTACTACTGTGTTTAATTTTGCTGATGTGATCTGAATACCACTGCAAAAGCCATCTGATAAATCTGTGGACAATTTGAGATGGGGGGTGGGTGTTTCTAGAGGTGCAAAATTCATCTGTAGACGCATGATTCTTATAGATTGCAGGCCAGTAAAGAGCTGTTAGGTCCAAGGAACTAGAAACGACACAAAGAGTTTGATCAGAGTGTTATGTTTATTGCTGCTCACCTACAGATAGGAAACTTGCCAGACTAAAGCACTCACCACACAACTACCAGAGGAACATTGCAAAGTTTTAGGGAGGATCTCTTTTCAGCCACTTCCTTCCCACCAGTGACTCAAGTCTAGCCAGTCTTTTCACTTTTCCCTTCAAGTCAGTTCCAGATTCTGCTCTTTGCACTATTCCCATCGTATCAAAGGTTCCACAGTTTTACATTTTTCCCGCCACTTCTTCTGGCCTGTAGCACCAGTCTGGCATATGCCTACAGCTCGCATGTCTTCATGCAGGCAATCTATTTATCACTTTTTGGGGTGTCCTTGGGGCTATAGGCCATCTGAGCTGAATGCAAGTGCCTGCCTTGCAGGTGACGGATTCCACATCAGCTGTGACCACATGTCCATATCACCACAGCCTCTCTTCTCTCATTTCATCTGGAATTGGGGCAACTTTGAAGGCCAAGTTACTTACTCACTTATTTGCTTACTTATGGATGTCCTAGTACTTAACACACCTGTATTTCTTAATATGAGAGGCTGATTCATTTCAGAGCCCTACAAACTCTGGACCATCCACCTTTCTTTAACCATGTCAATCACCTCTGGCACTTCTGACTCTTAATTTGTTTACACTAAAGTGTAACCCCTAGCTGTGGCCTATTTCAATGTTTGCCCATGGCCGATCAGCAGTACATAACAGAGTTAGTAAATCAAGGCAAATGAGGAGAATTTGGCAGGAAAATAATCTGACAAGCAGTCATTGTGATGAGCAGGAAACAGATAGGCATAATGGTGATATAAAATCAGGCTTTCAAAAGCTAGGTTTATATTCAAAAGATAAGATGCTCAGCTTGAAAGGAATGGCCTGAGTCAGATTTGACAGAACTGGACAAAATCCTGTGCGCCCTTTAATGATTGATTCCGCACAGCATTCCACTCCAATATCAGCTTCTGACTGTTTTGTCTAAGCAAACCAAAATTTATTGGGAAGTTGCATTCTTCTCAAGTTAGAGAAGAGACTTCTTTTTCTGGTGCACTTTTTAACACGAAAGTGTACACATTCAAAAATAAATGCATGTAGCAGGGCAAAGTACTTACCCCCAAAAATGTGATTAGGAGAAATGTGTTCAGGAAATTTGGATGGCTATGACAGCTGTCTGAATAGACAGATGCTACTGCTGCCTTGTATGTCTCTCTGATGAGCCTCTCAGAGCGATGCATAAAGAGTGAACAGGCAGATAACAGGCTGCTTTGAACAACAATGTGCCCTGGGCTCATTAAAGAGGATGTTCTGGGCAGTGGGCCAGCAGAGAACAGCAAAGGCTGGCCACAGTTTGTTACTCCTCCTGGGTTGCCACCTGAAACACCTGCTCTGTTTTACCTCAAGTTACGGCCGACTCTAGAAATACCTTCATTAGAGTGATTCAAGTAAAATAAGAGTCCAAGAGTTCTCCGGAACTCTTCCTCAAGCAAGATGGTAAAAGAGCACAGATGTGGGAAGGAGGAGGAGAGCAAGTAGTATTGAAGCTATGGATTTTGCCATGAGTCACTCTCGTAGAATGAAACTTAGAGAAAACCTGTAGAGGGTCAAAAGAGCCTCTCTTGCAGATGCTGCAGGGATTTAAAGGTGCATAGAGCAGCCCTCCTAAAATCACCAGCATGAAGGGATACAGAGGAGTTGTTGTTATAATCCAATGCATGTTTTTGGAAGCAGTTCCAACAGGATTGTAATTGTTGCCTCTCTTAGTAGCAATAGATTAGCATAAATTTACAGGTATTTACACACCACTGTGATGCAAATATTGATGGTGACAAGATGGCTCGGGATATCTCTAACTAGATTAATTTTGGAGACAACATTGGAGGTTTTTGGCAGCCGTCCCAAGAGATTAGAGTCCCTTAAGGAAAGAAGCTTGGCAGCAAAGACACCTAAAAAAAGCATGCACTCTATCCCAAACACCCGGCTTCCTTCAATCAAGCAAAAGAGGATCTGGAGCTGTTTATTAAAACATCTGTCCCTTGAGACCTTTTCAGTGATGAGCAATCAAATACACACAGACTTGTGTCTCTTTTGTAGGGGGGGCTGGAAAATTATCAAGTCCAAATTATACGTGGAATCAAGATGCCAGCTCCTCCTGCATTAAAGAGGTAGTGATTTGCATCAGCAAAGTGGTCTGTTTTAAAACAATCAGGCCCTGGAGGGGGCTGTGATACCCCAGGGCAGCACTTGTCATGCCAAATATTGTAATTTCAAGATGGCTAATCTGAACCTTTGAATTATGGAAGTGGCTGAAAGCTGGAGGTTAGTTTTGGAGTTTCAACGCAGCCCTATGAAATTCAAGAATACCTTTGACATTGTGTATGTTTGTCTTTCCTTCGATTCACAAGGTTAGGAACCTGAGAGCTGTTGTGCTTATGTTGTGGGGAGAAGTGTTATGTGTGAACCAAATGGGTGTTAACAGAACTTTTACACAGAACAGATAAATGCAAAGAATAGGCCATATTTACATAGTTCTGTAACCTGGAAGTATTCACCTCAAGAGAGAGGACTTCTTCTGTTGCATCCTTTAGATCGATTGAATTATTTCAGTGCAGATGTGTTTCCAGCTGTTAGTCAGGTTTCTACCTTTGCCATGCTTTCTTTTAAACGCCAAAAAAAATTGTAAGCTCTCAGTTCTAGTGCGGATTCCATCTTATTTCTCCTGCATTCTTTTTCTTTGTTTTTAATTTTTCCTTTTTTCTTCTTATTAGTCATTTTAGTTTTTTTAAAAAATGATGTGTATTTTTGTTACAATGTGTGGTCATAATAATTAACTTAGTGACTGATATAGTTGTGTATCTGTTTTCACTATAATGCCCCCTCTTCCCTTTTCAGAAATGTAAGGGAGTTGCTTTGGGCTGTCTCTAATTTCCAATAACCCAGTGAGAGAGCTTGAATCAAGAGATGGTGAGGGGGCTCAAAGGTGAAACTTCAATCATCTCATTGTAGCTTACATCTTTATTATTTTTTTTTTAACCAGAATTTACGGACACCCCTAAAAGCTCCTTAGATCTTCCCAACTCTGTTATTCTGTTAATCCATTTTACTTGTCAGCTTTAGTCCAGCAACCTGGCCACTGCACCCGTAAGACATCAATTATAGGGGATGACCAGGCTGAGCCCAAGGGAAAGGTCAAGAGCATCATCAATCTCAAGTATCCTCACATCCACAAGAAATCTAAGTCCAGCATCCTTGAATTCCACTGACTCTCATCTACTATCAATTTGCTTTGACCGTTGCTAGTTCTTGTAGTGCAGGGATGTCAAATTTGATTTCATTGAAGGCCGCATAAGGGTTCTGTTTGACTTCAGGGGACCAGGGTGGGCGTGACCATGGTAGGCATGGCCACCTTGACGTCACTCATGTCGGGGGCGTCTGTGGTGGTCCAAGTGCTCTGCCAGAGAAAACAGGCTCCAGAGCTCTGTTTTTGGCTGCAGCAGCCTCCTGGAACTCTCTGCCAGTGAAAACCGAGCTCGGGAGGGAGCACGCAGCCCTCCCGAGCTCCTTTTGCTGGCAGAGGCACTGCAGACTGGTCCTTTGCTGTTTCCAGGGCATCCCTGTGGGCCAGATCTAAGTACCTGTGGGCCGGATCTGGCCTCCAGGCCTTGAGTTTGACAACCCTGTTGTAGCATGTAATAAACTGCCTTGCTTCCTGGTTTCTTGCACCTGCCACGATGAGTACATAGGACAAATTTCTAAGCATCAGTTCCCAGCACCTGCCCTTGCAAGATCTCTGTAGGATCATGCAGTGGGAATTTTATTGGCAACTGGGGCTGATGTGATGGAATGTAGTCTGGATTCCCAAGAGGAAGAGAATGCAAAGAGCAAATTTAGATAGTTTGTGTGGGAGAAAGAAGATGGCTCCTTCCTAATGGTTCTCAGAGTATATGTTTAATGGTGCAAGTAATCTGCTTTCATTTGACAAGAATTCTTCCACACTAAAGGAAACTGCTCAGAAGAACCTGTGTGTCTTTCTTGGCTTTTGGACCCTGACAACTATAATCTTTTAAAAGTACATTTTCGAGAGAATAATTAAGAGCTGAGTTGGGCAAGGCGAAGATTTATGGGGGGTGGGGTTTCAAAGGGATGGGGAAGGGGCTGCTGAAGACAACCATGATATTAAGGGCTAGAGCTGCTTTTGTAATGATTGGGGAAAATTCCATATCAGTTGTGTTTCTCCTGAAAATGAGTACATATAAAAGAAATACCAGGATGCCCTTATTAATTTCAATTTGACTGGCAGATATAACTGCACACAGATCCTTTCTTCCCCAATAATGGTCAACTGACTTTGTGACCTGTTGTTTACAGATGTTTCCTAAAGTCTTTGTTCTCTCCAAATCATCAAACAAGGACCGTAGAATACTGGCTCCAGCCAGTGACACCATCAATCCAATTACTTTCAGAGTTTGGCTGGGAAGTTAGAAGCTAAAGGAAATGAGAACTATCAATTCTCAGGTCTACTTATGGTAGCCAAAGAGGAAAGCCACTCTCCCTTCCACCGACAAAGCCATGGCAGGCAGCAATCACTTTATTTTTCCTTGGGTAAAGCCTTCTTAATTAAGCTGCACCAGCAGATTTGCAATGCTGTGAATCAGAGGTGTTAATTGGTAGTAAGGTGTGGGATGCTGTTGATTCACCATGCTGCTTTGGGTTGGGGGAATGAGACGAATGAAATTCAGTTAACCTGTAAAGGCACAGTCACTCTTCTGGCCTACCAAGGTCTGCAGAAGAGAGCGTGTTGAGAGCTGGCAGTTTGAATTGGCATGCTTGGAGTGCAGCGTTCTCCAGCCCTCTGGCTGCATTGCACTTGCATTCTAGAATACACAGAAGTCAAAGCCTACATCCATGACTTTTTATTGGCATTGATGGGATGTGTGTGTGGGGGGGGGAGGGAATTACTCATTGTCCATGGAGATTCTCAGTCATCCAGGTAATAGTTGTCTCAAGGGTGCTTTTTCCCTCCTTGTTGGAAGAAATGTCCATCTGGGTTCATTTCCAACTGGGGAGAAAGACACTGGAAACATGGAGGCTATTTGGAAAGATGGTTTTTAATGGTGGACAAGACCACATGGTTTGAGGTCCTGGGCAAAAAGACACATGGAGTGGAGAGAGGGATATATGTATATACTCTCTTGGGCCCTGCCTTAGAGTGTTCCTGTACAAGAAATGTATCCCATTGGCTGTCAGACTCCCAGGGGGCAGAGGTCTTAGCTAACTTTGTATGCTGTCTCTGTCCCAGGCTTGGTTGAGCCTTGCTGGGTGATGTAATCTTCCCAGGTGCCATTTGGTGAGATGAGTAGAGGGCTAATCCTATCATGTTCTGAGGGCCATGTCTTAATCCCATCACCCTGATGGCAGGGGGCAGGGAGCTTCATAAAGCTGCTTTGTCTTTAAAAACATGTTTCTCCTTTTCTCATCCAGGGAAATATTTCCTCTTTAATATTTCCTAGAATATTTCATTCTTCTAGGAGGGGGTGGGTGCTAACTTCCTATACCCCAAAAGGAACTGGACTGTTCTTTCCTTGAGGAAGAAGAAGACATTTAACTTCTCCTCCAAGAAGCTTCATCAGTTTTGACTGGATGGTGGGGTGATGGAAGGATCGTATTTCTTTGCAGACATCTTGTCCTTACAGAGAGTGCTAATCACCAGATGCCTGAAAAAATAATAATACGATAGTCTATATCATAGATTATATCGTAATCTATAATAATCAATGCCAATTTCTACAATGCTGCCTGAATTATGAAATCGTAACAATGGCACGTCAATTTGTGAGACTTCCATTGATGTTGTGGTAGATATCTAATGGGCATATCACATCTCTCAAGCCTCTAACAGCAGTTCAAAACCAAGATAATTAGTATTTCACAAGATGTCATTTTAGCCAGGTTTATTCCAAAGAAAAAGGGGTTCAGATACATTCCTAGAAAGTGAATCCGTGTTCTGTGCCCTCATTTATCAGTTTGATATGTTAACTCAGAGAAACAGATGGGTGTAATGGTTAAGACATCAAGCTAGAAACCAGGACAATGGGAGTTCTAGTCCCACCTTCAGCATGAAACCAGATGGGTGGCCTTGGGCCAGCCACTCTTTCTTAAACCACATCTGAAATATTGCCAAGAAAACGGCAGGGCCTTGTCCAGACATTCGCCAAGAGCCAACACTAATTTGAAGATATGTGTGCACACAATCACACACACTCACACACTTGTGTGTTGATTACTTTGGTCTCCTTCTCTTGGTCTCTTGAGGATGGAGGGGAAGGTTTGGTCCCTGCTGAGCAGATTGAAAGGGAACGCCCAATCTGTATTTGTTCTACACCATTTTGGATACATCCTTCTGTACTCCGAGGCTCCAAGAATTCAATTATATCATCTCACATATAAGCCTCTTTTCCCAATTCTGCCTTTAACTGCCCTTGCCAAAATGAATTGCCCCCATTTCCTGCCCTTATAAGACAAGAAATAAACCCAAATCCATTTGGATGCCCTACAATAGATTTAATATTTATATTTATTTATATATTTATATATGGAGGGGGCGACGTAGTGGCTCAGCTGTTAAGATTGGGCTTGTCAACTGGGCTTGTTGGTTGGAAAGCTGGCAGCCCAGATTCAAGGCGCGAGCACCATGTATGGGGTGAACTCCCGTCCTCACCACAGCTCCTGCCCACCCAGCAGTTCGAAAGCATGCAAATGTGAGTAGATAAATAGGTACCACTTTGGTGGGCAGGTAGCAGCACCCTTGATATCATGCTGACCAAATGTCTTTGGATAACGCTGGCTTAATGGCCTTGAAACAGAGATGAACGCAACCCCCTATAGTCAGCATTAACTAACGGAATAAAATCCACAGGAACTCTTTACACACACACAGACACACACATATTTAAAATATCACTATTTTAAAAAGAATAAGGGTCTCTTGATCCCATTTCCAATGAGCAAAAAACCAAAAAACTAAAACCCTTGTCTATGTTATGGATCTGAGTTCTTTACTTGGCTACCCCTTTGACTTCACCCATCTAACAAGCACATCCCAAGTACTGTATTTTTGGGATTATAAAATGCACCGGTGTATAAAATGCACCAAGATTTTGAAGAGGTAAGTAAGGAAAAAAAGGCTTTGCCCTCCCCGGCCCCAGGAGCACTCTGCAGGCCTCCAAAAACCTCTGCGCGCCCCGTTTTTCGCAAAACTCCAAAGTACGAGCAAGCTTGGATCTCATCCATATTACTATTCTTAAATTCAGGCTTTAGAGCCTCTATCCTTCTGCTGGCAATGTAGAATTTCTGTCTCACTCTTTGCCCTTCTGAACTTGATTAAAGTTCCAGCGATCCAATCTCACAGACCCAGCTTTGTAATTTAGATGTCAGGGAGATTACTTAAGCCCTGTGCCACCTGATAAATGAACTCAGCCGTGCCCCCTTAGTAAGCAAAAGCATACCATTTGTGGTTCATATTCCACTGGGCATCCCTGCAGGCCACCCATCTTCATTAGGAGAGAGGCAAGGGAGGAAGGCAGAGGGCAGGGGGTTAGAAGGCGGGAAGAATAACGTATCACCATTATGGAAATTCACACTTAATAAAAAATAATTCATTCAATATATCATCTTGGGTTCACGCAAGAGAAACACATCATGCGCATTTGGTCCTGAGCAACTATTCAATCATTTCCTGCTAACCTGTCATTCACAAAAGGCCTACAGGAAGAGCCTAGCTGAGTGACTTAGTAAGAATTGGCAAACAACCCATCATCATTACATGCACTCTGATAGCTGCTTGTCTCTACTCCATCACTGCTCATAGATTAAAAATTTATCCATTTATTTACTTGTTTAATTACAGGTAGTCCTCGACTTACGACTGCAACTGAGCCCAAAATTTTGGTTGCTAAATGAGACATCTATTCAGTGAATTTTGCCCCATTTACGCCCTTTCTTGCCACCGCTGTTAAGTGAATCACTGCAGCTGTTAAGTTAGTAATGCAATTGTTAAGTGAATCTGGATTCCCCATTGACTTTGCTTGTCAGCAGGTCAGAAAAGGGGATTGCATGACTACGGGACACTGCAACCGTCATAAATATGAGTCAAACGTCTTAATTTTAATCATGTGACCATGGGGATGCTGCACCAGTCATAAGTATGAAATATGGTCATAAATCACTTTTTTTCAATGCCGTTGTAATTTTGCTCACCAAATGAACTATTGTAATTCAAGGTCTACCTGTACTTACTTACTTACTTACTTACTTACTTACTTACTTACTTACTTACTTATTGAATTTATATGTTGCCCATCTCACTATTGAGTGACTCTGGGCACTGAAGAATAGGAAAATATAGAGGAAATAATGGAGTTTTGCATTCTGAGATGCTCTGATAACTCAAAAGTTGATCAAAAACGTGATCCTAATAAAAATGTCACCCAGCTTCAGATTTAGGTCCTTCTTTTCATCTGAAGCACCATGGATCTGATTCTTAATGCAAGTTATTTGCATCTATCAGTTACAGTTATAACGCTCTTTTCTTCTGTGAAGTCAAGATAGGATGCGTGTGGATTCCAGCCTTCCCCATATTTGATATTTTCCTCGTGTCTTCGAATGATCAGAAACAGACTTAATTAGCTTCAGTAGATGTGCTTTATGGTGTGTCTTTGAATCATTTGGGACCACCAGAAGAGAGAGAAGAAGAGAAGCAGCAAAGGCTTTCAGGCTTAAGGAATAAAGGAATATCAGGGAGCCCTGCTGGAATAGATCAAAGACTCATCTAAGCCAATGCAGTGGCCAAGCGCTTGGGAAAAAAACCCACCATGGACAGAAAATTCTATAAAATTTCCAGAAATCAGAGAAACCCTGATTTACTATCCTTCCTGCAACAGTGGATGTTTATCACTGCATTGGTTATTTGGAAATAATGTATGCCGCTAAGAGAAATAGCAATAGCACTTAGACTTATATACCACTTCATAGTGCTTTACAGCCCTCTCTAAGCAGTTTTACAGAGTTAGCATATCGCCCCTAACAATCTGGGTCTTCATTTTACCCACCTCAGAAGGATGGAAGGCTGAGTCAATCTTGAACCTGGTGAGATTTGATCTGCCAAACTGCTGGCAGCTGGTAATCTGCAGAAATAGCCTGCAGTACTGCACTCTAACCACTGAGCCACCACGGCTCAAATAGCAAATTGATCACCCATTTTTTGAGAATTAGTTCAGTCCTTCTTTACTAAGGCTGTTGGGTTTTGGTGGCCAATCCCAACATCTGGCAGTAAACACCATAGTGTTCTCTTAAGTACTTCCTTCTATTGTTTTTAAATATTCCACGTTTCACATGAAAGGTTGAGCTGTGTTCAATCTTACTGGAGGAGAAAAAATTACCTTCCTTCATATTTCCCACCTAGTTTCTTGAGAATATCAAAAATTCCATATCGCTATTTAATAAACCTATGGGGACATTGGTTCAGTAGCATTCTGTCAACCAATCCTGTTCTAAAATAATCATGTTTTTAATGGCATAAGAATACGACATGCATCACAATAGGGGTTGGCTGTTTTAAGACTTATACCTCATTTTCCATCAACAATGGGAAGAATAGGGTGGAGAGATGTTACAAATTACAACATTGCCAGCCACAATTACTGCTGTAAATGCCAACTGCTCCTTCTCTAAGTGTTTTTGCATAGCAACTGGTAAACTTTCCAAGGGACTGGAGTGCTTATGAATTCATGGGATGAGTCATATGCCTATTGAAGGTATTTCCAAGAGTACTTGAGTGGCTAAAAAAAAAAAAAAAATTGTCCGAGAAAATATTTATTCCTTCTAGATAATTCTGAGTGAGTACCGAATAAAATAGCAAGCAATCATTTTGTTGCATTTCTATAATTAAAAAGTATGGCTTTTTCCAATTAAATACCACATGCTTAATCAAAATGGGCGCTCTGCAGGGACAACTGTAGTAGAATAATTTTGACACAAAGACCCAAAACAGAGTTGACGGCGGCTTAATAGGACCTGTATTATGCAACAGCCCTGCTTGGTAGGAGTGCCTACAAAATAATATCCCTTAATGCAGATTATTTATCTCTTAGTTTCCCAACCCACAATAGGTTGCCATCTTATATGCACTTACCTGAAATAAAGTTCAATTGAATCTCATTGCACTGCGTTCTCAAGAGCCCCCCCATAGGATTCAACCATAATTATTCTTTATTAGTCTTTCTACCATTTAATAAAACAAGAGATATGCGATATAGAGCCGTCCACGTATTTTGGACTATAGTTCCACCATCTTGTCCATGGTGGGCTGCAACCGGTTAACAACCAGTTTGGTGAGAGGATGCTTCGCTCATGAACACACACTTCACATTTGTGCGCAGTGTTCAAAGTACAGCAATTTGAAGCTCAGCTATTTACTTCTAAGGCAGCCCCGGTAAGTAGAACAGCGGAGGTGCAGAAATCAGCTGTGCCGTACGAATCAGCTGAGCCAAAAAGAAGGAAATATAAGACAGGATAGGGCGGAGGAGCCAGTTGATCATCGGAACTACCACTTTGCCCGAACCTGTCCGAACCAGCTGAATCCCAGCCCTGATCTTGTCCCTTTGGTCATGATGCCTGGGGCTATAATGGGAGTCTATAGTGGAAGATGATCAAAGGCCTGGAGGCTAAACCATATGAAGAACGGCTGCAGATTTTGGGTCTGGCTAGTCTAAAGAAAAGAAGAATTAGGGGTGACATCATAGCAGTATTCCAGAATTTGAGGGGCTGCCACAAAGAAGAGGGGGTCAAATTATTCTCCAAAGTACCAGAGGGCAAGACAAGAAATAATGGCTGGAAACTGATCAAAGAGAGAAGCAACCTGGAATTGAGGAGAAACTTCCTAACAGTGAGGACAATTAACCAGTGGAACAGCTTGCCTCCAGAAATTGGGAGCGCTCCATCACTGCAGGTTTTTAAGAAGAGACTAGACAGCCATTTGTCTGAGATGGTATAGGTTCTCCTGCTTGATCAGGGGGCTGGACTAGAAGACCTCCAAGGTCCCTTCCAGCTCTATTGTATTCTAATTCTAATTCTGACGAAGACATAAAATGGATGATTCTACTCAATAATGATCGTTTGGGATTAATTAAAAGGGGCTACATCTGGAATTGTGTACAGGTGAGTGAGATGGATTTCTGTGCCAACTAGAAAGAAAGTCTCCACGCCATTCAGGATAATGAGGAGGTTATCAGACATGTCTTATCACTTTTCCATCAGTTATTGTTTGTTATCATCGTTAATGTCTAACTATGACACTGTTTTAAGTTTCCTTGCTATATGGGGAGGATAGGATTTCTTAAAGCTTCCTTTCACTAACTTTTTTAGCAGATTAAGTTTTTCATTTGCTTTAACGCCAGTTAATAGCTTTTTTGGGATTGCTTATTTACAAAGGGGCGTGAACTTGAGTCTACTGAAAATCGATTTCTTAAATTGTGCCCTTTATTAATTAGGTGAGTTTTTAATGGTGCAGATAGCCAGTGATGCTTTTAAAAAAGACATTTTTCCTTCTTTTTTGTTTCCCTTTTGGAGGAAGTTCATTTTCTGTGACAGGATCATCTATTCTCATTTCAGAATTATTGTTTTAGTCATACTTATACTGGTGGCAACGCTGCTGCAAGTGAATCTTTGTGAACCTGGTGGATTTCGCTTCTGAACAAACAGGATAGGTTAAGATTTGGCCTTGTGTATGTCATGTTATTTATTTATAGCCTTCTGTGGCTTTTGTCTTCTCTGTGTTATCAGCTGGGATCAAACTGTTTGGCAATGGTGGCTGTTCAGACTGCAAAGGAGAAACTGCAAAACCAGATTCTTCCATATATAAATTATCTTGCTTATTTTTTTTAAAACCTAGTATTCCAGGGAGAAATCTTTTTTAGGAGACTGCCTATCTTCCTATTTGCAAAACATGAGTTTCTGTATGGCTTTCTCTGTGTGAAGCCATGGCCATAATCGGAGGAGCCTTAGTGTCCCCATCTGGAATACCCACAAAGAAGAGGTTAAGACAAGTGGAGCAGGGGTGGGCTGCTGGAAGTTCTCAGGGGTTCGGGAGAACCTCTAGCTAAGATTCTGTGCAGTTCGGAGAACCCCTAAATCCCACTCCTGGCTGGCCCTGCCCCACCCACCCTCACGTGGCCTGTTTTGGATGCAGGTAAGTGCAGAGTGAGTGTGGAGGCTTGAGAAGGGTGAAAAACGGGCCTACCAGAAGTTCAGGAAGGGCCTCCAGAGCCTGGAGAGGCCGTTTTCACCCTCCAGGAGCTCGAGGAAAGCCTCCAGAACCCCGGAAGGGAAAAAATCCCCCCCCCCGCCATGGCCACACCAACACAGCAACTGGGTAAAGTACCCCTTGCTAAAATTTTTGAAGTTCACCGCTGAAGTGGAGGGACATTTGCAGATGCCTGAACCTGAATCTTGTAGGGCTTTGTCATCTACAAACCTCAGAAGTATTTAATTTGCATGAAGTTTTGATACTGAAGATTTTAAAGAGATATGTTCTCTTGGTATCATTTTTTTTTCTTCCTTTAGGAGCATAATATAACTACATCCCAAGTGATCACTATAGCCTGTGTTTAACACTTAATACATTTAAGCTGTTAAATAGTGCAAAATAGGAAGGTTGTATATTGCCTGACCTGGCAGATTTATGCTGGTGACCATTGCTTATCCTGCACAGTTTTAAATATTTCTACAATTAAAGCCCTCAACTCCGTCAATCAGTCTAGGGGAGGCTTTGCTTTTCTGAGCACAAACCTGTTGGGCCATTAAGATCTGCAGCAGATATCTTTTGGAAGGTGCCTCTCTTAGCAGTTTCATTTGTTCAATTCCCAACTTACAACTACGCCTGTCCCTGGTGGCGCAGTGGTTAGAATGCAGTATTGCAGGCTAACTCTATATTCCACAGCCAGAAGTTTGATCCTGACCAGTTCAAGGTTTTTTTGTTTTTTTTTTAATTTGATTTATATGCCGCCCTTCTCCGGAGACTCAGGGCGGCTTACAATGCGTTAAGCAATAGCCTTCATTCTTTTGTATATTTTATACAAAGTCAGCTTATTGCCCCCACAAACTGGGTCCTCATTTCACCTACCTTAGAAAGGATGGAAGGCTGAGTCAACTGACTCGATCCAGAGCTCCAGCAGCCGCTCTATCCCAGGCGGCCACTAGGTCTCCAGCTGAGGCATGTGCAAGATCCTCGGGGATTGGCCCAAGCTCCATCTGGAACCTATCGGGTTCCATCAGGTGCCTGGGGCAGTACCATCTTACCGGTTCTGCCTCCCTGCGGCGTGGTACCGCGGTTCGAAGGTCAAGGCGAAGGAGAGAGTGATCCGACCATGACAAGGGCTCTTGGACTATGTCCCCTATCTCAAGATCACTCAACCACTGTCCAGAGACAAAAACCAGGTCCAGTGTGTTTCCCCCCCTGTGCGTAAGGCCATGAATTAGCTGGGTCCATGGCCGTCATGGAAGCCATGAACTCCCGAGCCACCTCAGATGCCTCACCCATGGACGGCAGATTAAAATCCCTCATGACCATAAATCTGGGGTATCAACCACCACTGCGGCGATAACATTGAGTAGCTCGGGCAGGGCTGCAGCCACGTGGCAGGGAGCCAGGTACGTGATCAACAAGCCCATCTGAACCCCATGACCCCACTTCACAAGGAGGGACTCACAACCGGCCATCTGAGGAACAGTGGTCTCCCTCGGCCTAAGACCTTCTCTAATAATAACCGCTACTCCCCCGGCCCTCCCCTGAGGCCTCGGCTGATGGAATGCGTGGAAGCCTGGTGGGCACATTTCTACCACAGGGACCCCTCCCTCCGGGCCCAACCAGGTCTCCGTAATACCCACCAGGTCTGAGGCCCCTCATATGTGGGGTGCTGCAGGGATCAGTCCTCTCGCCCCTTTTGTTCAACATTTATGTAAAGCCGCTGGGTGAGATCATCCGTGGTTTCGGGGTGAAGTACCATCAGTACGCTGACGACACCCAGCTGTATATCTCCACCCCGGACCACCCCAACGATGCCCTTGAAGTGATGTCCCGGTACCTGGAGGCCGTACGGATCTGGATGGGGAGGAACAGGCTCAGGCTCAGCCCATCCAAGACTGAGTGGCTGTGGTTTCTAACATCCCGATATAGTCAGCTGGTGCCATCGCTGACTATTGGGGGTGAATCATTGGCCCCCACGGAAAGGGCTCGCAACTTGGGCGTCCTCCTGGATTCACGGCTGTCTTTAGAAGAGCACTTGACGGCCGTGACTGGGAGGATTTTTCATCAGGTTTGCCTGATCCGCCAGTTGCATCCCTTTCTAGATCGGACTCCCTACACACAGTCACTCATGCCCTCATCACCTCTCATCTGGACTATTGTAACGCTCTCTACATGGGGCTCCCCTTGAGGTGCACTCGGAGGCTCCAACTGGCGCAGAGTGCGGCCGCGCAGGTGGTTATGGGAGCAACATGGAGCTCCCATGTAACACCTCTCCTGCGCGAGCTGCACTGGCTCCCGGTGGTCTTCCGGGTGCACTTCAAGGTTTTGGTTACCACCTTTAAAGCGCTCCATGGCTTAGGACCTGGTTATCTACGGGACCGCCTGCTACCACCAATAGCTTCCCACCGGTCAGTACGCTCCCATAGAGAGGGACTCCTCCGGGTGCCGTTGGCCAAACAATGTCGACTGGCGGCCCCTAGGGGGAGAGCCTTCTCTGTGGGGGCACCTACAATCTGGAACGAGCTCTTCCCGGAGATACGGAAGATCCCGGATCTTTGCACCTTCCGTCGCGCGCTTAAAATGTTTTTATTTCATCAAGCTGGCCTGGCCTAAATCTTCTCCTCTTTTAAATTTAAATTTTAAACATAAATTTTAATCTGTTTAATTATGGGGTATTTTAAAATTCAGCCTAAATTATTTAATTCATTTTAATTTATTTTAAATTTTGTATTTCTGTGTTTCTGTGTTTTATCTTCTGGCTGTTCACCACCCTGAGTCCTTCGGGAGAAGGGCGGTATAGAAATTTAATAAAATAAATAAAAATAAAATAAATAAAAAGGCTTTCTCCTCCATCACTCCCAGGTTGTGGTGGGTATGCTGGGGAATCCAATTTGACGTTCAGGCTCATTCTTCCGAAAAGCAATCAAGATTAATTTATTCCAACAGTCTTGTTATTGTTAAATACAGTTTGCATTTATATCCTCTTTTTTCTTTGTTTTACATTTTTATTGATTCTTAGTAAACCTGAATATTCAAACTGATCCAGCTTGGATGTTCAAATTGAAACATAAATCAAATAAGTCATCAACATAATCATCTCTTTTTTTTTTTTAACCTTCCTGATGATTTTTTAGCATACCTGTGTGATTAAAAATTGGTGTTAAGGACTTAGAGGAGAAATAAACAATTTGCTTTAAGTATTCTTCAGTCTATAGCTCTAATACTCTGGCTTTATGGTGCTTTTGAAATGCTGTTGGAAGGAAGCCAAAGAAAAAGTCATGTGTACATTGTGGTGTCGATTCAGTTCAAAGGATCTATTTGGTCGTAAATTCAGAAGAACATATACCCTTTTTCTTATGTGTCATTTCTGTGTAGAAACAGGTCATGCATGACGTCCCTTAGATGGCAGTTACATCACTCTTTGCTCTTAGTTTAGCTCCTCAGAAAATTCCATTCCAGCAAAATCTGAAATAGGGCATGCTATGATGTTCATTTCAGGTCCCAGTAATATTTACCCCTCTGTGATCACAGCTCTCTCTCACACACACACGTGTGACTTTTTCCTAAGAAGCACTTGTCCAAGGAACTGCAAAGGAATTGCCTCGTGCAGTTGTCATCATCACCACATTGCCAATATAACCATATAAATGGATGCTAGCAATATGTGTTGCTTGAACTCAAGCAAGTCCAGCTTTAAAACAATTTTAGGGTAATCAAAGAAATTTGGTTAGGCAAGTTTTTAGGCTTACTCATCTGGGTTTAAGTAAAATACTTACTTTGTGATGGCTGAGGGGTTTTGTTTTCCCAAGTTTACCTATAAACAAACATACATTCATATATATGCACACACAGACACAGACACAGACACAGACACACACCCACCCACACACACACACACACATGTCTTTTTTCCTTTTTCATAGGCTTTTATGTGCATATTCTTTCTAGCCAGGTTTTACCTACGCAAACTAAGTTGTTCTACAGCCCTGGTTCTGTGAAATCTCATTCACAAGTTTCTGGGCCTTTTTTCTGCTGACAAACTGCGTTTGTCAGCAGAAAAAAGGCCCAGAAACTTGTGAATGAGATTTCACAGAACCAGGGCTGTAGAACAACTTAGTTTGCGTAGATAAAACCTGGCTAGAAAGAATATGCATGCGTGTGTGTGTGTGTGTGTGTGTGTGTACAGGTGAAACTCGAAAAATTAGAATATCGTGCAAAAGTTCATTTATTTCAGTAATGCAATTTAAAAGGTGAAACTAATATATGAGATAGACTCATTACATGCAAAGTGAGATAGTTCAAGCCTTGATTTGTCATAATTTTGATGATTATGGCTTATAGCTCATGAAAACCCCAAATTCACAATCTCAGAAAATTAGAATATTGTGAAAAGGTTCAATATTCTAGGCTCAAAGTGTCCCACTCTAATCAGCTAATTAAGCCATAACACCTGCAAAGGGTTCCTGAGCCTTTAAATGGTCTCTCAGTCTAGTTCAGTAGGAATCACAATCATGGGAAAGATTGCTGAACTGACAGTTGTGCAGAAAACCATCACTGACACCCTCCATAAGGAGGGAAACCCACAAAAGGTAATTGCAAAAGTTGGATGTTCCCAAAGTGCTGTATCAAAGCACATTAATAGAAAGTTATGTGGAAGGGAAAAGTGTGGAAGAAAAAGGTGCACAAGCAGCAGGGATGACTGCAGCCTGGAGAGGATTGTCAGGAAAAGGCCATTCAAAAGTGTTGGGGACTTTCACAAGGAGTGGACAGAGGCTGGAGTCAGTGCGTCAAGAGCCACCACACACAGACGGATCCTGGACATGGGCTTCAAATGTCATATTCCTCTTGTCAAGCTGCTCCTGAACAACAAACAACGTCAGAAGCGTCTTACCTGGGCTAAAGAAAAAAAGAACTGGTCTGTTGCTCAGTGGTCCAAAGTCCTCTTTTCTGATGAGAGCAACTTTTGCTCTCTCATTTGGAAACCAAGGACCCAGAGTCTGGAGGAAGAATGGAGAGGCACAAACTGCAAGATGCTTGAAGTCCAGTGTGAAGTTTCCACAGTCTGTGTTGATTTGGGGAGCCATGCTGGTGTTGGTCCACTGTGCTTCATTAAGTCCAGGGTCAACGCAGCCGTCTACCAGGAGATTTTGGAGCACTTCATGCTTCCTTCCGCAGATGAGTTTTATGGGGATGCTGACTTCATTTTCCAGCAGGACTTGGCACCTGCCCAAAAGTACCAAAACATGGTTCAGTGACCATGGGATTACTGTGCTTGATTGGCCAGCAAACTCGCCTGACCTGAACCCCATAGAGAATCTATGGGGCATTGCCAAGAGAAAGATGAGGGACATGAGACCGAACAATGCAGAAGAGCTGAAGGCCGCTATTGAAGCATCCTGGACTTCAATAACACTTCAGCAGTGTCACAGGCTGATAGCATGCATGCCACGCCGCATTGAGGCAGTAATTGATGCAAAAGGGGCCCAAACCAAGTACTGAGTACTTGCTTGCTTATACTTGCTTATACTTATACTTTTCAGAGGTCCGATATTGTTCTATGTACAATCCTTGTTTTATTGATTTCATGTAATATTCTAATTTTCTGAGGTTGTGAATTTGGGGTTTTCATGAGCTGTAAGCCATAATCACCAAAATTATGACAAATCAAGGCTTGAACTATCTTGCTTTGCATGTAATGAGTCTATCTCATATATTAGTTTCACCTTTTAAGTTGCATTACTGAAATAAATGAACTTTTGCAGGATATTCTAATTTTTTGAGTTTCACCTGTGTATGCATGTGTGTGTGTGTGTATCTATCTATCTATCTATCTATCTATCTATCTATCTATCTTTGGTTATTTGGGTTTTCTCCCGTGTAAAATTGGAAGTGTCTTGGCGACGTCTCGACGAAGTCTCATTCGTCATCTTCAGGCTGGTGTTTTCGGCTTCGTGCTTCTAGGAGCAATGTATGATCGCAGCTGTTTCTTCCTTTTAACTGCCAGTGGGGGTGTGAACTGATTGGGTGGGAGCTTGGCTGTGTTCTGATTGGGTGGGGGTTTGGCTGTGCTCTGATTGGATGGGGGGGTGTTCTGTTTAGGTGGAGGCTTGGTTGTGCTCCACCTAAACAGAACACACCCCCATCCAATCAGAGCACAGCCAAACCCCCAACCAATCAGAACACACCTCCACCCAATCAGAACACAGCCAAGCTCCCACCCAATCAGTTCACACCCCCACTGGCAGTTAAAAGGAAGAAACAGCTGTGCTCACACATTGCTCCTAGAAGCACGAAGCCGAAAACACCAGCCTGAAGATGACGAATGAGACTTCGTCGAAACGTCGCCAAGACACTTCCAATTTTACACGGGAGAAAACCCAAATAACCAAAGACCTACATACAAACACCTGCAAAAACCTCAGAAAACACACATACACACACACACACGTGTGTGTGTGTGTGTGTGTGTGTGTGTGTATACAGTTAATATTTTGGGTTTCTTCCCATGTAATTGTGAACATATCCCTAAAAGGGTAGAAGCGATGTTTCAACAGAATCTCATCTGCCATTATAATAATAATAATAATAATAATAATAATAATAATAATAATAATAATAATAATAATAATTTTATTTCTATACCGCCCTTCTCCCGAAGGACTCAGGGCGGTGTACAGCCTATTTAAAAACACAGAAACAAAACAACAATTTAAAATTTAAAATCATTAAATAATTAGGCTCCAATTAAAATCCCAGAAATTTAAAATACCCCCAATTTAAAACGTTATGTTAATAGCCCTGCCTGGCGGAACAACAGGGTCTTCAGAGCGCAGCGGAACACCCGGAGGTCGGAGATCCTACGTATTTCGGAGGGCAGTTCATTCCACAGGGCTGGGGCTCCCACAGAGAAGGCCCTCCCCCTGGGTGTCGCCAGCCGACATAGCTTGGCCGATGGCACCCTGAGGAGACCCTCTCTGTGGGAGCGGACTGGTCGGTGGGAGGCTACTGGTGGCAGAAGTCGGTCTCGAAGGTACCCGGGTCCTATGCCATGGAGCACTTTAAAGGTGGTAACCAACACCTTGAATCGCACCCAGAAGACCACTGGGAGCCAGTGCAGCTCGCGCAGGAGGGGTGTCACGTGGGCGCAACGAGTTGCATCCATAACCACCCGCGCGGCCGCATTCTGGACCAGTTGGAGCCTCCGAGTGCTCTTCAAGGGGAGCCCCATGTAGAGAGCATTGCAATAGTCCAACCGGGAGGTGACAAGGGCGTGAGTGACCGTGCGCAAGGCGTCCCGATCCAGAAAGGGCTGCAACTGGTGAATCAGGCGAACCTGATAAAAGGCCATGGCCATCATGTGCTCTTCTAAAGACAGCCGTGTGTCCAGGAGGACACCCAGATTGCGAGCCCTCTCTGTGGGGGGCAAGGATTCACCCCCAATAGTCAACGATGGCACCTGCTGACTATATCGGGGCGCCGGAAGCCACAGCCACTCGGTCTTGGAGGGGTTGAGTCTGAGCCTGTTCCTCCCCATCCAGGCCTGCACGGCCTCCAGGCAGCGGGACATCACACCAAGGGCATCATTGGGGTGGTCTGGGGTGGAGATGTACAGCTGAGTATCATCAGCGTACAGATGGCACTTCACCCCAAAACCACGGATGATCTCACCCAGCGGCTTCACATAAATGTTGAACAGGAGAGGCGAGAGGACCGACCCTTGCGGCACTCCCCATGCGAGATGCCTCGAGGTCGACCTCTGCCCCCCTGCCAACACAAACTGCGAGCGGTCAGAGAGGAAGGAAGAGAACCACCGCAGAACGGTGCCCCCTATTCCCAACCCCCTCAACCGCTGCAGCATGATACCATGGTCGATGGTATCAAAAGCCGCTGAGAGGTCTAATAGGACTAGGACAGAGGAGCAACCCCTGTCCTGAGCCCTCCAGAGATCATCCACCAACGCGACCAATGCCGTTTCTGTGCTGTACCCCTGCCTGAAGCCCGACTGGTACGGGTCCAGATAGATAGCTTCATCCAGGTGCCGGGGAAGTTGTCGTGCCACCACGCTCTCAACAACCTTCGCCACAAAACAAAGGTTGGAGACTGGACGATAGTTGGCTAATTCAGCCGGGTCCAGGGAAGGCTTCTTGAGGAGGGGCCTCACTACCTCCTCTTTCAAGGCGGCAGGAAAGGCACCCTCACTCAGAGAAGCACCTATAATCCCCTGGAGCCAGCCTCGTGTAACCTCCCGGGAGGCCAGCACCAACCAGGAGGGACACGGGTCCAATAAACACGTGGCGGCACTAATCTTACCCAGAACCCTGTCCACATCCTCGGGAGTCACAGGATCAAACTCCTCCCAGATAACATTCTCAAGACCTGCCCTCGTCTCCTCCCGTGGACTCATCCAGTCGGAGTCCAAGCCATCCCGAATCCGAGCGACTTTATCGTGCAGGAATTGCACAAAATCCTCAGCACAACCCTGCAAGGGATCTTCCCGCACTCCCCCCCCCCGGAGGAGGGAGTGGGTCACCCTAAACAAGGCGGCTGGGCGGTTCTCTGCAGATGCGATAAGAGCGGAAAAGTGGTTAGACTTTGCCGCTTTTATCGCCACTAGGTAGGTCTTGATATAAGACCTCATCTGTGTCCGGTCGGAATCGGATTGACTAGTCCTCCAAATGCTCTCTAGGCGTCTTTTCCGATGCTTCATCTCTCTCAGCTCCTCAGAGAACCAAGGAGCCAGTTGAGATCGGCATCGGGTCAGAGGCCGCAAAGGCACGACGCGGTCCAAAGCTCCAGCGGCCGCCCTTTCCCAGGCGGCCACCAGCTCTTCAGTCGAGTCGTGTGTTAGGGTCTCAGGGAACGGCCCAAGCTCCGTCAGGAACCTTTCGGGGTCCATCAGGCGCCTGGGACGGAACCATCTAGTTGGCTCCGTCTCCCTGCAGCGGGGGACGACGGTAGGAAAGTCTAGTTGGAGGAGCAAATGATCTGTCCATGACAAGGGTTTAATATCTAGGTCCCCTCTACCAAGATCATTCAACCACTGACCAGAGACAAAAATCAGGTCCAGAGTGTGTCCCCCTATGTGAGTTGGGCCATGAACTAACTGGGTCAGGTCCATGGCCGTCATGGAAGCCATGAACTCCCGAGCCACCTCTGACGCCTCACCCCCGGATGGAAGGTTGAAATCCCCCATGACGATAAGTCTGGGGGTATCAACCGCCACCCCGGCAATGACGTCGAGTAGCTCGGGCAGGGTCGCTGCCACGTGGCAGGGAGCCAGGTACGTAGTCAGCAAACCCATCTGCACCCCACGGCCCCACTTTACACAGAGGGACTCACATCCGGCTATCTGAGGAACAGTGGTCTCCCTCGGACAAAGACTTTCCCTAATAATCACCGCCACTCCCCCACCCCTCCCCTGGGTCCTTGGCTGATGAAATGCACGGAAACCTGGCGGGCACATCTCAACGAGGGGGACCTCCCCCTCCTGGCCCAACCAGGTCTCCGTAATACCTGCCAGGTCCGCACCCCCCTCCGAAATAAGATCACAAATGAGGGGGGCTTTATTAACCACCGACCTGGCATTACACAACATCAGCCGCGGACCCTGGGCCTGAGACTCTACACAACCCAGGGCACGAGTCACGCATCGGGGGCCGGAGTGCACAATCGCTCGTAAACAGCGTATGCGCACCCCCGACACTTGATATGACCCCCTGCGTCCGTCATACCTGCCCCTCCCACTCATTATTTCAATTTCACAGCCCTTCCTGTCATCCCCCTGCTCCCCGGTTAAATTTCCTTTCGCGACCCTCCTGCTGCAACTAATTGACCCATCATCCCGCTCAGTCGCTATCTGGACCCCCCCAGGTCCGCTTTTACAACCCCCTCCCACCCTCCCGGGTCCCCTTAAAATTTTCTTTAAAAATTTAACTAAAAAACCCCTCAACCCCCTCTTCGCTACATGCCATCTCTCGGGGTTCCAAAGCCCGTCAACAAGATAGGCCCTCGATAATGTGGAGGGCCAGGCCTGCGAGAGGGGGGAGTCTCGCAGCGCAAGAAGGTCGGCTTTTTGGAGCATCAACCGAACCAGAGATGGGAAAAAAAGGCCAGTCCGGGGGTCTATCATAGTCCAAAGGGATAGCTGAGCATAAGGATCACAAAGTGTCCATTTGTAGAGCTGGACTCCACCGTCCTCTCACGACAGGGAGAAGGTCCAATGTTCTTTTTCTCCAACAGAGGCTAATAGCCAACCATCCGCTCACGACGGCCGGTCCCGTTACAAGAAGTTAACGGGGACAGTGTTCTATCCTCCCCGTTGGGATACAAAAATCTCTCAGTTCTTTCAAATGGTGCTCAGTCTCTCCTGCCAGCGAGGGCATGAGTGGAACATGGTGGGGGAGGGGGTCCAAAGTGTCCAGAGTGTAGTAGTTCGTAAGCCCCTCCCCCCATAAAAAGGGGGGGCGGGATGGCAGGGGGAGGGAGGGGGGGAAACAATATGCCCAGAGGAGGGTAACATCTCTTCCTCTGCCGATCTATAAGTCCAGGCCTCCTCACTTCAGCTTCTCCTCTTCACTCTCAGCAAACTACCATTGCAGCATTCTGTGGCAGACGCCATCACCGGAGCCAGTGTCACCCCCCCCCCACCCCAGCACCATAACAGATGCATCTGGGGGGGGGCAACCAGCGCCGCCAACTGGCCTCCACCGCCAGCACCGCCTTGGCTCTGTTGCTTTGAGTGGGGGGGGAGGAGGGGGGGCATCGCCCCACGGCCGTTCACACCACCGCCGGAGCCACCGTCCCCCTCCAGCCCCTCTTCTCCGATCATCAGGCTTATGTGAGGGGTCTTTTGCAGTAACTCCCGTTACTATTTCAAATCTGGTGCTGGTAATCTGGGATGGCTCCACCTTTTCATTCTGATTGGTTGGGAGTCCCAGTCTGTGTTTATTGGCTTGGCTTCAGGTGTATGGTCGGTTTTTCTCCACCAGGTGGCAGGGCTTCATCTTTGTGGCTGGCTGGAATGTGATTTGGCTGGAACTTGTGGCAATACAGGCCTTTTGATGAACCTTTGATCTATGTTTTATATTTTGTGTTAAGATTCATCTATCTATGAGAGCAGATTTCCAAATAGTAGGCAGACAGGAAGTGTCATCACGTTTATTCATGCAATATGGTCTTTTCTCTATTTCAATGGCCTCTCTGATTATTCTGCCATTGAGATGTTCTATTTTTGCAACTGTTTTTGTGTTATTAAAATTAATATTATGTCCTGTTGTATTTATGTGTTGAACTAATGATGATGTGTGTTCTTGCTTTTGTATTGAGTTTTTGTGTTCCTCGATGCACACACTCATTCTTCTGTTGGTCTGTCCAATATATGTTGATGGGCAGGAAGCACACGGGATTTCGTATATGCCTTGATCTTCTAATTCTATTTTGTCTTTAGGGTTTCTTAGAATGGATGATATCTTTCTATCTGTGCAAAATATGGTTTTGATGTTGTGCCTATGCAGTACTTTGCTAATTTTATCTGTTGTTCCTTTTATATAGGGCAAGATGGCTTTCCCATTGTTTTGTTCCTCTTGTTGTTTTTTCTTCTGTCTAGGTGTTGCATGCTGGATCATACTGATGATTTTATTTCTACAGAACCCATTTGATGTCAGTACATTAGTTAGTGTATATAATTCTGTTTATAAATGTGCTTCATCAGCCAGACGTTTAGTTCTTGTGGTTAGGGTTAGGGTTAAAACATAGATCAAGGGTTCATCAAAAGGCCTGTATTGCCACAAGTTCCAGCCAAATCACATTCCAGCCAGCCACAAAGATGAAGCCCTGCCACCTGGTGGAGAAACACCGACCATACTCCGAAGCCAAGCCAATAAACACAGACTGGGACTCCCAACCAATCAGAATGAAAAGGTGGAGCCATCCCAGACTACCAGCACCAGATTTGAAATAGTAACGGCAGTTACTGCAAAAGACCCCTCACATAAGCCTGATGATGGCAGATGAGATTCTGTCGAAACGTCGCTTCTACCCTTTTAGGAATATGTTCACAATTACACGGGAAGAAACCCGAAATATTAACTGTATGTATGTGTGTGTGTGTGTGTGTGTGTGTGTGTGTGTGTGTGTGTATGAACAGAATAAAGTAGAACATCAGCGGATGGAAACTAATCAAGGAGAAATCCAACCTAAAAATAAAGAGAAATTTCCTGGCAGTTAGAATAATCAGTAGAATGCTTGCCTTCAGAAGTTGTGTGTTCTGTCCCCGTCTCACACACGCACACAAACAGTCAGCCAGGAGTTAAATAAAACTTGCAGACAATAAATTCCTTCGATAACAGGATTGGCAGCAACCCAGTAGCTGCTTGCCAAGAACTTTACTCACAGAGGGAGGTGTTCCTCCTCCGTCAGATAAACCAAAACAAATACACAAAGCCACAGAATTGTCAAGTCCAGTCCGTATTAAATACAAGGCAGGCAGATAACGTAGTTTCAGAGATACGATGCGACTCGCTAGTTATTTAGTTTTGTCTGTCACAGAGTCTGAATGGCCACCACATCCCCTTTTATCCCCTGTGGGGTGTGGTCCAGTGACTCAGCTTAATCTCTGGCACGCCTCCTTTTCTGCTGCGTGCACTTGTCTCTCCGACGCTGGCATGGATCCAGCCAAGACTTATCTCCGTCACTGTCCGACTGCGACTGTTTGGAGATACCTGGCTCCTGGCCAATCTCTTCTCCTTCGGGAGACACCTGAGGCATTGCCAGAGAGGAGGGTCCTGGAGAGGGAGGCCTGGCCAATTCCTCTCCTTCACCTTCAGAGTCTTCTCCCTCCGATAAGACAAGCTTGGGGGTCGGAGTCACAACATTGTGGATGCTCCATCACTAGAGGTTTTTAAGAAGACAATGGGCAGCCACTTGTCTGAAATAGTATAGTGTCTCCTGCTTGAGCAGGTTTGGACTAGAAGACCTCCAAGATCCCATCCAATTATTATTTTGTATTTCTATTTTTGTTCTGTATCTGAAAACCAGTTAATTTTTAAATCCTATTAAGAAAGAAAAAAAAAACCCAACCCCTAGAAGTTAGCAGGATTATTAGATATTTCTTGGATAATTCCTTTATACCAGACTCTGCAACATTTTTTCTGAGTCAAGGGCCACACTTCATCTTTCTGTAGTATGAGGCCATATCTGAAAAAATATCCTGCAGCAATTAGTATGATAAACAATGCTAATTAATGTAATGTTTAATTACTTCTTGTCTTTTTATGACGTTAATACAATTTTTCCAGACAGTGCTTTTAAAAGGATTTTGAGGGCTGCCTCTAAAGCTTTCAGAGGATCTATGTCACGGGTGTAAAACTCAAGGCCTGTGGGCCAGATCTGGCCCACGGGGCGTTTAGATCTGGGCCACGGGGTGTTTAGATCTGGGCCATGGGGCAGGCCTGGAAACAGCAAAGAATCAACCTGCGATGCCTCTGCCAGTGAAAAAGGAGCTGGGGGGCACTTGTGGCCCCCCGTGCTCCATTTTCAATTGTGACAGCCTCCTGCAGCCCTCTGCCAGCGAAAACAGGGTGGGTGCACCAGTGGTGGGTTGCCCTGGTTCGGACCAGTTCTATAGAACTGGTAGTAAAATCAGAGGGAGGCTCCGCCCACCAACCCCGACATCATCAGAATGCTTCTCTGCATGCGCAGAAGAGCATGTGAGCAAGTGAAGCAAGCGTGTGCGCGTGGCCCTGTTGCAAGTAGAACCCACCCCTGGGGTGCGCCCTCCCCAAGCTCCATTTTCACTGGCAGAGGGCTGGAGGATGCCATCATGGCTGAAAATGGGGCACAGGAGGACCACACGCAGCCTCCCCCTCCCCCTTCCCCTCCTGCTCTGATTTCGCTGGCAGAGGGCTATCAAAGCAAACTAAAAACAAAACAAAAGGAGAAATGTTTCCCCTTTCGCATTTGCAAGAAGGGACAGGAAAGGAGAAAGGGAAAGAGGAAAGACAAAAAAGAAAAAAATAAAGATGGGAAGAGAGCAAGGAAGGCAAAATAAAGAAAGAGGGGGAGGAAGAAAAAAGGAGAAAGAAGAGGGAAGGAAAAAGAAGAGGGAGGGAGGGGGGGAGGGAGGGAGGGGGGAGGGAGGGAGGGAGGAAGGAAGGAAGGAAGGAGATTATAATGAGAGAGGTGGAGTGTCTCAGGGAAGTCCTTGAGCCACCATAGGTGCCAAGCCGCCACTTGGCCACCACTGGTGCTCCCAACATGAATCCCATGTCATCCCCACCAAGGCCACAACCATCCCCGGCCACACCACACCCCGGCCCTCCGAGATCAAATACAACTCTAATGCGGCCCTCCATAAAATTGAGTTTGATACCCCTGATCTATGTTATTCTTGGAATCTCAGTTTATCAATCTCATTTTTGGACTATCTTTCAAAACAGGTTCTCTATATTCATTTCATGCCCTTTTAAACTTTACATAGGTCTGGTTTCATAAAATCAAGCATCAATTGATCATGGTGTAGTCTAACAGTCATCAAATACCAAAAGTAACATTTTGCTTAGATTAAGGAGACGGTCAATAATCAAATGATAGTAAGCATTTGCTAATCAACGCAACTGATCAGGAAGATGAGCCCCAGACTGTGTGTTTGCGTTTCTCCATGTTGTGTTATTAATCAGTACAAACTGAAATCAATATTATTGATGTAATTGCCAACTGGCAGATGATGGAGTACATACCATGGGAAGAAGTAATTACAAAGAACTTACCAATTAGAACTCATTTGCACATGGAATCGCTAGCTTGAAGGGGTTGGGTGTTACTGTGAAACCAACAGCAAAATAAAAATGTTGTATTCAGCTGAGATGGGGAGGAAGTGGGAGCGATGGCATTTTCTGAATATTTTTAAAATGCACATTTTATTTATACATGAAGCCTTTTTTTAAGTGGTTACGGTTTTGACTTAGAGATACCCAAACTCATTCAAGCTGAGGGATTCTGAAGAGACCGAGAAGATTGCAGAAGGTTTAAAGTAGAAATGAGTAGCTTAGCTAAACTCCATTTGTACACAATCCTATTTAAGATACATAAAAAAAAAAAAGACGGAGTATGCAAAAGTTCAAATAGAGGGCAATTAAAATACTAGATCAGTGGTCAGCAGCCTTAAACACTCAAAGAGCCATTTGAATCCATTTCCCACAGAAAAAAAAAACCCTTTTGACATCTAAAATGAAGATAACACTGCATATATCATTTTTTTTACCTTTATGCTATGTATAAAAAAACTATAGCGTGTTGCATTTATGAAATCAATGAACTGCTACAGAGTTTTATATCTGCATGCAACAAAAACATTTTGAACTAAAAAAAAAGATGAGTCGAAAAGCTCAATAAATCACGTGCCAGCAGGTGACACACATTAGCAGTTGTGACACATATTTTGAGCGATAGAGAGCCACAGCAGAGGGATGAAAGAGCCACAGGCAGCTCTAGAATCACAGGTTGCTGACCCCTGGACTAGATCATTCTCTATAAGTAAAGGATAATGTTTTCTTTTCTAAGGATTAGGGTGATTGAGCTGAATGGTGGAAGATTCAGGAAAAAAATATATGGAGGTGGGTTTTTTTCCCATTCAGAGCATAATCTAACTGAGATTTGCTGCTACAAAATGAATGAAGAACACCAATTTCTATAGCTCCAGCACATGAATAGACAAATGTATGGAGGAAAAGTCTACTAGCTATATATTTCCCTCTATACAGGTAGTCCTTGATTTACAACAGTTCATTTAGTGACCATTTAAAGTTACAACGATATTGAAAAAAGTGACTTATGACCAGGGGTGAAATCAAAAACTTTTTGCTATCGGTTCTGTGGGTGTGGCTTAATTAGTAGGTGTGACTTGGTGGTCAGGTGACTGGGTGGGGGTGGCTTGTTGGTCAGGTGGGCGTGGCCAAGTCAACATCACTTCTTTGCTCTTTTTTAACCTACAAAACACAACACAACACAACTGGCTCACCCACAATGTAAAAGCAGGGGCAAAATGGCCCCTGCAACAAGCAGGAACCTCACACAGCCACAAAAAGTCCAAAAAACCAACTTTCACACTTTACACACACAGAATTCCACATACAGCTTTATGAGATTTTGTGTGTTTGTGTAGTTAGAGTGAAACACTACAGAAACACACAAAATCTCAGAAAGCTGCACAAATATTATTTTATTTTATTTTTATTTTTATATAAAAGCAGCTAAATTTAAAACTTCCTAAACTTTAAATGGCTAGGTGTAAAAAAAGAACAACTAAAAAAAACCCCAATTAACTATTTTTTTTAAAGCTCCCAAAGGGAAAAAAAACTTACAGGCAGGCAGGCAGATAAAGCTGCTCACCGATGAGCTTGATTGCAGGCAGGGAGATTCAGTTGCTTGCTGATGCAATGGATTGCAGGGATTACAGCAAGCGAAGCAAGGCAGGCGTGCGAAGGTAAGCAAGCTGGAGGCTGAGGGGGGAAGGGATTTTTGCTACTGGTTCTCTGAACTGCCTGCCGCCATCGCTACCTACTCGCCTGAGCCGGTCCGAACCAGGAGCATTTCACCCCTGCTTATGACCATTTTTCACACTTACAACCATTGCAGTATCCCCATATTTGGTCGTGTGACCAAAATTCAGATGTTTGATATTTATGATGGTTGCAGTGCCCTGGAATCATGGGATCCCCTTTTGCGACCTTCTGACAAGCAAAATCAATGGGGAAGCTAGATTCACTTACTAACATAAGCGCTGCAATGATTCACTGAAGAAAGGTCATAAAATGGAACAAAATCCACTTTAACAACTGTCTTGCTTAGCAACGGAAATGTTGGGCTCCAATTGTGGTCGTAAGTCAAGGACTACTTATAAATGTAGCCATGGTAAAAGAGGTGGAGTTACAGTCATCCAGTTATCAAGTGTTGTTTTCTTTTTGACATGAACCTACCCCACAGATACCTCTCTTGTAACCCTAACATAGGCTTACTTGCAGGTTGAATTAGTGGACAGCATGAGAATTTGGAATTGTACTAAGCATTTTGAGATGTGGAAGCTAAATAAATCTGGGTTGTGATAGACGTAGGTGGAAAACATCCAGGGAATAGTAGAACCATATCTTTCTTCTAGGAAATCAACACATGGAAAATCATGTTTACATTGGTGCCAAGAAAACTACATGGTTGTATGAAGTCATCAGGCTGAGGTCAGACTTACCTTGACGTTGAGGGGGACTGTGAAAGGAGAAAGAGAGGGGCATCATGCTAAGTTTTGGCAGCAGCTCCAAAAGAGAGCAAACGAAAAATTACGGTGTCCTTTAAAGGAGGAAACGTTTGGCTCAAAAGAAGGAGAAGATCTGGAATAGTAAATATTATATGCAGGGTGTCCCAAAAGGTGCTTTTTTAAAGAGACAACTGGACTTCCTTTGTTTTTCCTTGAAGACATTTCACTTCTCATCCAAGAAGCTTCTTCAGTTCTGCTTCATGTGTTGGTTGAAGAATTGAAGAAGTTTCTTGGATAAGAAGTGAAAAACAAAGGAAAAACAAAGGAAGTCCAGTTGTCTCTTGAAAAAAGTGCCTTTGGAACAACCATAACCTGGATGACGGAGAATTCCCGTAGACATTATATGCCGGGATTGGCTAAATTCAAAATGCACACTAAAAGGATGATTATCTCGGTTAAAATGCAACCTTTGACAAATTGGGAAAACAATCACTGCTGACCACTGGAATATATTATCACCAGACAGAATGAGATCTAGATAATCAGTAATGTAAAAGATTGTTACCATTGGATTTTTTTAAAAAATCAATAAAGTTTAACTGTCGAGGGAAGGGAACTGTCGAGGAGGCTGACATTAACAGGAATCCAAGGATTTAAGAGTAAAGCTGAAAACTTGACTAAACCCCCAGATTAAAGAAGTTAAATTTGTAGATGTTATTGAAATAAAGTTAATCTCAAACTCATTTCAGATGGAGAAGCGCTATATGAACTTTACTCACCTTTAAAATCAATAGAACTTAATAATGCAATCTGATGCATGTCTACCCAGAAGTAAACTCCACTGAATTCAATGAGTCTTTCTCTCAGATGTACAGGATCAAAATTCTTGTCTTTGCTGGGTTTATAGCTTGGACTTCAAAACCTGTGAGATAGCGATGGATGAAGCTTTGAAGGACTTCAGCTTCAATATTATTACAGAGAGGCTCCTACCTGAAATAGATAATGAAATAATATTGTTTACTATGAAGACAGAAGATTATTCAGGAAATCTCCTAGCTTTTATCTGCATGTAAACTACAGTAGTACCTTGGTACTCAACTGCGTTGAAACTCATCAAATTTGGTATTCATTACATTTTTATGTGAAAATTATGTCCCGGTACTCATTGTTTCTTTGCTGCTCAACACACAAACTAGAACTTGATGGTGTTGGCTGCCTTGTGACTCACTATATTATTCCATTTGGGAAAAAATTGTTTGGTAGTCATCATTTTTGGTACTCACCACACCTCCTGGAACCAATGAATGATATATACCAAGGTTATATATCACTTTGCTCAGAAGGAGGATCTCAGATGGCAACATGTCTTCTTGTATAATAATAATAATAATAATAATAATAATAATAATAATAATAATAATAATAATAATAATAATAATAATAATAATAATAATAACAACAACAACAACAACAACAAACCACCTTACTCAGAACAGCTTACATCATCTGACGATACCTTAACAGTTCCTAGGTCCTTGGTTAGGACTCGAGCTGCTGAGCTATTAACCAGCCTCAAAGGCTGTGAATCTCACCAAAGATTAACCAATAACAACAACAACTACAACAACAACAACAACTACAACTTTATTGTCATCGTACATGTATACACAGTATACCCATACAAAGAAATTCACTTAACACCCAAAGGCCAGGTCCAACACACATAACAATCCCCAAACACACTCCCACCCACCACAATTCCCCATCCCTAAACCACCCAAACATCCATACAACAGACCAAGTAATGCTGTCCAACAGCTCACTGATGATGGTCCTTTAGTTCATGGTTGAGTGCAATTATAGCTCTGGGATAAAAACTATTCAGAAAACTAATACAGAGATTGTCATCAAATTTGCCATAACTGAAGGCTGCTGTGACAAAAATTGAGAAACATGAACTGATTGCCCATTGTAATACGGAATGGGATAACTCATTATGGCCAAATCATCACAGCCAATTTTCTACAGGACAACTTAATGCAGGACAATTCAACAATTCAATTTAATTATTTAAAAGTATATGTGTGTGTGTGCGTGCATGTATGTTTTCTGAGGTTTTCGCAGGTGTTTGTATGTAGGTCTTTGGTTATTCGGGTTTTCTCCCGAATAAAATTCAAACATGCCTGCTCCATCCGTAAAATTGGAAGTGTCTTGGTGATGTTTCGATGAAGTCTCATTCGTCATTTTCAGGCTGGTGTTTTCGGCTTCATGCTTCTAGGAGCAATGTGTGATCACAGCCGTTTCTTCTTTTTAACTGCCAGTGGGGGTGTGAACTGATTGGGTGGGAGCTTGGCTGTGTTCTGATTGGGTGGAGGTGTGTTCTGATTGGTTGGGGGCTTGGCTGTGCTCAGGTTAGTCTGAGTTGCAGGGGGACTTGAGCTGGTGAGCTGCATTGCTGTTGTTTGTCTTCGCATTCGTGGTTGTGCCACATCTTCATGGTGGGTGTCAGTTTGCTTCATGTATGGATTGGAGGGGTTTAAAGTGGCTAATGATGCAGCTGTGGTCTGGCTTCTGGTTTGTGGTTGTGCCTCATCATCGGTGTGGGTTTGAGTTTGCTTTTTGCATGGTTGTGTGGTGGTGACATCCTGTGTGGTTTTCGTGAGTGTGGGTCTGGTGTCATTCTTTGTGTTAGGGACTCATTTGTCAATAAGGGTGGGTTTCCAAGTGGCTGGTAGGTGGGAGGTATCATCTCCTTTATTCATGCTGTGTGGGCGTTTTTCTATCTCGATGGCTTCTCTGATTATTCTGTTGTTAAAGTGTTCAGTTTTGGCGATAGTTCTGGTCTTCTTAAAGTCAATTTCATATCCTGTGGCTTTAAGGTGTTCCGTGGTGAATTGTCTCATCGCGAGTTGTCCTGCAGTAAATTGGCCCTAGTGAGTTGGCTGTAGGAAGTTGGCCATGGCAAGTTGGCCATGGTGAGTGTCCTAGACCCTTGCAATGTATTTCTAGTTCATAATAAGGAATGGGTGCTTGATGCATCAGATCATGACGGCTGCTTTTGATATGGTTTGTAGTCTTGCCTAGAGGGCACTGCACAGAGGGCACTGCAAAGAGGGCACTGCACAGAGAAAGCTGATGTACACCTGTTATTAAAACGTCTTACTGTCTTTTTCACATTTTCCTTGAATATATGGAGGGGAACAGAGGAAATTGGATGCCCAGTTGTATTGGCTCCGGAAAAAAAAAATCAACAAAATCACACATTATTTTTTGCCAGCCATTGGGCAGAAGTAATTTTCCAGAAATATTACATCTCCAAATGCTGCCTTTAGCATAACTTTGAGGCTCAACCCAACAGGAGTTTAATCTCAGCCTTCCTGCTTTGCTTAGATGTGTGAAATATATTTCCAATAACTTCAATTTGGTATGTAAAGCTGCCAGGTTTATTGACTGCCGCGGTGCTAAAGAAAGGAGGGGGAAAGAATGCTCATCTAAACCAAAACTCCAAATAAAATAAAATAAGAATCAGTGGTGCTGAATAATAGATAGAATGATGAAAAATTTAGCTCATACAAAAGGCTTTCCAGCTACAGAGACAGGTTTATATAGTCTAAACAGAGCTTTCTTTCCAAAATGAGAAACTTCCTTACAAAACAAACCAGGTTTGGATAAGAAAATAGAAGCCCATTGTGCAAATTTGCATTTGAAACTATAGTGCTGCAAATTGGGGAACCATGAAGGTGAGGGAATTATGGGTGCAAGGGTTCCTGGGTGAATGGTATAATTGGTTCACATCACATCTATGCATCTTTAGCAGAGCTATCAATTGGTCTCTTTCAGATGTCTAAATGACCATACTGTATCCACACAGAACCTATGGAAACAAAAGCTACTATCCCAGAGCCATGTACAGCAAGTTAAAGTAGAGGCAGGATTTTAACAACAACAAAAAACAAAAAAAAAACAAAAAAAAAACATGTAACAGTGAAACCCATTGTCTTTGGGGCACTTGATACCATGTCCAAAAATTTTATAAAATACATCAAGAAATTGCAGCTTCCTGCAATAACACCAGCAGAACTGCAAAAAAATGTGCTACTTGGAACATCTTAAGAAGGTACTTGGTTGATATCTAGGATGCTGGCAGCAACCCGTATCAACCATCAGCACCAATCAATGGTATTTGTGATGCATTTTTGAATGTTCAGTTGACTGAGTTTCATGTTTAATGAATTAATCATCATCATCATCCTCCAACATATGATACATCCCATATTCCTGGGAATAACTGGATGAGAATGAAGTCCAATATGAGCTAAAGAATTAGCAGCTGTGGTATCATGATGCTGTATACATAATAATGATAACAGGAAGAGAAGAGAAAGAACTGGAGAAAATCACAAAATACAAAGATCTACAAATAGAAGTAGAATAACCGTGGCAAATGAAAACAAAGATGATACCCCCCCCCCAAAAAAAGATGGTACCAATGATTACAGGTACCTTGGTGCAAGCCGAAGACATCCGAAAAACCATTTGAATACCATCGGCATTGACCAAATCACCATCAGTCAATTGCAAAAGGCAGCTTTATTTAGAACAACTTACAGTGCCTCCTGCAACGATAACTTTAACACCATCAAGCAACAACATTGGCCTATCCCAGGGAAGGATTTGATAGGTGAATAAAAATGCCAAATCCAGTCTAAGCAATCTGGCTGACTGTGTGACCAACTATAATAATAAAGGAATATCTCTCTATCTCCATTTCTCTCTCTGTCTCTCTTGGAAACAGAATTAGGACAGAACAAACTAAATTACCATTCCACAGAGGAGCCGTATTTATTGTTTCCACTCAGCACTTACAACAGATAGATATTGCCTTTAAACATGATTGTGAATGTGATCTCAGGTATTCACAAAAGACTCTTCCTTCCCACCAGCTCCGCCACTGTGTCAGTAAATTTAATTCATTATTGGGAAAGGAACCTGCACTATATCCTGATAACATTGTTGTCACAACAATGATGTAGCACTTTCTTTGTAAAAGGCAGTCCTGGGCCTTCCAGCTGCTCAGCTGAAAAGCATAAAATAATAGTTATAACAATGCAAAATTTAGAAAACACTCATATTAAAACTGTGGAGCTACACAGATGGGTTTACATCAATCTAAAGAGATCAGTAATCTCTGTGATTGAGTATAATCCTTTCTAAAAATCACATGAAATGATGGATTCCATAACCAAATACATTACTGATTTGCCACATCGTCACCTTTCCGAATGTGCTTTTTGAATCAGGGAGGGAGGGAGGGAGGGAGGGAGGGAGGGAGGAAGGAAGGAAGGAAGGAAGGAAGGAAGGAAGGAAATTTTTGAATGGTCTCTTGACATTTTTTTTTATATCCATCAGGAATATAAAAATCAGGAAATCAGATCCAGAGAAATTATTTTTTGTTAAGAACCCCCCCACACACATACCAAATCTGGAGAAATGGCTTTCTATGAATGCTTATTTATCTTCATGTATACAACTATAGTGCTTAAAAAATCTCCAGCCAAGATTCCCCCCCCCCGCGACACATTTTTAATCAGTGTTTTCACACTGTTGATTATAAAATCTCCTTTGAAGCTTGAAATCAAGAACCTGTTTCCTGATGAAAATGCATTTCTCTCCATCGTGCAAACCATTTAAATTAGAAGGCAGTAAATTCAGAGGTGATCCTCTAATGTTCCTGAGAGGCTAAAAGAAATAAATAAATAAACAAGCAAACAAACAAATGGATGGCTGAGAGAGGTTATAAGTGTAGGCAAAGCAAATAACATAAATTAAATTCATCTGATGGAGCAGGCATGTTTGAATGAAGAGAAGAAATAGGAGAGGAGGGAGGGAAAAACTATGGTGGTCCTTGATAGGAACTTGATTACAATATCTAGTTGGTTTCACCACAAGGATTTGAGATTAAGGCCTAAACATGAGATGTGGTGGCACAGTGGTTAGAGTGAAGTACTGCAGGTTACTTTGGCTGCCTGCAATTTGACAGTTCGAATCTCACCAGGCTGAAGGTTGACTCAGCCTTCCATCCTTACGAGGTGAGTAAAATGAGGACCCAGATTGTTTGGGGCAATAAAGGGCTGTAAAGCACTGTAAAGTAATATATAAGTCTAAGCGCTATTGCTATTGCTATGAGGAAACATAGAATGAGTTTAGTGTAGCCAGACTGCACAAAGAGCTATGTATTATTATAAGGATGTTGTTAGCCTGAATGAGAGGGTCTCAACATCATCCCTTGACCTTCAAAAATTCATGGAAAGAACGGAAATAAATTGCAGGAAAAGAACCATCCTCAAGGGAATGTATTTAAGAAATAAAGTAATATACACAAAGGAAACCATGCATGGCTTTTGAAATTCTCTCCGATTCTTTTCTGAAATCTCTTGAGTGGGAACTGTTTGCTCTGCAAATGATTGATATAAAGGACACTGTAAAACTTTGCACTTCTGGACCTGAAACATTGCCCCGTTTAAAAGAAATAGAAGGCAAAAGCTAACAAGAAATTGAGGGTATGTCATCTCATGCAAGATATATGTCATTTATGTCATGCAATCAAGTTCACTAGAAAAAGCAGTTACACTCAAATGGTCAGTGGTAAAAAGAGGCAAGTCTGCTAAACTACACCGTGGTTAAATACCATCAAAGCTGACACCATCTGAAACAACTGAAATAAACCATAAAAGATAGGAAAATGTGGAAAGAGCTGGTCCATAGAATTGCCAAGAATTGGATATGATTGAATAGATAAGCATCATGATCATCATCTCAAGAATAGCTAGGAGAGGGCAATTGATACAGTTCAGAAACTGCCTTGAGCAAACACAATGGCAATCTATAAATACCTGCAAGGCAACATATACAAATGAAAGGAAGGACTTGTCTGCAATCTCTGAAGTTCATAGGGCAAAGCACTGAGATCATTCTTTCTTAACCTGTCAAGAAGGTGATAATGAAATCAAGGGAGTCATCAGAAGAGGAGAAAAATATCCCAAGCGCTAAAATGAAGAAATATTGCATGAACTTGAGAAGAAAATCAGCCCTCCCAAAGTCCATTCCAGTCATATGATCCATGAATTTGCCTTTATTGAATCACTCTGCAAGATAATGGATGAGTGTTTTGATTTGGGGGGGAGGGGCTTTGTTTGTTTGTTTGTTTTTGCATGATTTTAGGATTAACAGATAAACTCCCAGCCCCAATTGATACTAAAGTAGGGTGAAGAGAACCAGATATCTAGTTATTTTTTTCCCCCTTCCATTCAATAATGTCTGATTCTCAGAGACTGTCGGAACAAGTCCCTGAAGTTGGTTTTCACAGTTATAAGATCTCAAATTATGCCAGATGAAATGATCATTGGGAGCTGTTATCACTTTTATTGACCGAAACATTCTGCATCTACTGCAAATTCCTTGGCGGAATATCTGCCTGATTTTTTTCCCCCAGTATCTGTACAAAAATAAGGTCCTCATCTCGATCAGGGATGGCAACTTTAAGACTTGTGATCTTCAATTCCCAGAATTCCCCAGCCAGCCATGCTTGTTGAGAATTGAAGGAGCTGAAGTCCACATTGGGAAGTTGACATGGTTAGAAAAACACAAATATAGAACTAGAGGATGATTTTTTTTTGTTTGACATCCCTATATAATAAGACTTATAATAAGGTTGTTGTTGTTGTTGTTAGTTGCGAAGTCATGTCCGACCCATCACAACCCCATGGACAATGTTCCTCCAGGCCTTCCTGTCCTCTACAATCCTCTGGAGTCCATTTAAGCTCACTCCTACTGCTTCAGTGACTCCATCCAGCCACCTCGTTCTCTGTCGTCCCCTTCTTCTTTTGCCCTCAATCTTTCCCAGCATTAGGCTCTTCCCCAGTGAGTCCTTCCTTCTCATTAGGTGGCCAAATTATTTGAGTTTCATCTTCAGGATCTGGCTTTCTAAAGAGCAGTCAGGGTTGATTTCCTCTAGGACTGACTGGTTTGATCAACTTGCAGTCCAAGGGACTCGCAGGAGTCTTCTCCAGCACCATAGTTCAAAGGCCTCCATTCTCAATTCTAGAGAAGGAAATGACAACTCACTCCAGTATCTTTGCCATGAAAACCCCATGGTCAGTACCAAAAGACTGACCATGTAAGATAGGTTAAGATACAGGTAGCCCTCAATATAGAACCATAAATTTGTTTAATGACTTTGGTGACTTAGAACTGGTCCTTGTATCTACAACCATTGCAGTATCCCCACAGTCACATGTTCAAAATTCAGGCACTTGACAACTGGCATGTATTTATGCCAGTTGCTGAATCCTGGGGTCAGCATTTGTGACCTTCCTAACCAGCTTTTGAGTCAAGAAGTTGGATTGGCTTAAAATGAGATGAATACTTCATTTCTTTATTTAATTAAGACTGTTAATAACTATTCAGTTACATGAATAACACAGTCTTAACAACTCTATTATTTACCTAACTGCAATGATTTGTTTAACAACCATGGCAAACAAAAGGTTGTAAAATCAGGCATGACTTACTTAACAGCCTCTTTGCTTAGCAATGGAAATTCTTGTCCCAACTGTGGTCGAATGTGGAGAACTACATGTACACATCATTTTCAACCACGTGTAACAGATGAGAAAGCCCATATCTTTCAAATGATTTGCAGGAATATGGAAATAGCTGCCTGCCCTGGGATAGTTGTGTGTTCTTTGAATTATTCCTTACAGAACTGTCAATATAACTCCTCAGTTGTTGGATGCAAACTCTTCCTTCCTCTAATTACTGATTCATCATTGTCCATAAAGGGAAACATCTGCCAACAGTTCCCACAGCAGCTGCCTTCTTCTGTGTTATTTTCTCTCCTGAGTATTCCTTTTTTTTTTTTTTTTGCCTTTGTTTGGGGGAATGTAGAAACAGGTAGAAAAACATAAAGAGTGATGACTAAATGCAATGGCTATCTGTCTGTATCAAGCTTCAGGACAGTGCTTTCCCTTGCTGTTTCCCTCAGATCTGAACAAGTTGCTGCAAGAGCTATAAGTTGGTCTACAAGCCAACTCACTACACAAAATAAAGATAAGGGGAGAGGGGAGGAAAAGAAAAAAATACCAGAAACTTGAAAGAGTATGTAAAAAGGGTAATGGAAATATTCCTGGGGAGGAAAGCTATGGCAAATCTAGACAGCATACTAAAAACAGAGACATCACCCTGCCAACAAAAGTGCAAAAGGCTTTGATTTTCCCAATTGCAATGTATGTCTGTGAAAGCTGGACCATAAGAAAAGCTGAGCACCAAAGAATTGAGGCCTTTGAACTCTGGTCCTGCGAGTCCCTTGGACTGCAAGGCGATCGAACCAGTCAGTCCTAGAGGAGATCAACCCTGACTGCTCTTTAGAAGGCCAGGTCCTGAAGATGAAACTCAAATACTTTGGCCATCTAATGAGAAGGAAGGACTCACTGGGGAAGAGCCTAATGCTGGGAAAGATTGAGGGCAAAAGAAGAAGGGGATGGCAGAGAACGAGGTGGCTGGATGGAGTCACTGAAGCAGTAGGCGTGAATTTAAATGGACTCCAGAGGATGGTAGAGGACAGGAAGTCCTGGAGGAATGTTGTCCATGGGGTCACTATGGGTCGGATATGACTTCGCAACTAACAGCAACAACAACAGATGATGGAACTAGGGGCTAGTGGCTTTGTCTGAACTCCTCCTACCTTTGAGCCGACCAATCACTATTAGCAGATCCATCTTCCTTCATGATAGAAGCCTCCATTCACTTTTCCTGGGGGAAAAATACTCCAGCTTTGCTTTCCAAGCAGCTCTATTCATAAGATAGCTGGAAAGATCATGACGTGTTTCCTGCAAAGATAATAGCTTCATAGTACTAGCACTCAGCACTTAGACTTATATACCACTTTACACTGCTTTTACAGCGGCTTACAGGGTTATCATATTACCCCCAACAATCTGGGTCCTCATTTTACCCACCTCAGAAGGATGGAAGGCTGAGACAACCTTGAGCCTGGTGTGATTCGATCTGCCAAATTGCAGGTAGCCAGCAGTCAGCAGAAGTAGCCTGCAGTACTGCACTCTAACCACTGCATCACGGCGGCAATTTTCATAGAAAATTGTTTCCCATGCCTAGAAAGAGACGGGCACAGTCAGCTGCTAATAGGGTCTCATAAAAACTCACCCATAACTTCATCACTCAGAATCTGTAAAATTTAAATGTTTAGTCCCCAGAGTTTTCTGCAGACTTGGTGATGGGAACTAATTAACTCTGGCTTTTTATTTCATGGATTCCAGCTTTTCATTTACTTTTGTTTGCCATGCAGTACATTGGTTTAAAGTGGGTGTATGCAATATTTTAAGTAATCATCTATGCCATTTTCAGTTTAGACTGCCTAGTATCTTATTCAATCCAGATGGATCCACAGTGGTCTTGATACATTCAGGTCTTAGTGTATGATTAAAAATAGTCATTCTCAATTTCTGAGTGGACTGGAAGGATATGGTTTTCCACCATCCTCAATTTTTTTGTTAGAGCGCAGGTGTGGGGAAACAGCCTGAACTGTAGAAGTAGAGAACTTGTGGTTCTTAACCATATTCGTCACTACTATCCAGGTTTGTGGGGGTGCTGAGAGATGTTGGAATTCATCATTGGAACATATAGTATTTCTATGCAACATCCTACAGTGGTATTCAGTCAGTAGATGGCATTATTTACAAGTTTGGATCTATGATATATACTCTTTGCACTTTTGTTCTGAGTAGTGTTTCCTGTTTCCTGTTACAGTAATATAGCTGAGCAGTAAAGCACATGGTGACTGTACTTTTTGTTTGCTTTGTGTGGTGCTTTATATAAATAGAATTTCTAATGAGTTGATTTAGCAATTTGGGGAGGGCCGTACATTGTTTACTTCAGCTGAATCTTGCAAGAGGACCCTGCAGCTTTATACAGTATTAGATTGTCCTTTTTGAATGTCAGGGGAAATAAATTCCTGCTGCTAGGTCTTCTCATTCTCCTGGGAAATAGTGTCCATCTAAGGTTGGATTGTTATAAATTGAGCATGATCTCATTTCTATGTCAGGCTGGGAATGGCCACTTAGACAGAAAGATTGTGCCTCCCACATAAGCGGGCTGAATGGAAGACCAAAAATAAAAGTGGAGTCACTGGATTAATTATTAAAAAGAGATTTGTGGTGTGGGGGGGGGGGGAGAGAAGTTGATTTACTTGCATTTACATCCCAGTCACCCAGCAGGGAGAAGAGCGGAAATGGCTAGTCAGCATCTGTTGGAAGGGTGAAGATAAATGACTGAAGAAAGGAGATAAATGCATACAAATTGAGTTTACATCTGTATTGTTAATATGTCTCTTTTGTAAAGCTGATATCATCAGTTGGCATGTGAAAACCCACTGCTCACTCCATCACCAATCCCATTCACATTAGGACTTGTGATGATGAAGAGGAGGAGGAGAAGGAGGAGAAGGAGGAGGATATCAATTAAGGTAGTCTTGATGTATATCACACAAGCACATTTTCCATGTGTGTTCTGGTGTATTGAGCTCTTTTCATGCATGGGAAGAAGGCTTAGTAATACTACACCCACACATACACACATACATTTAACCATGATTTGCATACATTCTTGTCACGAGTGTTTCCAGGATTGCTGTGGCTATCTGCCTACTCACAAACAGTATGGTTTTAATCAAGCCATCTACTGTTGCCAATTACCTGCAAGCCTTCCCCGCCCTGGATAATTGCAGGTTGACTCCTTACATAAGCAAGGACCTTTCGCTTGCTACTCGGGCCTAGACTTCTAGGCCTAAATGCACAGCTCCTGCAGGAAGTTTGGTGCAATGCCACAGATGGGAGAAGAATGCAGATAAGGACTCCAGATGCTGTTACAGAGAAACTCCCACAGATGCTTGCCTTTTGCTGTTTTGTAGCACGCAAGCTATCATCGGGACTGCTGTTGCTGGACCTTCTTCCTCCCACAAGCTTCAAGCAATGTTTGCTATTTGAACTGTTTTTACTTCAGGTGACTTTCAGCTGTGAGGCTCGTGCTGCCCTCGTTATGATTGCCTTGATGATGTATCGACGCCGAAGCTGCTTACCTTCATGCTAGCTTTATTCTTTTGTGAACTGTTTTCGGTATTGTGGAGAGGGATCTAGGGAGATAGCCTTGCCTCACATACCCAGACAAGACTTTGTTTTTAATGTGTTTTCATAAAGACATAGTGCTTTTTAAATGTTTTAAAGTAAATTATATTTTTACACAAGACGCCTCTGTTAGAATCATTTCAGTCTCAGTGTGTTTACTCATGAGCTGGTTCACGGTCCGGGGTACCCCTCAACCCCATTTCGTTACAGTTGGTAGCAGAGGATGGTTTAACGAACCTACGCTCATGTGGTAACGCGCTAGACTGGAATGTCTGCAGTTGAATAGATGTTGACCAGGGCAGCAGCAGCAGCGAAAAGTATGAAGTCACAAACTGAACTGTCCGGGGCTCAGGCCAAAAATGTTTTGGCTGAAAAACCCCAAACTCTAATTGATTTAGAGAATAGTGGAGCTGTAAGTTTTGGAGCAGAGGCCTCAACTTTTGAAGGGCCCAAGATAGTGAGTAAACCATCATCACCTAAAGAAGTAGAGACTGGAAGAACGCCACTTCAGGTCCTGAAAACAAATACAGAGGTGGATGATGAGTTTAGGAAGGCAATCCTTCAGCTTTTAGGTTTGCCCACAGTAAGTCAGAACCCGACTGCTGATTCTAGCGGATTATTAAAGAATCCAGCTGCGAAAGGAAAGAAGATCGAAGTCCTACAAAACACCGGATCGGTAAGAGACTTTCAATCTTTTCCTAAAACCCCCACCTCAGACCATAAGTGGAGAATGGGGGATAACAGACTGCCTGATTCGAATGTTCCTGCTTCTTTGTTAAACCAGCATGGCCAAGTTGATATTGTGCCACCTGCTGTAGAAGCCATCATAGATCAGGCCATAAAGACTTTAGCTCCCTTGATGACGTCAGTGACTTCTGCTAAAAATTTAAGAGACTCTCATGTTGAGCGTAAGGTTGCAAGTGTGATAGAAACTTTGGCAACCATTTTAGGCGATGGTTTGCAGGTACCATCGGCTCAACAAATAGTAGCTGCACATACCAAAGCACCCCTGATGTCTGCAACTAATTCAGCGCACACCACGAGTGGGACATATCCATCCGTGATGACATCGACATCCAGGACGGTTCCGGAGGCTGCCTCAACTGAAGATAGGAATTTGGGAGCGCGTCCAAAAATTCCTAGAGATGTGCACCAGAGAGGACCCTCAAGTTTTTGTGATCAAACCAGGATGAGCTTTGCATCCGCACAACCTGAAGTTTTAATCCCTCCCATTGGGGAGGAACGATTGTCAGAATGCCAGATAGAAGACACTGTGCTGTGTGCTTCTATTCCAATGCCTTATTGCCCGTTCCAGGATGGACCACATTTTGAACACCAATTAATGTCTGTTTCCATGTTTAATAATGTACAGGTCCTTCCTCCTAATTTTAAAAGTTTAAGTGTGGGTGGAGGAAATTTTAAGGAATGGGTTAAAAGTATTCAAGTAATTTTAATGAAAGAGAATGTTTTATCGTTGTTGTTAAAACCCCCACCTAGACCATGGTCCTTAGAAGTTGATCTTTTACATCATAAGGCCTTTTGTATTTTATTGATGTCCATTAACCCTGCACTATATCCCAGTATACCTAGTAACCTGACCGTAACAGAAGTTTGGGTGAAACTGCATAAGCTATTTTGTTCAAAAAGCTCCCATGTTACAAACAGAGTTTATAGGGAGTTCTATTCCGCAAGGTTGAAGGCGGGAGTAGATATTAATGAACACTTATGTGAGTTAAACAGGTTAAGGCAGGAATTGATGTTGAGGGGGGAAACAGTGTCTGAACAAACCCTCATTACTGTTATACTCAATTCCCTTGACCCTAGCTGGGATAATTTTATATCGCAATTGGATAATGTTAGTTGTAATAACTTATCTTTAGAAGTGTTATCTGGTAGATTGATTGCAGAAGATAACTTGCGAAAATGCAGGGTGGCTTTTCACAAAAAGGAAAAACCTTTAAGAAGGCCCGATAGTTCAGATAGAGCATATGCTATCGGGGAATGCTTCAATTGTGGTTCAACAGAACATTATAGAAGGGATTGCCCACAAAATGTAAATGCTAGGGCAAGTGTAAAGACACCTTCTGATAATAAATGTAAAAGGAGGTCACTTCCTCCAGGCAGAAAGCCAAGTGGAGACGTTCCTAACCACAGAAGGGGTAAAAAGCCGAATGAAGGCAACAAAGGGAACAAACCCAGGTTTAATGATGGCTCTGTAGGTATAGTGGAAACTACTGAGTCAGAGCTTACAAGGGAACAGCGAGAGCAACTATGGTTAATGGACAGTGGAGCCAGTAACCATGTTGTCAGTGACCGAAGGTTGTTTGTTAATATGAGAAGGCATCAATCCATGGTCAAAGTTGCAAACGGTAAAAAGGTCAATGTTGTTGGCATTGGAGATGTTTATATTCCTGGGATAGGAAAGATTCATGGAGCATTGTATGTACCAGAGATAGATCATAATTTGCTAAGCCTAATGAGGATATGTGAGAACCCCAGAATGGAGATTCTGTTCTCAGGAGGAACAGCTGTGATCAAAGACAACAAATGTGTGATTGGGGAGGTTTTGAAGATAGGTGGCTTGCCTTATTATTCCCCCAATATGAATGCTGAGACCTGCAGTGATAGCAATTATACTATCTCAATTGGTAGTAACAATGAATCACAGTTAGAACTAGGTGATGAGGATCAAGACTTTCACCAGAGGAAGCCTTGTAAAGACAAATGTAAAGTTAATAAAAAGTTTTTAAATTTTAACTTAGAGTCAGATAATAGGAAACCTGAAAATGCTAATGCAATTTCTATAGGAGAGCCATTGCACAATGAATGTGCTCACTTGATGCATCGCAGGCTAGGTCATGTGAGTTTTCCTATAGTGAAAAAGGTAACCGAACACTCAAGGGGAACCAAGATCAATGACTGTAACACATTCCTAGACTGTTCAATTTGTAGGAGTGCAAAGTTGAAGGTAAAATCTGCGCCCAAGAAGTCTCAGAGGTACTCTGAACACCCGTTTCAGCTCGTCCACATGGATTTGGTGGGTCCATTCGCACCTTCCGTGGGTAAGAGACGGTACTTTCTTACCATAGTAGACGACCATAGCAGATTTGGATTTGTTTTTCCCCTAATGTCCAAGAGTGAAACGTTGACTAAGTTTAAGGAATTTTGTAACTTAGTCCAGAACCAGCATAAGGTCAGAGTTAAGAAAATCTTAACTGACAGGGGTACTGAATTTAATTCCAGGCAGTTCTCCAGCTGGTTGAGGAGTAAGGGCATAGTCCACTTACGCACCGCGCCTTACTCTGCATTTCAAAATGGCGTCGCAGAACGACGCAATGGCGTGTTACAAACTATGATGCGGTGCGCCCTAGAGGATTCCAGATTAAACTTCGCGTATTGGGTAGAAGCAGTTAGATACGCGAATTACACCTTGAACCGAGTATGGTCTAGCGTAGTGCAGAAGACCCCATACGAGGTGCTATACGGCCATAAGCCTAGCTTGGCACACCTCCACGTTTTCGGAGCGATGGCCGATGTTCATGTCCCGAAGGAGCTCAGGAGAAAGGGAGACCCAATCTCTGTTAAACTGAGATTTGTTGGTTATGAGCAGGGCTCCAAGGCATTTAGGTTTGCCTACCCTAACGGGAAACTAATGATATCGAGGTCTGCCACCTTTCACGAAGGGGCCAATTGGAGTAAGATCCATGCCAATGAGATTCTTACTCAGAACCCTTCCCGTAGTTGTCATAGGCGAGCGGAGGATGTATCGGAGAACCTACCCGAGGATAGGGATACATCTGGTTCTGGGAAGCATGCATCCCAGGCACCCTTGAAAGGGGTATTGAAGCGTAAGATGGGGGTAGCCAGGAAGGATAGGCACCCAGCTTCTGAGACGCATAGTGATAGTCACGAGGTAGATGACTCATCGGACAACTCTGATGTCAGTGACTCTCCTAAAGGCAGACCAGTTAGGGTTACCAGGGGCAATAAGCCTAAGAGGTACAACGACTTTGTTACCTCAGTCAACCAGGTTTTGGCCACCCCTCAGAGATATGAGGATGTGTTGGCCTTACCTGACCATGAACGACAGAAATGGCTGGCTGCCATGGATATGGAATTAGACAGCCTGAGAAGGCTGGACGTATTCACGCCAACAAGATTGCCCAAAGACAAGAGGGTGATCGGCACCAGGTGGCTTTTCAAGCAAAAGCCCATTGAAGGTGGGGGTTTTGTCTATAAAGCAAGACTAGTAGCGCAGGGATTCTCGCAGAGATTCCCTGACGATTATGAGGACACCTTCTCGCCCACGGTGCGCCCTGAGAGCGTGAGAACAGCTCTCACCATCGCTACCATGCGAGGCGAACATGTGTATCAGTTCGATATTCAGACCGCGTACCTGCACGCCCAGTTAGACAAAGAGCTGTACGTGAGGATTCCTCAGGGAGTAAGCCATCGGGAAGATGATGTGTGGTTGTTGAATAAGAGCCTATACGGCTTAAAACAATCTGGTAAACGATGGTACGAGTGTCTCACAAAAAGCCTGAGAGAGATGGGCTTTTTACCATCGTCAGCTGACGAGTGTGTTTTTGTCAAGGAAGATCAGGACATTAGGGAAACAGTACTGTTGTACGTTGATGACATACTATATATTTGCAGATCAGAGAACAGGCATAAGAAGTTCTCTGAGGACCTAAGTAAGAGTTTCGCTCTAAAACCACTAGGTCACATTAGCAAATTTTTAGGGGTGCAATTCGTAAAAACCGAGAAGGGGTTTCGGCTTTCTCAGGAAGATAAGATTCAGGAATTGCTTAAAAAGTGTAGCATGGTAGAGGCGAAGCCATGTGATACCCCTATGGCAACAGATTTCCTTAAAAATATGTACACTGAGAGCACGGAGTTTGAGGATAAGACCCTTTACAAGTCCGTGATTGGGTCGTTGTTGCACATTGCAAATTGGACTAGACCGGACATCAGTCTAAGTGTAAATGTGTTATCTAGACATTCTGAACATCCTACACAGTACCATTGGAGCGGAATCAAACGACTCCTGAGATATTTAAAAGGTACTGTGAACTATTCATTGTTATTGGAACCAGAAGCAACTAGAGAATTAAGATTGAGTTGTTTTTCGGATGCCGATTGGGCAGGGGATGTTAGATCTAGAAAAAGTACCTCGGGGTACATTGTATACCTAAATAGTAGCCCAGTGTATTGGTACTCTGGGAAGCAGAAGTTAATTGCAACCTCCACAGCGGAAGCTGAGTATGTGAGTTTGTCCAAAGCTTCCAATAACCTAGTTTGGTTTGACGATCTTCTGGTAAGCTTATGGAGGCAGCCCATGCAACCTATAAAAGTCTATGAGGATAACATGGCTGCCATTAACATATCGGAAGCCGATGCTGTAGGCCAGAGATCACGCCATATTGATATACAAAACAAACATGTGAGGCAATTGGTGAAAACAGGTTTCATTAAGACTGTGTATTGTGAAACCAAGGAACAGGTAGCGGACGTGTTTACCAAACCGCTGCCCCGTGACCAACACCTCTATCTCCTGGGTAAAATGTCAATGGCTATGTGAATGTACTTCCCATTGATGTATATATGTACCCAATGTAGAATGTATGTTTGTTAACGAGTCAAATAGCCGCAGAGAAGGGGATTGTCACGAGTGTTTCCAGGATTGCTGTGGCTATCTGCCTACTCACAAACAGTATGGTTTTAATCAAGCCATCTACTGTTGCCAATTACCTGCAAGCCTTCCCCGCCCTGGATAATTGCAGGTTGACTCCTTACATAAGCAAGGACCTTTCGCTTGCTACTCGGGCCTAGACTTCTAGGCCTAAATGCACAGCTCCTGCAGGAAGTTTGGTGCAATGCCGCAGATGGGAGAAGAATGCAGATAAGGACTCCAGATGCTGTTACAGAGAAACTCCCACAGATGCTTGCCTTTTGCTGTTTTGTAGCACGCAAGCTATCATCGGGACTGCTGTTGCTGGACCTTCTTCCTCCCACAAGCTTCAAGCAATGTTTGCTATTTGAACTGTTTTTACTTCAGGTGACTTTCAGCTGTGAGGCTCGTGCTGCCCTCGTTATGATTGCCTTGATGATGTATCGACGCCGAAGCTGCTTACCTTCATGCTAGCTTTATTCTTTTGTGAACTGTTTTCGGTATTGTGGAGAGGGATCTAGGGAGATAGCCTTGCCTCACATACCCAGACAAGACTTTGTTTTTAATGTGTTTTCATAAAGACATAGTGCTTTTTAAATGTTTTAAAGTAAATTATATTTTTACACAAGACGCCTCTGTTAGAATCATTTCAGTCTCAGTGTGTTTACTCATGAGCTGGTTCACGGTCCGGGGTACCCCTCAACCCCATTTCGTTACAATTCTTGGCCTTGGTGTCCCCAGAACTATGATTGTAGATCTTCTAACCCGTTAGGCTCATTCCCTATAACACAGAAGACCAGTTTAAGATGGACACCTACAAAATCCATGTCTGAAGATCAAAACAAAAGATACCAGAGCCCAACCCCTCTCATACACCATGCCTTCATCTTGTATTGTTGTGAGCACTACATTGTATTTCTTATTTGTCAAATGATGAGAATTTCCACAGCCAGCATGACAGAGTCTGGGCTTCCATTTACAGAGAGACCATTGGAGCATTGGTGAAAATAATCTTTTAGACAGATTGAGGGAGAATGTAATATTTCCTGTAGGATAAAACATCTTGTATTCTTTAATACATGTTTTTTTTTTACTATTCAGTTTCATGTATAAATATTTCATTTACATAGAGCTTTCCTAAATCTGTCCTGATTTTTATTCAATTTTAGCAAATGGATACTGATGTTCATATTTCTTTTTCCTAGCCCAGAATAACAGAGTGATGCATTTTATTTACTGGCTGCTGTTTATACTATAGAGAGATTGCTTGTGAGCATTTTGAGGTAAAATAAACGGAAGAGGGATTGTTTTTGCCATCCTGCAAGATAACTTCCCCATGTGATCATTTCTTCAAGTGAGAAGAGTGCAACAATCTATTTGGTGCTCTTCTGTTTAGCATTAAATAATTTCATATTTGCATTCCTGAAGATGATCATCATTTGGGATTGTTGCTATTTATCCATATTTTTACAACTCTCTTTTTTCTAATGACAAGGGAATATGTTTGTGTATGTATGGCACATATACACAAAAACGAATCTCTTCTTTCTCACCTGACTGCAGAATGTAGGTCTGTCTGCCTTGGGTTTGCTAAAGAGAAAGGGATCTTCTAGTGCATCATATTTGGGATGTCAGGAAAAAATTGTCACAAACTATGTTGTTTTTAGAAAAAAAAATCAGTAGCAAAAAAGCCTTGATTCGGAGCTAACACGCTTCTGAGACTTATTATAGATTTGGGGTTTTTACTGCAGGTTTACCTATTGCCAGAATATTTTTCCCCCAAGCTCCCTTGATCCAGTCTAACACACATTGACAGGTTCTCTTTCCAAGCAGTTCCAACATCCATCCTTAAAGTGGCAAAATGCCAGATGGTCTTCTATTAGGTCACATTTGCTTATTGTTTGGTAAACAGCAGTTTAATTCAAGTTCTGAGTTGACAGCTTGTCTTCAAAGACCATTTTCCCACTGCAGTGTTTCAGATGCCAGCGTGGCTTTCCAGCGTGATGCTATTTCAGCTGCCTTTTAAAGGGATAATGTTTCCTTTGATTAAAAGGGAGGACGGAGGAAGAGAAGGGAAGATTCCAAGGGAAAAAAGAACTGGATTTTCACGTGGATAATCTGAATGCATGATTTGGCAAGACTCTGGACTGAATTCTTTCAGCCAGGTTGGGCCTTCTTTGCATAATGGTCCTTCTTTTTTATATATTTTTATTTTATTTTATTTTACTATTTTTTATTTTTTTGCAATTTTTTTTTTATTTTTTAAACAGAAACAACATAAAAACATCAACCTTCCAAACACTTACAGACAGTATTTCGATCGGTGAAAATCATTTCGTGCTCACAAAATTTTCAAACTCTCATTATATGAGATATTCTTACCTAACAAAAAAACAAGTGCTTAAACATTTTATCCAAATTTCATTTCATATATAATATTTCATCTCCATACTTTATTATCTATCCATTGATAAAATAGCTCCCATATCAAATGCTCCTTCTTGATTTTGGAGTTTGGAAGTTGAAACATTCCTATGAATGCCAACAGTACTACATGACATCTGTACTCAGGCAAGCAGAGATGGAAAGTTCCACATTATGAGCTTAAAATCCAGCCTATTAGAATAGGCTATGGCAGGGATGTCAAACTCAATTTCATTGAGGGCCACATCAGGGTTGTGTTCGACCTTGAGAGGCTAGGGTGGGCATGGCCAGCTCGATGTCACTTGTGTCTGCGCCTGTGGTGCCTGAGTACTCTGCCAGTGAAAATGGGCTCCCGAGTTCTGTTTTTGGCCACACGCAGTCCTCGTGAGCTCCATTTTCACTGGCATTTTCACTGTGGGACAGTCCTTCGCTGTTTCCAGGGTGGCCCCATGGGCCAGATCTAAGCACCCCGTGGGCCAGATCCAGCCCCCAGCCTTGAGTTTGACACCCCTGTGCTATGGTGTAGGAGAAGAAGTGCAGTATCTGGGGTTGAATCAAGAGAGGAATCTGCCTGGACTCATTTGGTTGCTACAAGTGATCCGAGTCCAGTCTCTCCTTGAATTCCATTGACTCTTATCTAGCACCAATTTAGTGCTGACTGTTAGTTGACCAGATTCTTGTGTATTCAGTTGTCTCAGCTACTAACTATCACAGTTTTATTCTAACTTAACTTCTGTGGATCTCACCCAATGGTTGGTTTCAAATTTTTTTACTACCGGTTCTGTGGGCATGGGTTGGTGGGCGTGGCTTGGTGGGCATGCAGGGGAAGAATACTGTAAAATCTCCATTCCCACCCCACTCCAGGGGAAGGATACTGTAAAATCTCCATTCTGTCCCCAATCCAGGGGAAGGATACTGCAAAATCCCCATTTCCTCCTGATCAGCTGGGACTTGGGAGGCAGAGAATAGATGGGGGTGGGGCCAGTAAGAATTTTTACTACCAATTCTCTGAGCTACTCAAAATTTCTGCTACCAGTTCTCCAGAACTGGTCAGAACCTGCTGAAAGCCACCTCTGATCTCACCCCATATTTAAGAGGTTCCTAAGGGTGTGTGTGTGTGTGCATTAACATACCTATCATCCCTGTCACATTTTAAATGTTTTCATTTTGCTCGTTCAAATTTGCAATTTTCATTTGACAAATAAATGTCAATAAAATATAGGACGAGCAATACATCTTCTTAACTGGAACTTAACGTGTGGTCCTGATTCTTCACACCTGACAATGGGAATTTAAGGAAGCCCTTCTGGTCCACAAAGGCTGGACCTCCTTCTCCTCCCTCAAATCCTCAAAGTTGTTTTTTGAAAGAAAGAACCTTTGGGACAACCTTAATCTGGATGACTGAGAATTTGTATTTGTATTTGTATTTATTAGTTTGTCAAACATGTACAAGATAGCAGGTATAAACATAAACATGGCTATGAATGAAAGAAATGAATACAAATAAATGGGGACAGTAGGAAAGGGATGGTAGGCATGCTGGTGCGCTTATGCACGCCCCCTTTATGGGCCTCTTAGGAATAGGGTGAGGTCCATGATAGACAGTTTAAGGTTGAAGCTGTGAGGGTTTGAGGATGTAACAACAGACTCAGGTAGAGCATTCCAGGCATTGACCACTCTGTTGTTGAAGTCATATTTTCTGCAATCGAGTTTGGAGTGGTTTACCTTGAGTTTGTACTGTTTGTTTGCCCATGTATTATTGAGGTTGAAGCTGAAGAAATTGTTGATAGGTAAGACATTGTAGCAGATAATTTTGTGTACTGTGCTTAGATCAGACCGCAGGCGGCGCAGTTCCAGATTGTCCAAGCCCAAAATTTCAAGCCTGGTGGCATAAGGGATTCTATTGTGAGAATCTCCATAGACATTAATGGTCATTTCAGTCCCATCGGTCAAGCAAAATGATGTTTAAATACAACAGCAAGAAAAATAATTCCACAACCAATTAGGTTAATCTGTGGTGTGTCTTTCTACAATAGAGTTACTTGTTACATATCTCGGGCCATTTTTCTCCAAGGTTACTTGCAACCCCTTATTACGTAACTTCCTATGAAATGTACTACTTTAACACCAGTGGAGCTGTAGCTTTCCAAAAATATGCTGATTCTTTTTTTTTTTTTAACATAATTTTCTAAATGGTTCTAAATTTTCTAAATTGAAGAATGGTTCATGCTTAGCAAGTTAGAGTAGATCCATAAAATATCCAGGATTATTTCTTTCTTCTAATCCAAGCATTGTCCACATGGATTTAACTGTCATATAGCTGTAAAAAAGGAGGATAATAACAGGAGTGTCACTTTTATTCAGACACACAAACATGGTTGAATACACAGAGATTCAGGTCTAGACAAAGCACTAAAATCTTTATTTCTTCCACATTTTTTTTTTTTTTGCATATAAATCATGCATGCTGTCACTAAGCTACAGCTTCCTCCAATTTATTTCAGGGATTGTGTTTAAGAAATGTGCCAAAAGACTACACATCCTACACACATATTTCATAGATAACAAAAAACTGTTGGTGTTGGCCTGCTTCACTGCCAGGAACAACAGGTTATATAATGGTGGGAAAAAAGAGTCAATTAAAGAAAGCCTTGTTCAGTTAGCAGAGATGGATGGACTTTCTAGTATGTCTTAGTTGGAATCAGCATTACAGATGGTCTCAACCCCAGGAGATAGCTCAGCAACATCTTCTACTACTGACATATTTGAAATCCATGTTATCCACAGATTTAGCCATCTGTAGGCAAGCAAAAGGTGAGGCATCCTGGCAAAATGTCCACAGAATTAGAATCTTAGAAGAGTTGCTCATGTGCAGCAAAAGTACAAAAACTTCAGGTGTATTCTAAGATTTTTGGAGTCTTCCATCCATTAAAATGGATGGCTTGGTTGCATGAATTACATGTTAATGTAAATTCTTTCTTCTTTAATTTTTTCCCCTTCCCAGTTAACCTTTGGTTGCTACCAAACCAGTGCAAATATGCTACTTAAGTGCAGTCCCTTTAGGTGGTAACTCTGGGGTCCTAAAATAATTTGGAATTCCCACTCAGTGAATTGGAACTGCAGAGGATAGGAGGCAGTGACCTTCATCCTTTTCTGAGCCTCCACCTTCCATTTTCAGTGATGTTTGAAACTGCAACATTTAGAAGAAGGAGAAAGAAAGATGGTTGAATTAGTCTGGAAAGAGTTGAGCAGTTGGGACCATGGATCCAAAAGAGCCCAAAGAATCTTCAATCAACCTCCACAACCCAGGAGGAGAATTTAGATCACTTAGCTGGTCATTTATCTTTTCTCTCTATACCAAGTCTGAAAGGATGAAGAGATGGAAAAATACTTGTGTTCTCTTTTCTATCGCATAGCTCTGTCCCCAGTGAGTCACTTGATCTTCAGCTGCAGATAAAAGAGCACTGTGAGGGGGGAAATGTAGAATTGTCCCACCTGTTTCCAGAGGAAGGAATTCATGGATTTTTCCAACATCTTAATTTATTTGTTTTCAGCTACTTATTTATCTCCCCTTTTTAGTCACCCCCTGTACTTTTTTTTAGAAGGAAAGTTGATTTCCTTGTTCAACTGGCTTTATTTTACCGAAATCTCAGAATGATCCAATGAGTCAAACTGAGTGAAGAAGTAGTAACTGACCTGAAGTCACACAATGAATTTTATGGCCCACTGGGACTTAAACCTAGGTTTTCTATTCTACGGTACGGTATGTTATGGTATGGTATGGTATGTAGAATAGAATAGAATAGTATAGAATAGAATAGAATAGAATAGAATAGAATAGAATAGAATAGAATAGAATAGAATAGAATAGAATTATTTATTGGCCAAGTGTGATTGGACACATAAGGGATTTGTCTTTGATGCATCTGCTCTCAGTGTACATAAAAAGACAAGATACACTCATCAAGAATCACAAGGCACAACACCCAATGACAGTCATACAGTACAATATGCACAAGACTTCTTCTATACTACACGCTCAGAGACATTTAGTAATGAAGAAAAATACATCAGGAATACACAATTGTTTTACTGTTAAATCAATGGATTAAAAAACTAAATTGCCTTGAGAGGACCAACAGAATCTGAAAGCCATCATGGATGCTTCCCTCGGCAAATTCCCAGGACATCGTGCACAATGAATTCACTGAAACTAAGCAGCTACCAGTCTCATCACCCCTGGTTGACCTGCATCTTGTTCCACGATGGAAGAAAGCCAGGATATAAACTTTCAAAATGAAATAAATAATTTGTGTGCCATGGGTGCCTCTCTTTGCTGATCCAGTAGTTTTACACTTATCTATAATTTAAAACAAAGCAAGAATTGACTGAATGGCTGATCCAGCAGTTTTCTCCTTCTCCCTGCAAGTCACTGAAAACAAATGTTTTAGTTGACACATAGAAAATTACTAGAGGAACTTGGTATTTTACATGGGTTCCATATTGCAATTTATTCATAAGCATCAGACTTCAGCAGTATCTAACATCCAGTTTCATCTCTGACTGCTTATCTTCTGTTGTGTTTTTAATCTCCTGCCTTATCTCTTCCATAAAGGTGAAGTTCACTTTCTCCGTGTAGACCATCTTAACCCAACCCTGGTATTTTCTTTGTTGTTACTCCACAGGTGGGCCAAAAAGGGCCACATTATAAAGGAAGCATCAAGTGATGCTTATGAGACCATTGTCGACTTCACCTATTTCTTTGAACCCATCTCTTGTGAGGTGACCAATGCTCTGGGCAGTACCAACATCAGCAGAACAGTCGATGTCTATTGTAAGTACGGCTCAACTACTGATTTTCATTTTTTCATTTTATTAAATTTGTATACTGCCCTACTCCCGAAGGACTCAGGGCAGTGAACAGGCACAAAATAAAACACATAAATACAAAAGTTAAAACATGATTAAAACCCAATTAAATAACTTTTGCCCGAGACAATTTAAAACTCCCAATAATTTAAAACGAATTAAAATTTCAATTTAAAAAATTAAAAGAATGGGAGAAAATTAGGCCAGGCCGGCCTGCTGGAATAGGAGTGTCTTCAAAGCACGGCGGAAAGTGCGCAGATCCAGGATCCTCCGTATCTCCGGGGGGAGCTTGTTCCAGATAGTGGGTGCCCCCACAGAGAAGGCCCTCCCCCTAGGGGCCGCCAGTCAACATTGTTTGGCTGACGGCACCTGGAGGAGCCCCTCTCTATGAGAGCATACTGGCCGGTGGGAGGCTGTTTGTGGTAGTAGGCGGTCCCGTAAGTAATCAGGTCCTAAGCCATGGAGCGCTCTAAAGGTGGTAACCAAAACCTTGAAGCGCACCCAGAAGACCACGGGGAGCCAGTGCAGCTCGTGCAGGAGAGGTGTCACACGGGAGCTCCATGTTGCTCTCATAACCACCCGCGCGGCCGCACTCTGTGCCAGTTGGAGCCTCCGGGTAGAGAGCGGGAGGGGAGCCCCATGTAGAGAGCGTTACAATAGTCCAGGCAGGAGGTGACGAGGGCATGAGTGACTGTGTGTCGGGAGTCCCGATCCAGAAAGGGACGCAACTGGCGAATCAGGCGAACCTGATGAAAGATCCTCCCGGTCACGGCCATCAAGTGCTCTTCTAAAGACAGCCATGAGTCCAGGAGGACGCCCAAGTTGCGAGCCCCCTCCGTGGGGGCCAGCGATTCGCCCCCAATAGTCAGCGATGGCGTCAACTGACTATATCGGGATGTTGGAAACCACAGCCACTCGGTTTTGGATGGGTTGAGCCTGAGCCTGTCCCTCCCCATCCAGATCTGCATGGCCTCCAGACACCGAGACATCACTTCAAGGGCATCGTTGGGGTAGTCCGGGATGGAGATGTACAGCTGGGTGTCATCAGCGTACTGGTGTTACTTCACCCCGAAACCACGGATGATCTCGCCCAGCGGCTTTACATAAATGTTGAACAAAAGGGGCGAGAGGACCGATCCCTGCGGCACCCCACATGAGGGGCCTCGGGGTCGACCTCTGCCCCCCTGCCAACAGAGACTGCAACCGGCTAGAGAGAAAGGAGGAGAACCACCGTAGTACAGTGCCTCCCACCCCTAACTCTTCCAACCAGTGCAGCATGATACCATGGTCGATGGTATCAAAAGCCGCTGAGAGGTCTAACACGACCAGGACAGAGGAGCACCCCCTGTCCCGAGCCCTCCAGAGATCATCAACCAATGTGACCAATGCCGTTTCCGTGCTGTACCCGGGTCTGAAACCCGACTAGAATGGATCCAGATACGTCGTCTCATCCAGGTGCTGGGGAAGCTGTTGCGCAACCTCACTCTCGAAAACCTTCGCCACAAAACGAAGGTTGGAGACCGGACGATAATTAACCAACATTGCCGGGTCCAGGGAAGGCTTCTTGAGGAGACGCCTCACCATCACCTCTTTCAAGGCGGCGGGGAAGTCACCCTCACCCAATGAAGCATTTATAATCCCCTGGAGCCAGCCTTGCGTCACCTCCCGGGAAGCCAGCACTAACCAGGAGGGACATGGGTCCAATAAACAAGTGGCCGCGTTCAGTCTGCCCAGAATCCTGTCCACGTCCTCAGGGATCACAGGATCAAACTCATCCCAGATAACATTCTCAAGACCTGCCCCAGTCCCTCCCCCTGAGACTACCCAGTTGGAGTCCAGATCTTCCCGGATCTGAGTGATTTTGTCATACAGATACTGAACAAAATCCTCAGCTCTACCCTCCAAGAGGTCTTCCCGCGCTTCCTGGTGGAGCAGGGAGCGGGATGGCCGGGCGGTTATCTGATGACGCAATAAGAGCAGCAAAATAACTACATTTCGCTGCTTTTATCGCCACTAGGTAATTCCTAATATGGGATCTTACCAGTGTCCGGTCCGATTCAGAAAGACTGGCCCTCCAACTACTCTCTAGGCGTCTTGTCCGGCACTTCAACTCCCTCAGCTCCTCAGTGAACCAAGAAGCCAAAAGAGATCGGTGCCGGGTCAGAGGCTGCAAAGGCACGACCCGATCCAGAGCTTCAGCGGCCGCCCTATCCCAGGCGGCCACTAGGTCTCCAGTCGAGGCGTGTGCCAGAGCCTCAGGAAATGGCCCAAGCTCCATCTGGAACCTATCAGGCGCCTGGGGCAGAACCATCTTACCGGCTCCACCTCCCTGTGGTGGGGTGCAGCAGTTTGAAGGCCGAGACAAAGGAGAGAGTGATCTGACCATGACAAGGGCTCGGTAACTATATCCCCTATCTCAAGATCACTCAGCCACTGTCCAGAGACAAAAACCAGATTCAGCGTGTTTCCCCCTGTGTGGGTAGGGCCATGAATTAACTGGGTCAGGTCCATGCCTGTCATGGAAGCCATGAACTCCCGAGCCTCCTCAGACCCCTCACCCATGGACGGCAGGTTGAAATCCCCCATGACCATAAGCCTGGGGGTATCAACCGCCACTGCGGCGATGACGTTAGTAGCTCGGGCAGGGCTGTTGCCATGTGGCAGGGAGCCAGGTACGTGATCAGCAAACCCATCTGAACCCCATGATCCCACTTCACGAGGAGGGACTCACAGCCGGCTGTCTGAGGAACAGTGGCCTCCCTCGGTCTCAGACCTTCTTTAATAATAATCGCTACTCCCCCGCCCCTACCCTGCAACCTCGACCGATGGAATACGAGGAAACCTGGTGGGCACATCTCAACGAGGGGGACCCCCCCTCCTGGCCCAACCAGGTCTCCGTAATACCTGCCAGGTCCGCTCCCCCCTCACAAATAAGATCACAAATGAGGGGGGCTTTATTTACTACGGACCTGGCATTACACAGCATCAGCCGAAGGGTCGGGTCCTGAGAGTCTGTGCAACCTGGGGAACGGGTGGAGCCTTGGGGGCCGGAGCATGTCATCACTTGTAAACAGCGGCTACGTGCTCCCTTGACTCGATATGGCCCCCTGCTCCCAGCATACCTACCTCTCTCACTCACGGTAATGATATTCAGAGCACTATCTGGACAAATTATGACTCCCCCCTCGACCCCGAGATCCCCACCTCCCATGCCGTGCTTCCTTGCCAGGCCTGCCCCTCCCCTTTGTGGGCTATCCCCCATACCCACAACCCGCATTCCAATCAAACCCTCCCCCTCCCTAGAACCCCTTAAAAAATTTACAAAAATTTTTGATATAAAACCCCTCAACCCTCTAGATTGTTCAACACACTTAACACCTTGCTCTGAGGGAGGTGGGGTTGCAGGGCAAAAACTGGTCATGGACCAATTGATGGGGATGCAACTTTTCAATGCTTCTTTAGAAAACAAGATAGTCTGATAAAAAAATAACCAAGTCAGAAATTGAGACCCATATGCCAAAGATAATTGATCCTAATAACAATACTTCCCCTAACAGAAAGCTGGAAAGGCCACAAAAGCAAGAAGAATTTATTCAAACTCAGTGCTTGAGCTATAATGTTCCTTTGGGGTTCTTTCTTTTTCATATTTTTTGCTATGACTATTTTAAATCTTAAAGGCTATCCTGTCCTGCAACATATTTTTTTTTTAATTTCAGTTGGGCCACGCATGATGACAGAACCACAGTCTCTTCTTGTCGATCTTGGATCCGATGCCATATTTAATTGTGCCTGGATTGGAAACCCATCTCTGACCATCGTTTGGATGAAGAGGGGCTCTGGTGTGGTAAGAATGATGGGCAATGCTGCTGAAAATTGGCCAGATATTTGAGGACAGGTTAAAGAGCTTATTGATGCTTTGCTGGTCTACCACTCACCTCGTACATTTTTTTTTTAAAATTTGATTTATATACCGCCCTTCTCTGGAGACTCAGGGTGGCTTACAATGCGCTAAGCAATAGCCTTCATTCTTTTGTATATTTTATACAAAGTCAGCTTATTGCCCCCACAATCCGGGTCCTCATTTTACCTACCTTAGAAAGGATGGAAGGCTGAGTCAACCTTGAGCCTTGGCGAGATTCGAACCTGCAGTAATTGCAGGCAGCTGCTCTTAATAACCAGCTTAATAACAGGGTGCCTTAGACCACTGTACTACCAAGGCTTTTACAAGGCTCTACATTCTTATTCTTACTCTTTGTGTCAGGGAAAGTCTCCGTAACTTATCAAAAAGACATGTGACTTTTAATATGTAGAGTATTCTAAAAACATTCAACTCCTCTTCAGTGATCTAAAGGGGGAAAGGAAAGTCCCACAGAGGCCAGCATGTTTTGATTCATTACTGGTAGCATTCCTCCTTCTATGGAAAGGAGAAGTTTCACGCTCTAAAATGTAAAATAGAATGAAGCCGGAAGGGACCTTGGGGGTCTTCTAGTCCAGCCCCATGTTAGCATGAGACCCTATACCAGTAATCGCTAACCTTTTTGCCGTTGTGTGAAAAAAGTGGGGGGAGCGTGGGGGAGGGATTGTGCACGTGCATGCCCACATCCATAATTCAATGTGGCCCGTCCCGACCCACATGCGTGCGCAACCCCCCCTGTACTCCCCCCGCTTTTGGCATGTGATGGTCCAGTGGGCCCGGTAGGCCCATTTTTCACCCTCCCCAGGCTCCAGAGGCATTCTTGGAGCCTAAGGAGGGTGAAAATGGGCCTTCCCCACACCCACCTACCCCCGGAGGCCCTCCAGAGGCTGGAAACAGCCTGTTTCATGACTTCTGGTGGGCCGGAAGGCCCAAAAATCAGCTGGCTGGCGCACATGCGCTGGAGCTGAGCTAGGGCAATGCTCGCGTGCCCCCGATATGGCTCCGCATACCATAGGTTCACCATCACAGCCCTATACCATTTCAGATAAATGACTGTTCAAACTCTTCTTAAAAACCTCCAGTGATGAAGCACCCACAACTTTTTAAAAAAAGTTTTTTATTTTTTTTTACAAACATATCAATGCATGAACATTGAGTGTCATATATTCTAATATGACTAAAACTAGTAGACTTAATCATAGTTATTACATTCAATCAACTTATATATTTCTATTAATAATACACATTTATATTAAGTTGCAGTCTGTCATCCAATTAATCCTTGTTTTCTCGTTATTGCTTTTATTTTATTATATAAAAGTATATACACTAATATTTCCCCTTCTCTTATTCCTATCTCTTATTCTAACTTTTAATCATGTCACCCTTTATTAAAAAATGCTTTCTTTCTATCCTACCTAACTTCTAGTCATGTCACCTACCTAAAAAAAGAAAAGAAAGTGAGAGAAAAAGAAAAGCAAATCCAAACAACAACAAAAAGGAGAAATCATCTATCTATCGTCTCTTGCCCGCTTCAATACTTTAATTGCTATGCTTTTCTTGACTTGCCTCCCATATTCCTCTCTTGGAACTTTATCTCTGTCTGCATCTACTTCTTGGCTGTTCAATCTAGAAATATCTAGATTGAACGGCACCCACAATTTCTGAAGGCAGGCAAGCTTTTCCACTCGTTAATTGTCCTCACTGTTAGGAAGTTTCTCCTTAATTCCAGGTTGTTTCTCTCTTTGACTAGTTTGCAACCATTGTTTCTTGTCCTGCCCTCTGGTGCTTTGGAGAATCTACAAGAACCTACAGGGATGATTTCCAAGTTGAGCCCCAGGGAATTACAGGAAAGGAAGTCAATTTTAGGATTGGAATAGAGAAGCATATTCTGCTCCACCTGGATTCTCCACTGACCTATGGAGACTTCCTCGACACACATCGATCCTACAAAGTAGACCAGACTGAGACATGAATGCTTGATAAGTCAGGACTGTCTTTATTGTTACAGCTACAGAAAGAGAATTGTGCAACCCTCAACGTGCTTCCTCCTCCCTGACTTTCTCTTCATATGAAATAGAGCTTGTCTGATATGTTTTCTCAAGTTATTTTCTTGGCCAGGATTCCATTCCCTCTTATCTGACTATTGGCTTAGTAGCAGCAAGGCACTACTATGTCCTTCAAGGGCTGTTCCCTACAACAGCCTCCTTCTCTTTAATGGCTAAAGGGGTGGAAGGAAAGCAGTGTTGCTGTGCTCAAATCATCCTGTAACATCCTGCTTTAGTAGGAGTCTTCTTGAGCAATCAAGATGGTATATCATCCTAAGATAGACTACTAGGCAATGATAGTCCCCTGAGTTGAATTGGTAGGTCCTTATAGTTAAATTAAGAGAAGCAGAAATGTTTGACTATGCAGAGGTCGGGAAGGTTGATTTATGTAACTGGCCTAATACAAATGGAAAGGACAGGTTTCCATGGCATTCACAGCTCTTGGCGCATTTCTGCTTGCAAAGGGCAGCTTCACAAAATAGTCCTAATAGAAACTGAACAGATTCCCATTATGAGCAACATCCAGGTTAACTAAAGGCCAAAGCCTCATTTAATCTCTTTGTGGCAGGTGAAGCTTTTGTAAACTATCACTACATTGCACACTCATTGTGAGCAGCCCAAGCTAAGGCAGAGATTTGCTCTGGAGCTTCTTCTCTACTTAGGATGATGCATGCCCTTGTAATCATTTCACACCACAGAATCCAAATATGTCTTGCATATCTTAGTGGTTCTATCTAGCCACCTGTCTGTCTGTCTATCATCTATTATCTTTCCTTTAATCTATCTCCACCCATCTATCCACCCACCCACCCATCAATCTATCCATCCATGTTAGTATCTATTATCTCTCCATCTCTCTCTCTAGCTAGCTAGCTAGCTAGCTAGCTATCCTCTTTTTTGTTTCTATTTTTCTATCTATCATCTATCTATTATCCATCCATCTATCCATCCATATCTATCTATCTATCTATCTATCTATCTATCTATCTATCTATCTATCATCTATCTATCTATATCTCTACTCTATATATCTCTATCTATAACTATATCTATCTATCTCTATATCTATCTATCTATCTATCTATCTATCTATCTATCTATCTATCATAAAAACAGAGCAGTTATATTCCCTTAAAAATAATGTCTTTTGACAGAGTCAGTCCGCACAGAAGCAGCTATTTTACACTATAATCAAGTGCTGGAAAAGCATGAATATATTTATCAGCTTCAGTCAAGAATAGATGGAATCCAGAATTTCTTTTATAAATAAACTGGCATATTAATAGACGTCCTTCAGCAGGATTAAATTTATGTCCTTTCAGAGCAATAGAATCCTCCTTCTGTACGTACAGTGCCCAAAAGAATGGTGGCTAGCAATCAAATCCATCTCCTGTGCAATTTGAAGCCTATATTGTCTATATGCATGATTGCAACAAGGATGCCATTGGTCAAGAACACTGAAAAAGCCTCCCTGCATTACATATTTTTGCATAGACACATGATACAGATTTGAATACAGTATCACTGTATGGAACCTGCCACCCTCCAGTCCCACAATGCTCACACACATAAGGGTCAGCCTTAATCGGATTCTCAATATAGGAATCTGTCCTCCATCTCAGAGCTTTAGTATACCTTGCTGAAAGATATGAAAGAGCAGCAGAGGTTCTCAGACATCTTCCCAATTATCTATTTCTTGATCTTAAGACATCAGACTAAACTTTCTTGCAACACATGCAGTCTGTATTCCATTTCCACAAAAATATTTCTGGCCTTTGGGTCCCCACCCCCCCACACCCATTAATTCCACACACAAAAATTAGCATCCCTTGGTGCATCCCCTCCTCTCTCTCTTTTCTGATCCAGTCCATCCTTTAAAGTGGCCTTGGATAGATAAAATTAGAAGTCAATTGAAGAACCACACAATAGTGGCTAGAAACCACTAAACCAGGAAACTGTGGTTTCTAATCCTCTCTTAGGTATGAAAACAGCTGGCTGACTTTGGGCTAGTAGTCCCTGTCTCTCAGCTCAATTCACTTCACAGGGTTATTTTTGTGGAGAAAATAAGAAGAAGGAGTGTTAGCTAGGTTCACCAACTTGAGTTATTTATTAAAATAATAAAGGTGGAATAAAACAATAAAAATAATGAAAAAGAGATGAAACTCCTATGATTTTAAATATCAACCTGTGGCCACTACTGTCCAGGAAAGCAACTTGGCTCTAATAATCCATATAACAAGGAACAAACAGCTTCAGCTACTCTTCAGTTCTTCAGCCAGGCCTTGCAATCTCCCAGACTGTTCTTCATCAACACACCTGCTTCTTCCTTTGACTTCTCCGCCATCCCTACCCATCTAGGTCAGCACCTATGGAAGGTGGAAAGGGGCACATGGTCCTTCCCTTTGAGGCCCCCATTGCCGCTGCCACTACCACTGCTGGCCCTAGGCCCATCTGCACTCACAAACAGATTGCTTTGTATGAGCTTCACTCTGAGCATCTAAAAGAAACAAGCCAAAACATGCTTTAAATTGCAATCCTTTCCCAGTCTTGCTGGTTTTGATATAAGATGCCTTTGCAATATATCTTTCACTACTGCTAAAGGCATTTCTGTGTTTTGCTAAATATCAGTGTAAACTCCCCATCTGTGCAGCGGAGTTGGCTCTATGATCAGACACTCAATGGTGCCAGATAGAGAACACGCTGGGTTCATACAGAGCAAACACATACCAGAAAGGCAAAAGGAACCAGGCCCAAAGGGATGCTGTCCAAATTTCTACCGGAGAAAGAGAGCAGATGTTCCAGCTTGCTCTGTCCAGATAGGTGAAGGGAGCCCACCACCCAGTATGCAGATCCCAGCATAAGGGCTTAATGCCTATCTATTTGAGCTGCAGATCGGTCCTCCAATTGTACAGATAGGAAATTAGCCATTCCACAAGCAATTAGAAGAAGTTGACTCTTAAAGGGCATATTTGTTTTAGACTCATCATATTTCCAAATATCACAGGAGTTCACGTTTTGCTGACTGGGCTGCACAAAAATTCCCTACTTCAGCATTTAAGAAGTTTTAATAAAATGGTTGATTGCACCAGTGTGGGTTATAGGGCAGGATGGCTAGCAGTGCGGATGCCAGAAGGGCCAAAGCAGCTGGAACAGGAGCACAGCTATATGACACGGAGCTGATTTTCATGATACTCTTGTAATAGGGTGGCTGTGACCTCAAAATAGTAATGCCTCTGCCTGGAAATATAATGTGAAAAAAAACACTGGAGAATTTTTAGACATTGGCTAGGATACAGTCCAGACCTTGAAAATGAAATTTTCATCGACACAATAGCTTTAGGAATTTGGCCTTCTCCACCCTATCTAAAAAATAGCGGGGGAATACGATTTGCAATTTTTACAGATTCAAAGACGCTTCCTTCTTTCTTACAAACTCTTTATTTCCTTTCCCCAAGCTGGCTGGGCTCTCCCGTTGTGGAGAATAACCCTCCAAAAATTCTTAGACTTATATTTGCTGTTGAGTGTTGTAGTTCCACTACTTATCGTTTATCCAATTTCTCAGGGAAAGAAGGAGGACGCATTAGAATATTTGGGCAATCCGTGATATGAAGAAGTCCTAATAAGAGCTGAACTTGTCCAGAAGTTGCAAAAAATTAAATGTCTCCTGCATGAGAGGGTGGATGGGGCAATAGAAAGGGAAATCACAGCTCACTGAAATACCGAAGGGCACTTAACCCTCAAATATTTTATTATACAGGTAGTCCTCGACTTATGACCATATTTGAGCCCAAAATTTCTGTTGCTAAGTGAACTTTGCCACAATTTTATGAACTTTCTTGCCACCGCTGTTAAGTGAATCACTGCAGCGGTTAAGTTAGTAACACAGTTGTTAAATGAACGTGGCTTCCTCACTGACTTTGCTTGTCAGAAAGTTGCAAAAAGTGATCACATGATCCCAGGACACTGCAGCCATCATAAATATGAACTAGTTGCCAAGCATCCGAATTTTAATCACATGACCATGGGGATGCTGCAACGGTTTGCAAGCGTGAAAAACGGTCATAAGTCACTTTTTTCAGTGATGTTGTAACTTCGAACGATCACTAAATGAACTGTTGTAAGTCGAGGATTACCTGTATATAAAGCCTTGGTTATTCTCTAAGCCATTGAATGCTTAGCCAGCTTTCTGCAGAATGACGCTTGTGATCAGCATTGGGATGCTGATAAGAGAGGTTACTACTTGGATGGAGCTGTCTGAATGGTTGGAGAAACTGGAAAGAGGCAGAAACAGATGGGGCAAAGTAGAATAGAGCCATGTAATACAGTGAAGGCCTAGCCAGGAGAAGATCCACGCTAGGCAACAGATGGCAAACTGAGATGGGAAGATAACTCAGAATGAAGGACTATTTTTTCATGCCAAAAGCTCAGATTCAGGTGCCTCTTTTAGCACAGATATTGCCTAACTGGCTGGACTTGGTGGTTGGTTCCCATGCTTGGCTAAGACACAATGGGGTTCACTGGCTTGCTTGTTGAAACGTATCAGGATATGAATGAATGCCCTTGAACTGTTTGTGATTTGTAAACCATGGTTTCTGGCATAGGGTGATGCTGTGCCTGATACATTATGTTTAAAACAAACTTAGCAAAGTGCCTGAATCCAGCTGCTTTCATTCTTGAACATTGAATTGGCATTCTTGCCTTCTTGGTTTTCGGACTTGTCCCCTGGAACAAACTCTCTTCTTTTTCAGGTCCTGAGCAATGAGAACACACTAACGTTGAAAAACGTGCACCAAGAAGATGCTGGGAAATATGTGTGCCGTGCTGTGGTTCCGCGTGTGGGTGCAGGAGAGCGAGAAGTGTCTCTGACTGTCAACGGTATTTACCATTTATTGTCCCCACTGTCATTCTTCCGGATCAGGAGTGGGCAATTATAGCAACTCTATGAGCTGTGGACTTCAACTCCCAGAATTCCTGAGCCAGCCATAGTTGGCTCAGGAATTCTGGAAGTTGAGGTCTACAAGTTGTAGACCCTGCTCTGGATAGTCATTTTCCCACTTTGGTTTGTGATTGTTAAACTAAACCTTAGCTCTATATGACACAGATACACAACATTCAAAGGCCAAGGCCTTTACTGAGATTGTCAACAGGAAGCCACAGTCCAACAGCTGGAGCCAGTGTTAAGATTCAGAGCTATTATTATGAATTAGGTTTGATTTGATACCGTGAATATCATTAATCCCCTGAGTTTAGTAATTCTCATATTCCAAATTACAAATCAAGGGGAATTTTTGAGACCATGCCAAAAAGTGGAGAGCAGGGGACAGAAGTGGCCTTGGGCTTCTGATTTGCCCCAGTGTCTTTTCGACTTATATTTATGTCCTTATTGATCCTGGGAAAACATGCTGTTTTATCTCAGCCATAAATTGACTTAGCCAGCAGGCTAAGGCAAAGGATATGAAAGTGATAGAAAACCCCACAGCTCCTGACTTTCTCTTCTGTGCTACTCTGGATTTTTAAGCCATTGAATTTGAGGAAAGAGGACTGCTTATCTTTGGAGTGGGGAGACAAAATATAATGTTATACTCCTTTCTTTCCCTTTTTTTTCTCTCAAGACTGTATATTACCTTCCATGCAAGCAACCACCCACCCACCCACCCCCTGGTCAAAATTCTTTGGCTGATCTGGATTGCATTTAACTTTGAATGCAGAGCTGGCTGAAAGGAGGCATGGTAAAAACCTTAGCTAGGCCATCCGTAAAAACAAACAGATAAATAAATAAATCCATTTGCCTCCCGCTCCATCTCTTATCTCAGACTTACTTTTTTTTCCCCTGTTGGTTGCTGCGGTTTAATTATAATTTAAATAGCTTGTAGAAAATGAAGTGATACATTTGATGGAAACAAAGAACTTGCTCCTTTCCCCCACACCCTTGTTTCCAACACAATCACACCTCTCCTTCCCCCACCCTCGAAACAAAAAAGAAGTAAATTATGAAAGCATTGTTTTTAAAGCAACCTACTTGATCGTTTTTTGGAATAATTCTGCACAGAGGAAAGTGATAAGGGGCTGAATAAGCACAGAATTATCTCCTCTGCTTTTCTTCTATTTTCAGAACTACCTAGGTGCTTCAATAACCCCCTCCTGTCTCCCAAAAACGAGGGAAAGAAGAGAGCAAAGAGAAATAGTAGGGGGAAATAGCCCCCCTGACCTTCATTATTACCTATCAGTAGTTTATTAGACCGCATTGCTAAGTTAACATTTTTGTAGTGCCCAACAGCACAAGGTCACCTAGGATGAAAATTGGTTCCAAGGAGGCTGCAGTCTGTCTTAAGTAGACAAGAAAGAGTAGAAGGGGAGAAGTCACTACAAATAAGGAATGCAAGGTCAGGTGGGAATCACACAACCGAGTATAAATATAACTTTTCTATTTTGGTTAGGCTCAACTGTATATTTTGCTAGCCATTTGTTGGTTTCAGTTGGCTCAATCCTGATAAAGCTCCATGTGTATTTTAGTGGACTGTTCTTCCAAGTGTGCATCTTGGTAGAAACCTTAAAAGAAATGCTTGCAAGAATATATATGGACTATCTAGTTTTTTGCACATTTCACCCAAGAAGTTTATTTTATTGCAACGTTTCCATAGGGCAACATTTCCATAATGCGGTTTTCTCTGCACCTTTCTTTTCATAAATAAAGGTGCTTCAAAAATGATAGAACCAGAATACTTCCAGCTGCGTGTTTGCAACAAAGTTATGCTACTGGGTGGGGTCACATTTGCTATTTGAGAAAATGTTCTGATGGGCAAAGTTTTTGTTTAACCAATGATTCATGTGGAAAGGACCAGACTTTCCCCCCCAGGGTTTTGTAGGGGAGAGATTTTTGCAAGTTTTCAGTTTCAACCTATATTAAGTCTAACAGTAACAGAGTTGGAAGGGACCTTGGAGGTCATCTAGTCCAGCTCACGCAGGAGACCTGTACTAGGGATTCGAACCGCCGAACTGCCGACCTTTCTGATTGACAAGCTCAGTGTCTTAGCCACTGAGCCACCTAGTCAGAGTTTAAAATTTACCCCAAATTTTATGCCAGCAAAATTAAGCAGCATAATGGAAGGCACACTTTGAAGACTTCAAGCATGGGGTTGGATGCTGGAGTTGGCTTCAGAACTTCTGGTTGTCCATCCTTCCTTTAAAGAATGAAGAGATGTCTTCTCTTAGTGACAAGAATGCAGTCCATCATATCAGTCAAGATATTATTGCTGCTAAACTTGACATATATCAAAGGAAAAAAAATCTCACATGGGCCAAATTTCACATAGCTTATGGATGTCCAGCAGTCCTGAAACTCACCCTTAAATCTTAAGACCATATGAAATACTGAATTCTGAATACGGCTTGTATATATTGTTTAAAAGAACCCCAGATACCATCAAGTCCTCATAAGTCAGCCGATGAAGCCATTAGGATCCACAGTTTAATTCCTGTCCACCATGGCCAGCTCGAGAAGAAACTTCACTCTTGCGCAATTCCAAAATGTTGTTTCTTTTCTTCTCCACACACACACACCCCTTTCTGCAAACAACAAAGGGCCTTTAATCCTTCTCCTTTATCCCCATCAATTAGGATTGCCCATTGCCTTTATGTGTAAGAAAATCCTTTCCCCAGATGGAAATAAAACAAATCTTGACATCTTATAAGAAATCCATTTTGATGCAAGCTTCTGCCAATCCAGATAAACAGTGCAGGGGGCGGGGGAGAATATTTGCCAGTAAGAAAGATATTGTGTACTGCCCAAATGTAATAATAAGGATAAATGTCTATTGCCAGGAAGGATAGCTAGAACGCAATCAATTTGCTGCGGAGCACCCTTCCCACTGATAATTCTTCTCCTGTTTATATCCCGCACGTTAGACAGTGATGTTAATAAAGGAAACCTCCACAAACAATCCAAGTTAATGCACAGAAGGAAGAAAAATTGAGAATTGCCCCAGCAGTACAGAAGCAAGAATTGAGGAAGCAGAAATAATATCTGTTTACCTACAAAACATATCTGGCTTTATTCAAGGAATGTAAAATCCACTTCCAGTAAGCAGAAGCTTCTTCAACTCAGGGGAAAGGTGCAGATCTTGTGTTCTATCCTGGAGGATTGTTTTTTTTTTTTTTTTTTGAATCAGGGGCTCATAACTCAGGCCAGGCCTCCAGATACATGAAGGGCTCTGTTAGTCTTTTGTCTATATTGATTGACTTTGGAGACTTAATTGAATACCTTGCTGTACAACATCTTGCCAAGACAGTTCATGGCATGTCCTTTTATCCTAAACATCCAGACTCCAGCATCCCCATTTCAAGCAAGACAGTTGTGTGATAAGAACATATTGGCTCTTAGAAGTGCAGCAAAGACAGGGAACAAGGAAATTAAAGCTCTGTTTAGCTCTTCTCCTTATACAGCAGTGGCCAAAATTGTGGAAACCCTTTGGGAAAAGTGTATTTTTGAGGTTTGATGGCTAATAACAACACTTTTTTTCTTTTTTGAGTTTCAAGATAATCTTATTCCACTGCTGGAATGGCCTGGGAATAGCCCAGACCTGAACCCAGTTGAAAATCTATGGAGCCGACTAAAGAGACTTGTTAGTCAGAAGTGACCCAGCAATAAAACCCAATTAATGGAAGCAATCATTCAATCTTGGTTTCACATTATAACAGCTGCAGAACTAATTCTTGGTTTACTCCATGGGAAGACGTTGTAAGGCTGTAATTCATGCTAAAGCTTACCTAACTAAAGTAACCTAACTGACAGGGTGATCATTTTTGTATATCTCGTTTTTTCTACGTGTTTTACTTTTCTTTTTTATACTGTAACTGCTATTCTAATAGCAAATCCTTCATAAAAGTTATTGCATTGCATTCTTGATTAAATTATCTTTCCACTGATATATAATTTTATGGTGCTACTTCCCAAAAAAAGTAGTGTTATTAGCTAGTTTTAAAAAATATACTTTTCCCAAAAGGTTTCCACAATTTTGGCCCCTACTGTACATGTAAGCCCTCCACCTGAAATAGGAGAAGAGAAATTAGCATGGTAAGCTTGCCTCCTCAAAATGGAACATTTTGCATATAGTAGTAGAAAAACTTCCTAGATTTCATTCATAATTCTATACCATGAAAGCAGTCCAGAATTCTGGGCATCAGAGAGTCAGTTTGTAATTAAGGTGCTGCCCTAGAAACCAGGAGATTGTGAGTTCTAGTTCCACTTTAGGCATAAAAGCCATCCGGGTGACTTTATGCCAGTCATTCTTTCTTAGCCCAATCAACTTCATAGGGGTGTTATTGTTGGGAAAAAGAGAAGGAGAAAAGAATATTATGTATGTTCACCACCTTGAGTTATTTATAAAGTAATAAAGGTGGGATTTAAAAAATCTAGTAAGTAAGTAAGTAAGTAAGTAAGTAAGTAAGTAAGTAAGTAAGTAAGTAAGTAAATAAATAAATAAATAAATAAATAAATAAATGGGAACAAACTGTTTGTCCCTCCTTAATAGATGTCTTTTGTGATAGGGAAAACATAAACTAGCACCAGTAAAATACAGGTAGGCAACCAATGAAGGCCAATTGTGTCTATTGGGTACAGATAAATTCAACAATGTATTATTTTAATGCAGTCTTCCTTCGTTTCACCTGTTCAAATCAGTCTACGTGTTTAGAACTCACCTTTTAAAATCTGCCCTTCTCTAAATATTTCTGCTACCCTTATTGATGTGATTGGGATTAAATCCCATTTTTCATTTAGTCTGAACAATTTAAAAACTTCACCAAAATGAGTGTACATAAATGAGTGTACATATTAGAGAAAATAATGGAATGTTGATTATGTCAGTAAACACTGATAGCAAAGTGCACACAAAACATAGTATAAATGCTTAAACAAACACACACACACACATTCACACACACACACATAAATACCCAAACACATGCAGAAATGGGATAAAGGAGAATTAAGGCTAGAAAATTAAGAAGACCAAAAGAAATCAACATTCAATTTATCCCTAAAATCTAACTAGATTTTTTATTTTTATTTTTTGGAAAAAATCTGCAGATATGACAAAATGATTATACAATTATTATTATTATTTTTTAAAAACTCACCTCTAGTGTCTTGGGTTATCAGCCTGGTACTTTTTTTAAAAAAAAGTTAGAGGATCAGAAATGAGACATCCGTCTTCAACTCTTGTTGGAGTGGAGATAAAAATATGAAATATTGCTGGTCTTCGGGGCACTAAATTATCTCAATTAAAAAAAAAAAAAAAAAGTTTAACCTGAATGAAATCTTTGGGTGCCTGTGCTGCACAATAGGCTTGATCATTGAAAACCCCAGCAGCTGAAATTCCTATGACAACCACACTTCAAAATGCCTGTTGTGCGAAAGAAACCCGAACTCACATTTGCCGTGTGAATGCATACATGATAAGAAATGGAGCAGAAATGCTCCCCCCCCCACCCTTGCTGCATTTAACTGGGACAGATTCTTGTCTGAATAAAAAGTTATTGAATAAAAGGAATGTTTCTCCCGAAAACACAAGCAACGGCTTCAAAGGAAATAATATCATTCATTTATGCCTTTCCCTCCAGGGTTACTTTTTGGCCTTCATTTGATTTCAGAAAGGCCCTGAAGTCACAAATCTGCCACTCTTTTTGTAGGTTTGTTTTGTGAGGTGTTTTTTTTTTCCCTTCTTTCTTTTCTTTTCTTTTCTTTTTCTGCTTCTGGGCTGTACAAATAAATTGGCAGCAAAGTCCTAAAAATAACGGCAACCAATCGTGCCACCATTTATATCCATGGCAACACTGTCTGAAGGTTTTAGCTGCCTGGAGATGGCCTAATGCTCATGAACCAAATGCCAGGCGACAAAGAGATTGGCAGCTTCCACAAGTTGATTCTGCCCACTGGGGCATGAGATGCCCGTTCCTGAATTCCAAAAACTCTATTTTCTCCGTCCAAGGCACATTGCTGAGCTGTTCCTTTTTTATGAGAATTAACCCCCCGGTCATGTTTCCTTATCATCCTCATCATCCTCGTAAAAGGCAAAATGTTTAGCTCTTGCATTGATTCCGCCCACCTGTTGTCTTTCCTTTTGCTTCTTCTTCACCTGTGCCCCCTTAATGGGATGGGCTACAAAATAAAAACAACAAACAGCAGTTCAAAGCAGGGCTTGAGGTGATTGAGCCCTAACTCAATCAGGGTAAAGTTATTAGGATTAATAACTCAACAGTGAGTGTCACCCAACTTTAAAAGATGCAGGTCACTGGTGGGCCATATTCAAGGTGAAACTGGTAAAGATGTTTCCGCTTTCTCGTGGGGATGGGAGGGGTCTCACAGGGTTTTTTGGCAGCTCTTGCATCTACAGCAGGAATGCCTTTGTCACATTTAGATGTTTTAAGAGCCTTGGTGTCGCAGCGGACTAAAGTGCTGTTAAGTAGCACTTAGCTACCAGCTGCCTGCAATTACTGCAAGTTCAAATCTCACCAGGTTCAAGGTTGACTCCGCTTCCATCCTTCTGAGGTAGGTAAAATGAGGACCCAGATTGTGGGGGCAATAAGCTGACTTTGTATAAAAAAGAACACCGATTAGGGGGGGGGGGCTGAAAGCCCAACTAAGCAGGTATATACAAAAGTATGAAGGCTATTGCTTAACACATTATAAGCCGCCCTGAGTCTCCGGAGAAGGGCGGCATATAAATTGAACCAATAAAATGAATGAATGAATGAATGAATGAATAAATAAATAAATAAATAAATAAATAAATAAATAAATAAATACAGCAGAGACAACACCCTACCAACAAAAGTGTGTATAGTCAAGGCTATGGTTTTCCCAGTTGCAATGTATGGCTGTGAAAGTTGGACCATAAGAAAGGCTGAGCGCCAAAGAATTGAGGCCTTTGAATTCTGGTGCTGGAGAAGATTCCTGCAAGTCCCTTGGACTGCAAGGCGATCAAACCGGTCAGTCCTAGACGAGATCAACTCTGACTGCTCTTTAGAAGGCCAGATCCTGAAGATGAAGATGAAATACTTCGGCCACCTAATGAGAAGGAAGGGCTCACTGGAGAAGAGCCTAATGCTGGGAAAGACTGAGGGCAAAAGACGAAGCGGACGACAGAGAACGAGGTGGCTGGATGGAATCACTGAAGCAGTAGGCATGAGCTTAAATGGACTCCCGGGGATGGTATAGGACAGGAAGGCCTGGAGAAACCTTGTCCATGGAGTCACGATGAGTTGGATACAACTTCGCAACTAACAACAACAACAGCAGCACACCAATAGGGTGATAAAGCTGGCTAAGGAATTGAATACAGAATAAGAGAATTGGCAGGGATCTTGGATGTCTTCTAGTCCAGCCTCCTGCTCAAGCTGGAGGCCCTATGCAATTCTGGACAAATCTCTGTCTTGTCTTTTCTTAAACACCTTCTGTAATGGAGCACTCATCACTTCTGGAGGGAAGCCATTCCACTGATTGTTTTCACTTTCAGGAAATTTCTCCTTAGTTCTAGGCAGGGGTGGTATTCTCTTACTTTCCCTACTGGTTCGCAAATGTGAGCGTGCGCATGCGCATGAGCACGGCCTTTCGTGCATGTCCTTTGCTTGTGCACACACCTTCTGCACATGTGCCCGGACTCAAATATGTGTCTAAATAGGACAGCATAGAGCCGGGGTGAGTGGGTAGGCCCACCCGCGATTTCCACTACCGATTCGTCGGAACCATTCCGAACCGGCAGAATACCACCTCTGGTTCTAGGTCAGGGGTCAGCAACCTGTGGCTGCGGAGCCACATGTGGCTCTTTGGGCCCTCTGTTGTGTCTCCCTGTCAGGTGATCCCACCACTGGCTAGCCCCACCCTTCGCCCTCCCCTCCCAGTCACTTCTCACTTGGCCTGAGAAAGTAAGGGTGCAGCAGGGGATGGAGAAGCGACCAGGACAGAGACAGAGAGAGGAGAGAGAGGGGGGGAAGGGAGGGCGGGAGGGGAGGGAGAGAGATGTCAAAAGGGTTTTGTGGTTCCCGGTGTTTTTTAACAACTGGTTCTCTGCCCTAATGACCAGCTGGGTAGGCGTGACTATGGGGTCATGTGACTGGTGGAAGTGAGTGGCATTGACTTGGCCACGCCCACCCAGGTTTTGTGGCTCCCGGAGTTTTGTTTTCTCTGGAAAACAGGTCCAAATGGCTCTTTGAGTGCTTAAGGTTGCAGACCCCTGTTCTAGGTTAAATCTTTCATTGATAATCTTCCATCCATTACTTCATGTCCTGCTATGTGGCCCTTTGGAGAATAGGTCAACCCTCCCCTCCCCCAAACCAGGGGTGAAATGCTCCCGGTTCGGACCGGGATGGCGATGGTGGCAGGCAGTTTTGGAGAACTGGTAGTTCGGAGAACCGGTAGCAAAAATCCCTGCCCCCGCCCCCCATGCCCAGCTGAGCCACACAATCATCAAAGGCTTTTTTTTCTTTTAAATGCCTCTGATGATCCAAGCTCTGACGATCCCAGCTGAGTTGCCTGCCGATCAGGCAACTCAGCTGGGATCGTCAGAGCCTTTTGAAAGCATTTTTTACATGGTTTTACATGTAAAAAATGGTTTTAAAAGTAAAAAAAATTGGCCATGCCCACCCAATCACATTACCCCCCCACCAAGCCACGCCAACAGAACCGGTAGTAACAAATTTTAGATTTCACCACTGCCCCAAACATACACATTTTCTCTGTGACAGCTCCTCAAACCATCTTCTGACTTCTTTTCACAGAAGGCACATTCATTTTCAAATGAATTATTAGGCTCTAAGCATTCCTTCCCTATCTGAAAACAAATATCAATATCACGGATCTATACTATGACTGGAGGACAATAGAAACAACATCTTCTTCCCCACGCAGGATTAAAGGAAGTCTCATCTAGAGATTTTTTTTTCAATCTGTTAAATTAAAACAGTTTCCTATAACTTTTTTTTAATAAGTCTCTTAGATCAATTCAATCCCAGAAGTATTCCTTAGATTTGGGGATGGAATTCTGAACAACGTCAGAAGAACAATATAGAATCAACTAGAAATGAACATGCTACAAATTCTGGGTACAACTCTTTTGGGTCCTGAGCCTCTGTGCAAAATAAATTTCCTGTGTTGGAGAATTCACAACTTCTGGAGACAAGTTGTTCCACCGATTAATTGTGAATCTAACTGTCAGGAAACTTCTCCTTATTTCTAGGTTGCTTCTCTCCTTGATTACTTCCCACCGATTGCTTCTTGTCCTGCCCTCATGTGTTTTGGAGAATAGTTTGATTCCCTCTTCTTTGTGGCAGCCCTGAGATATTGAAACCCTGCTCTCATGTCATCCCTAGTCCTTCTCTTCATTACATTAAACATACCCAGTTCCTGCAATCATTCATCATATGTTCTAGCCTCCAGTCTCCTAATCATCTTTTTGTTCTTCTCTGCACTCTTCCCAGAGTCTCAACATCTTTTTTTTCTTTTCTTTTCTTTTTTTTTTTTGTATCATGGTGACCAAAACTGGACAATTGTGTGGGCTGTGGTACTAGCCCAAGATTATGCACTCCCATTTGAATTCAATTCATACTTGTACAAAGAAACCAATATGGAGATTGTATCTCAAATTAACATTGGGGGAATACGAGATCTTCATTTACTGTTCCTCAGGATATCAAACCAGCTTGGAAGGAAATATTTGAAACAGAGGTGTGCTAATCCTAGGAGAACTACCTTTTTTAAAAAAAAAAGACATAAAGCTATTTCTTAGTCCTCATTGTTCTTTATGCCTGAATCCCTGGCCTTGGTTAGTTGGGACATAGCAAAGATGCGTGTGAGAAAGAAATCAGGAAGCAGAATGGAGGATAGGAAAGTGTGAGGGAGATGATTATGATTTGTGTAATAAATAAGGCTGTCTTCCAAATTCTGGAAGGAAATGGGAATTACGGTAAATTAAGCCAGTCCCTTTTGCTGCCCATACCTGGCCCCTAAACTTTGTAATAATCTATCATAACATTAGCTGAACATAGCATGCTACATGGGAACACTAAAATTACTCCAGTCATCAGTGATTAGGGAATGGAGTTAATGTGTGCACTCACAGGGATACACCCCTACCTAATCCTCTCTTTGCTTATTTCATTTTGATTGCTAATGCTTCTTATTAAGAATCAGACGTGCCCGCTTTGGTTTTGCCCATGTTAGACTACTATGCTGGTTAGACAGAAGATGGAAGAAGGGGTTTGCATTGTGCTGTAGTGCCCTCTGCTGATCACCAGCCTTTCAGCAGATGATGTTCCTAAATTAGAATCCCAATTTTGCCACACTGCTTCAACCCAAAAATAAAACACATAATTGACAGGAAGGATTGACAGGTTAAGCTTCAGTTGCCTTGAGTGGCACACATTCAAATGGCATTGTTAACTAAAAAACAAAAATAACCCTCCACCATTTCTGCATTGATCAGGAAAAGAAAAGAATAAATCAAAACACAGGTAGTCCTTTAACTTACGACCACAACCGGAAACAGAATTTCTGTTACTAAGCAAGGCATTTATTAAGTGAGTCATGCCTAATTTTAAGATGTTTTTGCCACAGTTGTTAAGCGAATCCAACTTGCCCCCTTGAATTTGCTTGTCAGAAGCTGGCTGGGTAAATTGCAAATGGCTATCACATGACCCCAGGATGCCACAACCATTGTAAATATATGCCGGTTGCCAAGCCCCTCCAATTTTGATGACATGACCCTGTGGAGGATGAACACGCCCAGATGAACGAGTTCAGAAATGCCAAGTTCATCCCATTACCATTTTGAGTTTGTGTCACCATAAGCACAGTGGAGAAATGGGATGATGTTCTAAATAGGACCAGCTAGTTGACCTATAAAAGTCGTAACTGTGAGGACCAGCTGTAAGCCAGGTTTTTCAAAAGTCATAAATGCGAGGACCAGCTGTAAGCCAGGTTTTTTCCAAAAGTCATAAGTCTGAGGCCAGCTGTAAGTCAATTTTTTTTTAAAAAAAGCTGTAAGTGTGAGGACCAGCTGTCAGGCTTTTCAAAAATCATAAGTGCAAAGACCAGCTATAAGTCTGGTTTTTCGGTGCCAATGTAACTTTGGTCTCTGAATGAATGGTTGTAAATCAAGGATTATCTGTAAAGCAATCTTTCATCACCACTTTCTCTCTCCTTCCTTCCCAGGACCTCCTATCATCTCCAGCACACAGACCCAGCACGCTCTCCACGGAGAAAAAGGCCAGATCAAATGCTTCATCCGCAGTACACCTCCACCAGACCGAATCGTGAGTTTGGGTCTTCCAGAAGTTGTGAATGACACGGGGCATAGCAATAGCAATAGCATTTGGACTTATATACCGCTTCACAGTGCTTTTACAGCCCTCTCTAAGTGGTTTACAGAGTCAGCCTATCGCCCCCAACAGTCTGGGTCCTCATTTTACCCACCTCGGAAGGACGGAAGGCTGAGTCAACCTTGAGCCTGGTGAGATTCGAACTGGCAAATTGCAGGCAGCCGGCAGTCAGCAGAAGTCGCCTGCAGTACTGCACTCTAATCACTGCGCCACCACGGCTCTTCCCACAGTAAAGTCAATGGGGAAGCTAGATTCACTTAACAACCATGTTACCAACGTAACAACTGCAGTGATTCACTGAACAATGGTGACAAGCAAGGTCGTAAAATGGGGCAAAGCCAGTGGTGGGATTCAGCCAGTTCTCACCACTTCCGAAGAACTGGTTATTAATTTTCTGAGCAGTTTGGCAAACTGGTTGTTGGAAGAAATCATTAGGGCAGAGAACTGGTTGTTAAATTATTTGAATCCCACCACTGGGCAAAGCCCATAGCTTTTGGGCTCAGTTGTGGTGGTAAATTGAGGGCCATGTATATATACGCATACATATTGTTTGGTCACTACCGTAGAAGACCTCCAGGGTCCCTTCCAACTCTGTTGTTCCATAAAGGCAGTGAAGATAGTAGCTAAAAAGCACGAGGGATTATAATTCGTTTTAATCTGCAGGCCTGGTCCTGGAAGGAAAACGTCTTGGAGTCTGGAACTTCGGGGCGATACACGGTAGAAACCGTCAGCACCGATGAAGGTGTCATCTCCACCCTAACCATCAGCAACATCGTGCGGGCCGACTTCCAGACCATTTACAACTGCACCGCCTGGAACAGTTTCGGTTCGGACACCGAGATCATACGTTTAAAAGAACAAGGTGGGGATTGCTTCCGCGGTATTTCAAAACCAGAACCAGGGAGTCTGGGAGTCACCCCGGGTGGAATGGGATGAAGACTTTTCCCGCCGAACATGAAAGAGAGAGGCAGGATTAAAATAGGATGAAATAAAAACATGAGGTTTTGGCATACCTGGGGGCCTGGGTTCCTAGTGGGAGAAATGTTAAAAGGCCATGTTTTAAGGTACAAGTGTTCACAGAGGATGGAGTAGCAGTTTCAAAGTCTGGCAAGCCTCTTCGGCTTAGGAAAATGTGACAAAAGAAGTTCCAAAGTCCAATTTTGACGAAGCGGAACAATAATCTGATTAAGAGCAGAGAAAAGAAAAGCCTTAGTTTGTGCCTGGTATTATTTAATGATGATCTGGAAGTGTAAATTGATTAATTACTTCCTGCTTATCCTAAATCAAGCCTATTCCTGCTGAGCATTAACCATGATCGAGACTTCTTAGAATGCTTAGATGCATTGAACAAAGAGTTAATCTATATATTGCACAATTCATAATTTGTATTTCGTCAAATTTCTCTAATGTGAGCATTGCTTTGTTGAGATTTTCGTTTTGTATTGATCAAACCATCTTCGACTGATTCAGAGGAAATCATGGAATTAATGTCTATAGCCAATCAGATATAGGGAATATCTTCTCTTACATATAGAGAAAAAAAATTAATGTTGCCCTTGGACATATTGCTGATCTTTGGACCGTTGGCAAAATAGGATATGCCTCTACCCTTGTTTGTGGTCACTTCTTCTTTCCCATCTCATTTAATATGCAAATTAAATTAGATGAAGTTAGGGGCTTTAATTTTTTGCTCTTTGGCCCACCCATTTCTTTCTGTTTTGCCTTGCCTGCTGTAGAGAATACCAAACCCTGACCAACTACTGAAACTCAGTGGTGCCTTTTAACTTCTTGTCCTTATGGTGCGCTAACATGATTTACATATAAATTGAATTCAGACGAAATTGTTTTAAGCAAAGCTATATGTTTCAGTGACATGCCTGCAGAACAAAATTGTGCCAAGTGAGAAGAAATGTTTCTTCAGAGTCTGAATACCGATGGAGGAGTTCAGAAAGTTCTTGTTCATCCCACTAGGACTTTGTGTTTGTGTCACCATAAACACAATAGAAAAAATGGGATGATGATGCACTAAATATGGCCAGTTAGTTGATTTACAAAATGATCTAGTTCTGCTCCTAGACAGAAAACTTTGAGAAGGGAAGATTGAAAGAGTTGAAGTTGTGTTAAATAGAAGTTAAGAATGGAGTTCCTATCCCCTCGCACATATGTGCTAGTCGTTCCTGACTCTAGGGGGTGGTGCTCATCTCCGTTTCAAAGCCGAAGAGCCAGCGCTGTCCGAAGACGTCTCCGTGGTCATGTGGCCAGTATGACTAAATGCCAAAGGCGCACGGAACACTGTTACCTTCCCACCAAAGATGGTTCCTATTTTTCTATTTGCATTTTTTATGTGCTTTCAAACTGCTAGGTTGGCAGAAGCTGGGACAAGTAATGGGAGCTCACCCTGTTACACAGCACTAGGGATTCGAACTGCTGAACTTCCGACCTTTCGATCGGCAAGCTCAGCATCTTAGCCACATGGATGTGAAAAAGCAGTAGAAACACAATGAAGTAAAGGTTTATAGGGTTTATTAGCAAAGCTGTAGTGGAATGTAGTCGGGAGTCCCAGGAGAGCTCTTTCCCAGAGGGCAAAGAGACAGAGGGACTTGGAATGTCTGGCAGGCAAGAAGAAAGCAAGGTCAAATCCTCCCCAACAATCAAAGGTTCTTCTATAGTGATGGCAGATAATTGCTTTAGTCTGGCCGGATTCTGTCTGCAGGCAAACAACAATAAAGGAACTACTCATAAGTAACTTCGCATGTCACTCTTGGTTCTTTGGGCCAGACATTAATCTTGCCAGACTAAAGCAATTGTCTGGAATAATGATAGATATTCTAAAAGGAAGAGATAACAATCTTAAGCTAAAAGGCCTGAGAAAGTTACCAATTAGGGGAGGCGGGGAAAATTACAAAACTTGTGTGCATTGAGGAAAATAAGCTTTAACTAATATGGCACCAGCATGCAGAAGTGAAACCATTTTATACTGGAAGGGAAAGAGGGAAATGGGATATATCGTTTAAACCTCCTTACCTTTGTAATGATCTTCTGCATTAGCACTAGAGTCATATAAACTCCTTTAGATACCATGATTTCTTTGGGGATTATAAATTACAGATACGATTAGCATCCTTCAGATTTCGGCTTGCAAATAATGGTTTGGAGAAAATGGCCTGCACCATTATCTATTCTAGATTTTCATGACCACCCAGTTACTGTTCTGCAGAATTTAATTGCAAATATCCTCTCTCCATCTCATTTTTTGTCTAGTGATCCATCCTGGAATCATAATATATGATAAAACACCGTATAACCAATCTGATTTAGCTAATTGCTAATTCATAAAACCTACTTACAGGATGGGCTATATTTCCTGTTTAGTCACATAAAATGGAAACTAATCAAGGAGAGAAGCAACCTAGAACTAAGAAGAAATTTCCTGACAGATCAATTAACCAGTGGAACAACTTGCCTGCAAAAGTTGTGAATGCTCTAACACTGAAAATTTTTAAGAAGAAATTGGACAGCCATTTGTCTGAAATGGTGTAAGGTTTCCTGCCTGAGTAGGGGGTTGAACTAGATAGAAGACCTCTAAGGTCCCTTCCAATTCTGTTTATTTATTGGTTCGATTTATATGCCACCCTTCTCCTGAGACTCAGGGCGGCTTACAATGCATTAAGCAATAGCCTTCATACTTTTGTATATACCTGCTTAGTAGGGCTTTTGCCCCCCTCCCCCAAAGAGGTGTTCTATTTTATACAAAGTCAGCTTATTGCCCCACAAACTGGGTCCTCATTTTACCTACTTCAGAAGGATGGAAGGCTGAGTCAACCTTGACCCTGTTGAGATTTGAACTTGCAGTAATTGCAGGCAGCTGGTGTTACTTAACAGCGCTTTAGTCTGCTGCGCCATCAAGGCTGTTATTCTAAATTCAAAAAATTCTAAAAGGAAATGCTCTTGATTGAAACATGATTATAATTTCAAAGGTCCCCTTTTAATCCTCATAGAATAGGGATAGGGCAGGACAGGACAGGGCAGGATGGGACAGGACAATTGGAAGAGACCTTGGAGGTCTTCTAGTCCAACCCCCTGTTCAAGCAGGATGTATAAATGTCCTATACCATTTATACATTGATTCTGTAGGGTCTCCAGTTCCATCACTTCCTCTTAAAAGTTAGAGTGGGCACTTGGACTGTTCTCATTAAATTCTCACTTAAAGGCAAGGCTCCCTTTCAGATTAAACTGAAATTAAACGGATTTAAAGGCAGCCTTGGTTTCAGCCCAGTATAAATAAAGTTTAGCAGATTGTTTTCCTGTTGCCCACCTTCCCTGGGCAAGCAGATGTTATTTGCAACGCTAAGAAAGTGTGGATCCCAGTAAAAGCACTCTGCAAGGAGTTGTTGAGTTGTTCACAATGCAGATAAATATAATTAAAGATCATTTGAGATGGACCACTGTTCTGCAGAGCTCATAAAAAACAGGTGACTGCAGACTGCCCAGCAGTCTTGGGAAGCAGGCGGCTCTGCCAAAAATAGCAACCTCATTTTGATGTAGGTTGAAAAGCTGCCGGTTGATTTATAAGGGCTGAACCTATAGGAAAGGGAATAACATTTCCAACAATTGCTTTTCCAACTGCCAATCTAATCATATATACAGCGGTCCCAGGACTATAACCCTTTTGCCTATAAGTGCAGTGCTGAATGTTTGAATGTTCCCCTGGATTTTAAAACATTCTGCAGATGGAAAGCTAAAATATCTTGCCCACCATTCAGCTAAATTCATTTCCTAAGAAAATAGGTTTCCACAAGCAAGGCTTTCTTTCTTTCTTTCTTTCTTTCTTTCTTTCTTTCTTTCTTTCTTTCTTTCTTCCTTCCTTCCTTCCTTCCTTCCTTCCTTCCTTCCTTCCTTCCTTCCTTCCCTTCCCTTCCCTTCCCTTCCCTTCCCTTCCCTTCCTTCCTTCCTTCCTTCCTTCTTTCTCTTTTTTCTTTCTTCCTCTTTTTTCTCCTTCTCCATCTCCTTCTCCTTCCTTCCTTCTGTCCTTTCTTCCTTCTTTCCTTCCTTTCCTTCTCCTTCCTTCCTTCCTTCCTTCCTTCCTTCCTTCCTTTTTTATTTCTTTCTTCACTGAAATAGCCACTCTTGCAAAGAGACCCCCATGTGCAGTAATGAAAATGGTAGTATACTAAAATTAGGCCCCACCACAAGCAATTTCCTCCAAGTATATTTTGAAAAGATGACAGACACTCAGATGGGTGTTGCCTGATGTCCAGAGGCAACCCTGAATTTCGGAACCCCCTCACTCTTGCAACAACTGTGGGCATGGCCCCTGAAGCTGCCTTTGGAAATGATGGGCAAAACCTCCCCGGGATTCGCTTACTCTATAAAAGGCAACCCCGGCAAAAGCAAAAAAAAAAATTAATAATAACTGAAGTGACATTGCAGTTGGGCGTTGGCTGTAGACACTTGCTTTATTTTCAAACAGGTACGGAAATGAAGTCAGGAGCTGGTATGGAAACAGGTACGGAATTATGAGTGAAGGTGACTCTGTGAACTGAACTCCCCCCCATCTCCCAAGCTAATCCCAATGAAACAGTTATGCCACATCCATTAACAGGAGGTAAAAGGATGCCTGAGAGAGGAAGCATTGTTGGAAGGGTTGATTAGCCTTCAGAATCCTTGGGTTCTTTCAAGTTCTCCCATTCCTACCAGTCCTCCCAGTTCCAAATGGGAGAGTGCTACAATTCACACTATGACTACCGAAGGGGATGAATTGGTGAGCACGAAGAAGAGGATATGTTACTTATCCTTAGACCCAGAACTGGAAAATGTCCCCGAATGGCCTATTAACATGTTCTTTAAGTCATGTCCAACTGATTGAACCTGGTCTCTAAAATGAATACTGGCATGTCAAAACGACCACAAGCAAAATTCAATTTCAGGTATAGCCTATACCTCCCTCTATTGCTAAATTAACTATGATTTTCTCCCAGAGACTTTACTTACTCCTTTTGGCAAGTTTGTGGGAATCCAAGGAATTGATCATGGTTAGTTTCTGGTTAGATATTTTGGGGAAACAGAAATGACCGTTCCAATGCAGGAATTATTTTGCTGACTTATGTTTACCATGTTTCTGAAAACTGCTTTTTGCTAGCTTCTTCCCATCCCATCATCCTGCTCTGCTCTTGCATGAGCCCCATCGCAATCCATCTTTCTCTCCATGTTTGCATTTATTACTAGGACCTCATCTTCCCTTCATAAAAGCTTTTCACTTACCTCTGGATCAGCCTGTTTGTTACTCTGAAAACTTGGCTGGCAGCATCTTTCCTGTTCCACCTACATTCCAAGAACAAGAACAGGAAAAATCATCATCATCCTCTTTTAACGACCCCATAATCCCTTGCAAGCTAGAGTCTGGGCAACTGAAAGCAGCCAAGTATTTACTGTCCGGATGCCATTCCTATTGCCAATGTGGAGTTATATTCAGCAGATATATTCTCAGTGTGCCCAGAAAGAGAAATATCTGCCTCTATCTAGGATCAAACTCACAGCCTCCTGATTGTGAGGTGAGAGCTCCACCTCTAGGCCACCGCACCACTCAAGAACAGGAAAAATGTTTCTCCTAAATTCACATCCCCTTGGGCCTAATCTGCCAAGGGTCATTAGCAGATGGAGTGGGTTCACAATTCAAAGCAGGCGGCCATTGTTTTGTTCTTTTGGCATTTCACTCTCTCCCCCTCCGACCTCGTCTTCCTCATCCATCAGGCTGCCAGGAAAAACCAAGATTATCCCAATCAAGAACCTGGAAGATTGTTGTAAGTGGCTTCCAAAATTAAGTCAAGGAGCCATGCATGACTTGAAATCTGCATGGTTGCCAAGGTCATTCATGATGGTGGAGCTAGTGATGATGGTGGTGTTGGTGGGAGGAGACAAAAATGGCAAGATGGCTTCTGCAGCCGTGTAATCCAAGCCCTGCTCTTTTCTTGTGTGTGATGGGCAGAAGGAATAACCTTGAGGAACAGGAGGAAGAACCGCAACCAAGACAATGGTGAGATAAAAGAAATACGAGTCTGGGACAGGAATGCGATTTGAGAAAGCATCTTAGACATGACCCTCCCTGCTTCCCATAAAGAAAAAGGGAGGTTGTGGGGGAAGAAGGTGCATTAAGACTTGCAAGATTCTGTTACTATAATATTTGATATACAGGTAGTCCTTGATTTGCAATCATTCATTGAGTGGCTGTTCAAAGCTACAACAGCACTGAAAACAGTGACATACAACCAGTCTCACATTATGGCCATCGCAGCATCCTTACAGTCACGTGATCAAAACCTAGGTGCTTGACAACTAGTGTGTGTGTTTACAATGGTTGCAACATCCCAGGGTCATGGGATCACCATTTGCAACCTTCCTTCCCAACTGGTTTCCCATAAGCAAAGTCATTGGGGAAGTCAACATTCACAAGTCACTTAAAGACCTGTGATTCATTTAACAACTGCAGCACTTTGCTTAACAACCATGGCTTTGCTTAACAACCATGGCAAAAAGGCCATAAAAGCAGGCACAACTCTTGTAAACCGTCTCGCTTAGCAACGGAAATCCTGTTCCCAATTGTGGTCATAAGTTGAGGACTACCTGTGTTAAACTTTATATATGTAGTATTAGCTTGCATGTCTTTGGTTTTCGAATTTGGTCGATCTTAGAGGGCTGACACACACATGTGTTGTACATTAAAAGGGGAGGAGCAGTGCTTCAATCACATAATTGTGGATGCCATCTTATTATTTTTTTTCCCTTTCTGCCCATAGGGACCATCACTGTCATTTGTTCATTTGAGATACCTGAAATATTTCTAGACCTCTTTTAAGGACAAAATTTCCCCAAGGTAGCTTATAATCATAAATTCATGTCTATAAACGCAGTGTAAAAAAATAAGAATAACGGTAACAGTAAGAACAAGGAGCAGTTAAAACAACTCATCCTGGAAAGCAATCTCAAACAGGTAAAAGAACAATTCAACAAAATTCATTTAAGTCAAGGCCAGAAGAAGCAGCTGCAAACTTTTTTGAAAATCTGCAGAGGTGGATCCCAATTAATTCTGCAGGAAATTTGGCCCTCGGTAATGTAACCAGGACCAAGAGATGGACCAAGATCTTGAACACTGGCAGAAAAAAAGATGCAAACAAACAACAATTTTTAAAAAAGAGCTATCAGAATTCTGGAATACGTAAACCAGCCTCGGATCTGTTGGATTATATTAGAAAAAGTTGAAGCTACATGCATATTGTAATCTGCAGTTTTCAGAATATGGGGACTAGGGTTCACACACACAAAATAGACAAGCAATAAATATATCAATAAAAATGAACAAAAATGTATAGATCAGTGGTTCTCAATATGTGGTTCGTGGACCTCTGGGGGGCCGTGATGTCATCACAGGGGGTTCACAAAAGCTTGAAGAAATGCTATAATTTAAATCTTGAGTTAAGTCTTGTGGGTCCATGGCCACAAAAGGTATTGAAAGGGGGCCCATGCTGAAGGGAAGGTTGAGAACCACTGAGCTATAGTAATGTTTCTCAAGCGTGGAAGCCTGAAGATGAAGAATTCTGGGAGTTGAAGTCCAGGCCTCTTCAAGTTTTCATGCTTAAGAAACACTGAACTACAGACAGCTAAAGGAAAGAAGAGAAGCTTCTCACAAAAGGTATTTAAAGGGGAGGGGGTCCATGGCAGGGGTGGTATTCACTTACCTTCACTACTAGTTCACTCACTTCACTCACACATGCCACCTCCGTGCATGCATAGGACCTTCCACGCATGCACAGAGTGTCAAAAACAGGACATGAAGATGTCCGGGTGAGTGGGTGGAGCCTCCCACCGCTGCCGCTACCAGTTTGCCCAAACCGGGTAGAACTGGCTGAATACCACCCCTGGTCCGTGGTGAAGACAAGAGAACCATTGATATAGATCATGGATGTCAAACTCAAGGCCCAGGGGCCAGATCCAGCCCATAGGGTGCTTAGATCTGGCCCATAGGGCTGCCCTGGAAACAGTGAAGGAGTGGCCCACAGTGCCTCTGTCAGCAAAAATGGAGCACGTGGCCCTCCTGAGCTCGGGAGGGCCACATGCTCCATTTTCATTGGCAGAGGGTTACAGGAGGCCGTGGCAGCTGAAAATGGAGCTCGGGAGCCCGTTTTCACTGGCAGAGCGCTCGGGCCACCACACCTGCCCTCGACAGAAGTGATGTTGAGCTGGCCACGCCCATCCATCCCTCTGAGGTCAAACACAATCCTGATCCAGCCAGGGATGAAATCCAGCAGGTTCTGACAGAACCGGTAGCAGAAATTTTGAGTAGTTCAGAGAACCAGCAAATGGTTGGCTGGCCCCATAGTGGGGTAGGAATGGAAATTTTGCAATATCCTTCCCCTGCCACGCCCACCAAGCCACAGAACCGGTAGAGAAAAATTTTGAATTTCACCCCTGGATGCAGCTCTCAATGAAATCAGGTTTGACAGCCCTGATACAGATTAAAGAGCACAGAAAAACTCAGGTTGGTAAGGATGCAGAATTATAGGCCGACTCTCAGTTTTACCCCTTTGAGATTGGTGCAGTTTCACTCTAGCCTTAGAAAAAGGACACCCGATTTATCCGATAGCCTTGAAATTTTCACTTTAAATCTTTGGACAACCTTTCCAACAGACAAAATACACAAATAACAAGGAGGATGAAAAAAAAAAGCCATCATCCTACTGATCCAGATAGCAGCAAATAACTATTTGCTGTACACAAAAGAACTGAAGCACGTATAAAGCTCCATGCCCTTGATATTGTCCCTTCATCGTGAAACCACGCCTCTAATCATTCCCCGATCAGACACACAAAAGCGTGGGAAAGGGATGAAAAAGCAGAAGCATGAATTGTGCCATTAAGACTGAACAGGCTCCATCTCACCCACAGTAGATCCCTAACAGCAATGGGGGCAGAGACAGGGAAGCGCCAGATGGCATCTCTTGGTGTCTCCATTGTTTGCTGAGACACCTGCAAGCAGAGGGCATTTTAATAACAATGGTCGCTGTCATAGATTTGAAATAACCACAATCGCTTTCTCATACTGCAAGCAAAAAGAGACGTATATTTCCATGGTAAAGGAAAACAGCAGGCAGATAGTTTTTGACTTACAAAAACTCGTAAGGATAATGCATCACTCTCTGAAGGTATGGCAGGGCTGAAAAAAGCGACTTATGAACAGCCTGTGCATTTATGACCATTGCAGTACAGGTAGTCCTCACCTTACAACAGTTCATTTAGTGACCGAAGTTATGACATTCCTGAAAAAAAGGTGAGTTACAACCATTTTTTTACACTGATGACTGTTACTGCATCCCCGTGGTCATGTGATCAAAATTCGGCTGCTAGGCAACTGACCTGTGCTTATGACAACTGCAGTGTCTCAGGATTGTGTGATCTTTTGCGACCTTCTGACAAGCAAAGTCAATGGGGGAAGCCAGATCCTCTTAAGAACTCTTAACAGTTGCAGTGATTCATTTAACAACTCAGGCAAGAAAGGTCGTCAAAAGGTGGTGAAACTCGCTTAACAACTGTCTCGCTAAACAACAGAAATTTTAGGCTCAATTCTGGTCGTAAGTTGAGGACTACCTATATTCCTGCAATTATATGATTAAAATGTGAGTGCTTGGCAGCCAGCATGTATCTGCAACCTTTCCAGGAGACAATCGACATCAATGGGGAAGCCAGGTTTGCTTTAATGACCACATTAGTCACTTAACAAACAAAGGAAATCACTTAGTGACAGAAGTTCTGGTCCAAATTGTAACTCAAGGACTACGTATAAGTTTAGGGCTGTCAGACTCAAAAATTAACTTGATTGACTCATGGAATCTCAAACCTGATTTGATATCTTGATGAGGCCTAGATAATGAAAAGCTTATATCACCATACTTTCCTTATCAGTAGGGATAAGGACCTGCGAGAACACACCCACTATAAAAGCAAAAGTTCATGTATAAGAGGAAAAAATTTCCACTGATTCATTCGGCTTTAACAAATTCCCTTTGCACTGTGGAGAGTTTCTGTGCTAACTCCCGGCTCTTCAATATTCCATCTGGAATTATTCTTCAAACCCCACAAGCAACTGTGATGATTTCCAAATCCAGTAATTGAAAGCGGACGGAATCAAAACTGGGCAAGACTATCCTGACCAGTGGTCAATCAACAAGAGAGACAGTTGAATCATATCTTTGGTATCAAATTAAGCATGACATGAAAGCAAGCCAAAATCAAAGCAATACATCAAACCGTTTCTTTAATATATCTGCAGTCCTACTGAAAATCAATGAAGTTGTCAGGTGTTCCCACCGATGTTTACTGTTTGTCTATCCAAATGTGGACGGCAATAGTTTCTGCTAACTGACATTTCTAATATCTTCAAAAACAACACTAAGAATAATGCATTGAACTGTGTAAACTTGAAGTCATCAACAATGAATGAACAAGACCAGGTCTCCATGTCCCAAAGGTGCTGTTTCAAGAAGCAACTGGACTTTCTTGTTTGTCTTTGAAGAGGGAAGAAGCTTCTTGGATGAGAAATGAAAAGTCTTCAAAGATAAACAAGAAACTCCAGTTGCCTCTTGAAAAGGCACCTTTGGGACAACTATGACCTGGATGACTGAGAATCTCCATATACACGAGGTCTCCCTGTTACAGCATTGGTTCATGAGTCTGATATGCTTTTCTTGTGAATTATCCACTTCTTTCAAATGACAAGCGAATCTGTCTGGAGAGTTGAAAGTGTGCAGTCTTTTGCAAAACTTTTTTTTTTTTTTAATCTATCACATTTCAGTCTGGACATTTAAGTTTGTGCTGAGAAGCTGAAGATGTCTGGTTCTCCATATCCTATCAGTCACCAGTTAACAAGTTTGAAAAAAAAAATGTCATCATAATACACTCCCTTGAATTCTTCTCCTAATCAGTGGATCGTTTTCTTTCCCAAATATTTGTTTCCTTCTTCCCATCTATACTTTGGGATCAAGGTTATGCTAAGATATTTTACTCAGGGGTGGGCTTCAAAAATTTTAGCAAGGGGTTTTCTGCCTTGTTGCTGGGTGGGTGTGGCCATGGTGGGCATGGCTTAGTCAGCCTCCTGCACCACCGGGGGGGGCTTTTTTGCCCTCCCCGGCCTCCGAAGGCTTTTTTCAAGCCTCCGGGAGGGCGAAAATGGCTTCCCCAGGCTCCGGAGGCCCTCTGGAGGCCAGAAATGGGCCTGTTTCTGGTCTTCCCAAACTTCCAGTAGGCCCATTTTTTGTCCTCCCCGAGCCTGCGCATGCTCCCTGCACTTGCATACATCTAAAATGGGCCATGTGGTGACTCCTGGGAGGGGAGGGGAGGGCAGGGCGGGGCCAGCCAGGAGTGGGATTTGAGGGTTCTCCTAATTGCACAGAATCTTAGCTAGAGGTTCTCCTGAACCCCTGTGAACCCTCAGCAGCCCACCCCTGATTTTACTGCCCCCCCTTTTTTCCCCCCTCCCTATTCTGGCAACAGAAGGTAACAGGATCAGTTGTTAAAGCTACCCTTCTTATTATCCTGGTGGGAGAATACCATTTTCTACTGCTGCTTTATGAACCCAGGAGAGGTAAAATTGTCCCCAGACCAAGAACGAAGTCTTCAAACAAAGAGCAAAACAAAATGATTCAGGGCTCAGCCAAAGCTTGACGTTACTGTTCCCTCAACATCTACCACTTTATATAATGGTAGGGCTGGTCTTGAGATGGAGAAGGTAATACCAGGTGAGGAAATAGCAATATATTATTTATCCCCCAGGAGTGTGAGACTATTTCAATAGATTCTCCTGTAGCCAAAGGATGGAAAAGATTTTTTCCCCTCCTTTCACATCAACGTACCATTTCTTCATCAACCTTTCACAAATATAACTTGCAATCATTCGTATCGGAGTGCAGGGACTCTCCGTATCGGCTCTGAAATCTAAACACTGGCTGGATTATTGGGGGTGGGGGGGATGGAGAAGACGTAAAATGACAGAAAAGTTGAATTTTTGACAGCTACTAGTTTTATTTTGCGTTCCTATATTTCACTCCCACTTCCTCGGGATCATTTTTGACAAGCAACAATTAATTTAGACAGCATGTCCTCAGCCCAAAGTACCATTCAATCATAATCCATTACAAAGCAGAAGCTAAGCAAGAACTAACCAAGGAATTTTATTTTATTTTTTTTAAAAAAATTGCATTTAACTTTTCAAAAACTCACCAAATTTTTATCCCGTGCATTGAGTCGTTTTGTGATAGCATGGTAGGAAGTGTTTAGTTAACTTCCTTCTGGAGAAGGTCTATCTCTGTGGTCACTATAAATAAATTAAATTAAATTAAATTAAATTAAATTAAATTAAATTAAATTAAATTAAATAAATAAATAAATAAATAAATAAATAAATACACAAATAATCATTTCACAAAGTAGACAGCACACAAAGAGCCACTCCTAGGCTCATAAACACCAAACTATGGTTGAACCAAGAATTATGATGTCATCCTCAGATGTCATCCTAAATCACTGTGTATAAAGACCAGCAAGCCTTAGCTTGTAGATTCCCCATCCTCGAGACCGATTCATGAAGGGGGTGCTTTTAATACTTCCCCAAATTCAAACGTAATCAAATGTTCCTTTACAAGTAGAAGTGGATGCTTTCAATGTTCTCCAAAATTGCAACAACAGAGAAGAGGACTGTTACACAGTACATGTATAAGATTGAGGGAGATGAAATTGAACTCCGGAGAAGCTGCTATTAGTAACAGAAGTAGGAAAGATAAGTCTAGTCAAGCCATACTCATAAGGAGGATTCAGGAGGATGTCAAAAACTTCAAAAGCTTTTCTTACGGTTGAAGCAAAATAGCTTCAAATAATAAAGTAACCCATCCTGTACCCTTCAATAAATAATGCACTTACTCTACATACACTCAGATACCCAAACTACGCAGGCAATATTAATTTTACTTCTATCAAAGCCACTTCTCTGTCCTCAACAGAGGTCTCAATATTTCACGTAAGCAGACAAAAGGGATTGGATTCTAGCCAGACTTGGCAGCCAAATGTTGACTTTATTTTGACAAACACAGGAGATCCAAGGGTTAGTGACCCAAAACAAGCCTTATTCCTAAACCCACATGTTCCTTTCCATTTCATCGTAGTCCGCCATGCATTTCTAACCCTGTGTCCATTTCATTGAGTAAGAACTAGTCTTACTGATGATATGGGCAAAACTGAGAATAAATAATGACTTGAGAATAAATCATTGAGGTCTTGGTAGTAAGCGTGGGGCAAGGAAAAAGGAACAGAGGGATTCCTTCTCCACTTCATTTGTTTTCTTGTTTCTTCCAGAGTCAGTGCCCATGGCAGTCATCATAGGTGTGGCCGTTGGAGCTGGGGTGGCTTTCTTAGTCCTGATGGCCACCATTGTGGCTTTTTGCTGTGCTCGCTCCCAGAGAAGTAAGTCCTTTTCCTTTTTAGTTCATTGACTGTCACTGTGGAATCACATGCAGAACCGAACAACCAATAATCAAGACTCCCTGAAGTACTTTTTTTATTTAGTAGTGCGTACTGGAGTGGGTCCTATCCAGAAAAAAAGTGGAAGACACAACCCTGTAGACAAAGAGATGCACTAATATTTATCCATTTCAGAAAGGAGGGAAAAATGATTCGTTCGTGTGTATTCACAAATAATAACATTACAAATCTTAAGTTACTTCTGTTATCTACAGAGAATGATGGCCTTGTTAGAAGAGTAGGTCAACCTATTTTCCAAAGCTCCCATTGCAAGAAGCAATGGGTGGAAACTAATCAAGGGGAGAAGCAACCTGGAAGTAAGGAGAAATTTCCTGACAGAACAATTAATCAGTGGAACGACTTCCCTTCAGAAGTTGTGGGTGTTCAAACACTGGTGGTTTTTAAGAAGAGATTGGATAACTATTTGTCTGACATAGTATAGAGCAGAGGTCTTCAAACTTGGCAGCTTTAAGACTTGTGGACTTCAACTCCCAGAATTCTCCAGCCAGCTATGCTATGCTATGCTGGCTGGAAAATTCTGGGAGTTGAAGTCCACAAGTCTTAAAGCTACCAAGTTTGAGGACCCCTGGTATAGAATTTACTGCTTGAGCAGGGGGTTGGACTCAAAGACCTCCAAGGTCCCTTCCAACTCTGTTATTCTGTTAAGAAGCATTTGCATCTGGAGATTCAGGGGTTGCTATGGGGATGTTCCGATAAAGCTTTCCACAGGCTACTGTGAGCTACAAGGACACATTCCTTAGGTCTCAAATTTCTCAATTAACAGTCCCATTCACCTGAAAATGGATTTTCTCCACATCACTCATAGTATCAGACTGGAAGTTTGGAAGATAAAGAGCCTTGGTGGCATAGCAGACTAAAGTGCTGTTAAGTAGCACCAGCAATTACTGTGAGTTCAAATCTCACCAGGCTCAAGATTGACTCAGCCTTCCATCCTTTCGAGGTAGGTAAAATGAGGACCCAGATTGTGGGGGCAATAAGTTGACTTTGTATAAAAAGAACACTGCTTGAGAGTGGTCGAAAGCCCTACTAAGCAGGTATATACAAAAGTATGAAGGCTATTGCTTAACGCATTGTAAGCCGCCCTGAGTTTCCGGAGAAGGGCGGCATATAAATCAAACCAATAAATAAATAAATAAATAAATAAATAAATAAATAAATAAATAAATAAGACCTTCTGTACTGCCTACAAGAGCAGGCAAAGAGGATGTGCAAAAGCTGGACAAAGATGGCAATGAGCTGTGGTTTGTTTAACCATATATTGAATAAGCAATTGACTGAGATAAACCAAAGTTACAACAATTTTGGAGGGCAATATTTTTTTAAGCAGGAACGGGTTTGCAAAAGGAAAGTGGCAGTGATGTCCGAACACTTCATTATACACTTTGCCCAGGCAAGCCCACAACAGGTAATTGCACAAGTGCAGAATTTAGAGACCCTTGGGATATGCACATCAAAATATAACCCTTAAATTAAAAGCACAATATCTGAAGTATGGTGTCCCAATTCCCCACCACCACCACCAACCATAAAGACTAATAAACATCTCAGACCTACAAAGATATCCACCTTTCATTTCTATTCGTCCAGAAGCATGGAGAATAACATCAGAACTGTGCATTAAATCCTTACAAATGCATAGTATTTATCTCATCCTGGGGAAAAAATATGTTGTTTTCGGAGATTGCAGGGTTTGGGAGAGTTGTCCTTCTAAATGAAATAAGCATTTAAATCCCATGTCAAGCTCCAGTTGGCTTTTCAGTCCAGCTGGAGAAACAGATGTTAAAAACAAAATAAAAGTTTCCCATGAATGAACAAGAGCTGCCTTATTGGAGAGAAACACAGAGAAGTTCAAGAGTGATGGTTGTGTGAATCTAAAGGCAACAAACCATGGAATGATAGTTGCGTCTTCTCTTGGAAGCTGAAAAAAAGAGACCCAATTTTTTCACTAACTTTAAGGAAATTAAAAGACAGCTAAGCCAAAATGCACTGCAAAATACTTGTTTGTGTTGCTGAGAACAGAGAATAAATAATTAAAAACAGCTCTTTTTAGAGAGTTTATAGTGAAACCATAGAACTCTGGCTTCTCCCAGACTTATTAATAAATGGCTGGACTTACGTACAAGGCTGATTTTCGGAACCATAATGATGTTTTCTTCAGTTTCCCCTCCTCCACCTTTCATAACACTCCCAAACCCCATTAGTGACTCTTTCAGGTATTAGCAAATTAAATCTCTGGCAGTCATTAATCTTGCATTCTGGTTAAGCACTGTTTTTGATGGATGGGTGCATGACTAAAACCTGAGAAAAGGCCAATTCAATTTCACTGGAATCATTCAGCAGTGATGTGCCATTCAGGCTTGCTCGATAGAAAACAGGCCAATTCATTGTTACAGCATCAGTGGTCAGACACAATCAGCCTAGTTTGCATATTCTTCTCCCCCACCACCACCACAATCTCTCTCTTTAATAATATATGTGAACAAACTGCATCATTTCTTTGATTCAAAGGTGGGGAAAAAGAGAGAACATGTGGCTCGTCATGTTTTTCTCATTTGAAGTAACCAGATGGTGTTGGGTTTCTTTGCAAGGCCTATAGTCTATCCATTGTGCATGTGATGATGTCCGTTACAATGTAAGGTTTAGATTTTGGCAAGCCAGGATGGAGAAGAAGTGGTCAGTTGGAAGTTGAAGCCATGTGCACAGCTAATGGCATTCTAATTTATAGATCTGATAAACTCCTCTGCTTACCAGCAATAATAACATTAAAGTTGATCATGAAACCAAGGACTAGCAAAAGACAATCCATTGTGAGTACAGAATGCTAATGCTTCAAATCAGTGTTGACCTCTTGACAGAAAAGCAGCATAAGGAAGAAGCTGTGCCAAATATGCTGCTGCCGCTTCTTTTTCTTTTTCTTCTTCTTCTTCTTCTTCTTCTTCTTCTTCTTCTTCTTCTTCTTCTTCTTCTTCTTCTCCTTCTCCTTCTCCTTCTCCTTCTCCTTCTCCTTCTTCTCCTCCTCCTCCTCTCCTCCTCCTCCTCCTCCTCCTCCTCCTCCTCCTTCTCCTTCTCCTTCTCCTTCTCCTTCTCCTTCTTCTACCGTATCCATCATCGAACATTGATGTTCATGTTGGCAATCCTATTTTTATCAACAGCCACACGAAAAAGTGCTGTTGAGTTTTGTCCAAACCAAGCCCTTAGATTTTGAAGCCATGATGTTTTTCTTCTGCCTGGACCTCATTTGCCTTCAATCTTTCCTTGGAGGGTTAAGTGAAGTATGCCATATTTTTCTGGGTGTCACATCACACGTCCAAAATATTCTAACTTTTTTATGGTTTTGATGATTTCCCTTGGCTTTCCCAGGTGGCTTATTACCTCCTCATTTCTGATTTTGTCAGCCCAACTTATACGTACGTCACAGCTGCCTGTAAATCCACATTTCAAATGCTTCTAGTCTCTTCTACTGTTACTCAAAGATCCTATATAACCCTTGATTGTTGGGTTGGGATGGGTTGGGTTGGGTGTTTTTGCTGGCGAAATATTTAAAAGATTTCTAATGATGGCTGACAATTACTGACAGTTGATAAAAGAAACAGGAGGCCTGTCAGGTTTCGGTGCTATCTTGAAAAAAACTTCATTCTCAAGTGCAAGCTCTCTAATGAATCACTTTTATTTTAAGAATAGCAGAGTCCGACATTCCTGATTCATTTTGCAGCCAAACTGGCCCCTCCTTCCAACCCCCTCCTCTTCCGCACTCCAACCCCAATGTCTCATTGCCCATCATGCAAATCCATCTCTACATCCCAGCACGTTCTTTTCACAGGAATGTAGCCCCACTCCTCGTCTCCCAGGAAACCCTATCTGTAACATACAAAGACTAGGTAAAAGTTCATCTCAGCAATAAATCAAGCTTTTGTTCTCTCTGCTTCATCTCGTTATGTCAGCGCTGGGAGAGAGCCTAATTTGGAACGCTGACAAGGCCTTTCAAAAGGTCTGGCCCATAATGGCTTAGGGGTCTGCTTGGTCAACCATTTTGGATTCTGCAATGGAAATTGATAGCATTTCAAATTTGGGATAGTGTGATCAACAATTTTCAAGAGCAGGCTAACAAAGTGTATTGCAGTAAAGAATTGGCTTGCACATGGGAATCTCTTCAACATGGCTCATGAAACCTTGGGGCTTCCCCATCTTAGTTAACAAAACACCCATTTTCAAATGACTCAGATGGAGTGTTGTATAGTATGCAATGGCAGCGTAACATTTATAGGCTGCAGGTATTTATTTATTTGCTCTCATCTCATCCCAATTCCCAAATCAAGCTTATTTTTCTCCCTTCTTCATAGATATACAGTATTATCAGCTGTAAAGGAAATCTCAAAGGGTCTTGACAACCCCTTTAGGCTTATAAAAAATTACTAACATACGCGAAACCATCACAGCCATCAGTAATAAAAACAAGAGCATCCCGCAAGGAAGAATTAGTCCTTAAAAATGTACTCATATGCATCAGTAGTCTGCCTTTTGAAAGTCTTAAATAACCCAAAAACGTAGAATTCGCAAATGACCAGCCGAAATGACCTGGTAGATTTCTCTGGAGGAAATGATCTCCAAAACAAATATAAACAAACAAGCAAGCTTTGGCTGAGAAATCTCATCTCTTCTGAGACCTTCCCATGCCTAGGAATACATTCATAATTAAAAATAAGGAAAATGGAAGGCATGCATGTTGCATAAGAAAATGACACTACGATGCTTTGATCTTTCGCCATCTGAAAAGCCACCTCGCTACGTGGTGGGATTTGTACTGTAAGCCTAACAGGCACTGCATAAACTCACAATTGTGGAAATCTCTGGAGAGCCCAATTATTCATATCATAGCAGTCGGATTCATTCAAGGCAAAAGAAAGAGAAAGAGGCTGCAGAGTTGACCCTGGTCTCAAGAGACGTCTGCTGTTTCAGTGCTGTCACAAATTTATTATCCGCCAACTGTAGGAGCAAACTGCATATTTAAATTAACATAAGGTTATGTTATGGATGCCATGTTCATTGAGCCTATTCCCTCAGTCTCCGGTTAGGCCTTATTGAGTATAACAGCAATCTGAAGCGAAGTAAGGCAAGATTTGGCTCGCTTCTATCCTCCACCCAATTAAAGATATAGTTTTAGGCAAGTCTCCATCACAATTTTCATCAGCCCCTTTCCTGTTCTTGCCGCTGCTACTCCTACTGCCAATCTAGATTGAAAATCAGCATTTAAAAAATGCAAACAACAGACAGCAAATTAAAAAGGCATGAATTATTCTTTGAAATAATTGAGAGGAAGAATGGAGAAGCAAACCAATGCAAAAGGACACCAACAGACAGAAGGCCTGGATGAAGAGCGAGGGTCTTCAAGAGAAACTTAAAAGAGTCCTTTTAGGGATGTCACCAAATTCAGAGATAGTATTCTAGGGTGCATGGGGTTACCATATCTGACATTCAATATGTGTGACAGAGTTGGCCTTCTTGTATGATGGAGTTAAATTGTTACCTCAGGGATTAAGCACTGGGAGAAAATGGCAGCAGTCCAAAGGCTAGGGAATTATAGGATTCTGTCCCCTATTTTTGGCAGATCTCTGCTTCATTACAAGCATTGAAGACCAATTCAGCTTTTTGTCTAGCATCCTCATTTCACATCATTTTTAATATTCACCTCAGGCAACAAAATGCTATGGGCTGGTCTTCACACTTCGAGCACCCCTGAAGACCCTGATAATCAACCACATAGCCAAATGTAGATAACCAGATGTTCTCCTAATGTTTTGGACTTCAGCTCCTACCACACCAACCAACATGGGTAACAATAAGGGGCTGTAGGAGTCAAAGCAGCCTTGAGTAAGCTACTATCCTTTTCTTTCCCTTTTGCATCTGAACCATAACTGAGCTCTTTCCAGATTTATTAAATTTCTGAACCAAAACATTTTTGCCTTTTTTTTTCTTTTTTTTTTTGCAGTCAAGAATTTTCATGCCTTCATTGGCATACCTAAATTAAATTATACATGCACTTAATCAGCACAGGTGGGAAACAAATAGAACTAAACTCAAGAAATGCTATGCTGCGATAAGCTTATTCTTTCCCTAATAAACTTTGATTTATTAGAAATGAAGATTTTTTTTTTACAAGCCACGGTATTTAAAGAAACAGAAATCCACACAACAGATATTTTTTCCCCAATAACCAATTTCCACAACCTCTTCCTCCCTCTTATGAGACAGTCTCTCCAGCAGATATTAGGGAAGGAAACCCACAATCAGATTGCTTCCGTTTATCCTACTCGATTTTGAAACTCTAGAAAAGGCTTAATGTTCTGCCACTCACATACACACCCTTCACTCTCCTCCAAAGTGTGCTATCAATATTCCTGGAAATATAGAAATAAGATGAAAGCATATGCCTGATTTGTTTCCCCTTGCTCACTTTTTTTTTTAAAGAATCAAATTATTTCTGCCCCATTTATAACAAACGATATGAATTTCAATAAATTCTTATTAAAACACAAAGCAGACTGAATCATCGTTATCTGCAGATACCACGTCAGGATATTTTGTTAATCCTAAACGTTAATCAGCTTGATGTGAATTCATAAGCTATTGAACCAAGCCTGCTCACATTCTGTTTCCTTTCTATATTCAGTATGTTGGAAGGCGTAAGCATATTTCTACCCACCTACAGCAAATGTTTTGTATCTCACCTCTCACCATCTACAACATGGTAAGAGAATTCAATCCATTCAATTAACATACTTTTCATTGTCGGCGGCTTTGTTTGTTTTGCAGTGAAAGAAATTCAGGTTGACAACTTAAGTTTTTCTGTTTCATAATTCAAGTTTACTTGTCACTTCAAAAAGCTCCCATTCCAACAGAAGAAACTCTGTGGGTTGTTTGATTTGATAAAGCTAAGAGGAGGAAAACAGAGAATGTTCAACCTAAGCATGGAGCATTTGCTATCGTGCTGCCATCTGCCACTCATCGTATCCCCCACTTGGGAACTTACTCAAATGTTGTCTGTTCCCTTCTCCAAAGTGCAGGAGAAAAGATCCTGTCCTGCTTGTTCAGGTAGCTTTCTAGAAGACACCTGTCTGATCAGCGGATGCTTTCCGAGCATCAGAGGAAATGCCGTACAAGCATTTACTTTTCAGAAAATGATGCTTTGGAGACAAGGAAACCTTCTGTGCAGCATCCTTTGAATTGAATAAGATTATTACCTGACTGAATAAGTGACTTAATCAAATTACAGCTAGTCCTCAAGTTATGAATGTAATAGAGTCTGCCCGTAATGATCGTAACTCATAGAATTACAGAGTTGGAAGGGACCTTGGAGGTCTTCTACCAACCCCCTACTTACGCAGGAAATCCTATACCATTTCAGACAAATGGTTATCCAATCTCTTCTTAAAAACTTTCAATGTTGGAGCATTTACAACTTCTGGAGGCAAGTCGTTCCACTGATTAATCATTCTAACTATCAGGAAACTTCTCCTCATTTCTAGGTTGCTTCTCTCCTTGATTAGTCTCCACCCATTGCTTCTTGTCCTGCTCTCAGGTGGATAGCTTGACTCCCTCTTCTTTGTGGCAGCCCCTGAGATATTGGAACACTGCTATCATGTCACCCCTGGTCCTTCTTTTCATCAAACTAGACATTGTGATGATAGTGATAAACCATGACCAACCTACGGTAATTTTACAATCTTTTTTGTGATGGTTATGGCAGTCATTAAGCAAATGCCACAGTCATTAAGCAACAATGATTCCTTAGAGGCACAGGTTTTTGAAAACGGTAAGTAAATAATGGTTTTTAGCAAAACTGTCATAAAACACAGTCATGTGAACACGGGAAACTGCAAACAGCCATTGAGTGTGGCCTGGTTGCCAACTACTTGCAGTCATGTGATCATAAAGGGTTGTGGGAGGTGACCATCAGAACTTTGAATCTAGGTCATAAGTACCCCCTAAGTAGGTCTGTTGGAACTTTCAATGGTTACTAAGCAACCAGTCATATGTTGAGAGCTACCTATACTATCAATGTTTTCAAACAATTAATAGGCCACTTCTTAATCAATTCTAGTATATTCTAAATGACTAAAATTTGAGCATTCTTGTGCTGCTTTCTTATATGTGCCCAATCTCACTTCTATATTTGCAGAATAGTTCTTGTGTACTGTTTCTCCAGGATCGTAAAGAATAGAAACAATGAACATGCTAAGAATGTAAAATCAAGAGTGGTTTATTAATTGATAAAATTAAAAACTGGGTTAGCAAATTACAAGCATCCCCAAAAATGCCATCAATATAGTAATCATTTGGAAAGACTTGAGAAACTGCTTTGTTAATGAAATGATCAAACTTTTTCCAGAACTTGGAAGAAACCAAGAGGGACCAGACACATTTCAATTAAATGAGAAAAGCTTGTCACTTTCTGGAATAGCTGTTTTAGTGCTAATGAAAATGTAGATCATCCGTTTTCTGCATGAGGTACCTTGCCAATTATAGGGGAAAAATCTTATTTGTAGTTTAATTGATTTTAACATGATGCTAAATTGGATGGTCTTCCTTCCCTCCTTCCTTCCTTCCTTCCTTCCTTCCTTCCTTCCTTCCTTCCTTCCCTTCTGTTTCTTTAATCATTTAGATTATTTAGAATTTCTCCAAGAAGTCAAACGGCAGTCAGAACCGTGCAATCAGAGCCCCACAATGTATATAAAATAGTCTGAGGCTTTTATTACATCAGTTGTTGTTACATCTTCACTACTTTGACTTTCAGTCTGTAGATACCTAGAACTCTGGTTCTTAATCAATTTAATTACAGTACTTGCAACCAATTGGTGTATTAAGTGCCTTCTTTTGGTGCAATCCTGTTCCTCAAGAACTATACAGTAGTGGCCAAAATTGTGGAAACCTTTTGGGAAAAGTTTTTGAGATTTGACCACTTTTTGGGGGGGCGTTTCAAGACAATCCTATTCCACTGCTTGAATGGCCTGGGAATAGCCCAGACCTTAACCCAATTGAAAATCAATGGCACCCACTAAAGAAACTTGTTAGTCAGAAGCGACCCAGCAATAAAACCCAGTTAATAGGAGCAATCATTCAGTCTTGGTTTCACATGATAACAGCTGCAGAACTAAAAGACTTGGTTCACTCCATGGGAAGACGTTGTAAGGCCATAATTCATGCTAAAGGTTACCCAACTATTAACTGACATGGTGATAATTTTTGTATATCTCATTTTTTTCTACATGTTTCGCTTTTCTTCTTCATACTGTAGTTGTTATGCTAATCATTCATAAAAGTTATTGCATTACATTCTTGATTAAATTATCTTTTCATTGATATATAATTTTATGGTACTATTTCAAAAAAAAAAATGTGTTATTAGCTAGTTTTAGAAAATACACTTTTCCCAAAAGGTTTCCACAATTTTGGCTACTACTGTAGTCTTCTTGGTTTCCCAAACTTCAGTTCAATCCCAAAGGAAGACCTTGGAAAGGCATTCCTTCCAGGGATCTATCAGTTAAGGAAGCAATTTCCTCTGGAAAATTGCAGAGGGATGGATAAAAAAAACCAAGATAATTTCAATACAGTTACCTTGCAACAAGAAGTTCAGAAGCATGACCGAAGCCATAACCCCCATCTGCATCTCCCCCCAAAGAAATGCTGAAAGAAATTCTGAATCATCTTGAAGATGCAGTAGAATAATAGCAGCTACTTTTACAGAGTTTTTTTTTAAGCTGAAGGAGAGAAAAATGAAGGATATAAAAGAAAAGGTTTAGTTCTTAAAGAATGTACAGATTAGTCTCCCACAAGGCACAATGAAGCATCATTTTGAATCACTTCTAATCACAGACTGGTAATCCTTTCTTGGATAAAGTTTGTTTATCCAAGACCTGAAGAGTTGATCTAGTAATCAGGATTTTATAGAGCTCCTTCAATCTTGAAGCTTTTGATCTACTTGCTGACCACATCCGTTTTTTCTGGATAGAAATCAGGAAAAGTTCCAGCTAAGGAGATACAGGTCTTTGTTGTGTAATAAATGTAATATTGTATTACCTAAGCCAGAAGTGTCCTACCTTGGCTACTTTAAGACTTGTGGACTTCAACTTCCAGAATTGCTGACTGAAGAATTCTGGGAATTGAAGTCTACAGGACTTAAAATTGCCAAGATTAGACACCCCTGATCTAATCTAAAGAAGGTCCAGGGTGGTAGAGCAGCTAACAACAGAAGACGTCTTCCTGTTTTAATAAGAAAATGTAAAACTCATCACAAGCAATCTTCTATATATATAAAAGCCAAATACCACTCACTCATCACGAAATCTCCAGAACAGTAAAGCCTACAAACTTGAAATTTGGCATATATGTTCTTCTGGGCTTCTAGGTGCTCGCTAAGAAAGGATTTTTCAAAATGACCATCAGATCATTAGTATTTCATATATCGTATTATATTCACACTCTCTGATGCTAAGGAGTTAGACCAGTGGTGGGTTGCTACCAGTTCTACCCGGATCGGCGAACTGATAGGGGCAGCGGCTGGAGGCTCCACCCACCCACGCCGGACGATTCTGCGCATGCGCAGAAGCATCAAATGTGTGTGCGAGCACACGAGCAAACCAGTAGCAATGGGTTTTGCAACCCGTTACTAAGTTAGACGTTCTACTCCCCCTCCCCACCTGAAAGGAACTCTGTCCCAACTGCCAGTTGCCTTATATTAACACGCTCTGATGCTACTCCTAAACTAGGCGTGGGCGTGGCCAGTGCATGACTCATCCGGCCTGTGGGCTGGGACATTCTACTTCCCCTCCCCTTCCAACTGCCAGTTGCCTTATTCTACATTAAGTTTCAAGCTTTAAGTGTCAATTTATCACACCCAATCACATAGTTTCATAGCAAAGCATGGGTGTCCAGCTAGTAATCGGAGAGATTCTCCTGGGCAGATACTTTTGCTGGCCTTAATACACATCTATTGTTGTTCCTGGATGGCTTTACCAGCTAAAAGTTGTTTAAGGACTATTATCCTCTAGGAAGGACTCCATGAGTCCATAATTGACTTTTCCTTGAGATTAAATGTTGAGGCTTTGGCGCTCAGGCCTGGACAGAACAGAGGAAGAACCAATAAAATAAAACAGGATGGAAAGAGCAGAGCAGAGAAAAGGGAAAAAAAAAGACGGTTTTTCTTCACTGTGAAGCTTAGGAAAGTCCATCATGATATGTTTGTAAGCCCATTACTAAAAGATGCCTGAGGGTGATAGGAAAACGATGGCCTTCAGGGGAAAAAAAGCATTATCAAGAGAAAGGTAGAAGAAAACTACTAAATTGCATATTGATTTGCCCGATAGCACTGGGTTATCAATTAAGAAGCCATTGCCACAGGGACAGCAGATGTTAATTCAGGTATTAGTAACCTTGATTTTGCTTCTTTTTTTACCTGCACAGCCCCTGTACTAAGTTTGTTTATCCATTGTTAGACAAGCATTCCTTCTGCTATCTTTTGATAAGAGCAAGACAATTAGCTCTTCTGGGTGAAATGAATATGAATGGGGGGGGATTAATAATTTAGATGAGTGAGATATAATGTTTATCATTAGTTTATCTCTTAGTAGTTTAGTGGGAACCAAGAAGTAGGACAGGATATGATTCTTCTGCTCCTCACACTGAGTGAGTTCACATATTAAGTTTATTATTCAATAAACATACTTGGCTGACTTCATACTATTCCCAAAGCCCTAAATCAGGAATTTTCAATCTTTGAGAGGTCAGGAACCCAGTTTGGCCTTCTGACCTTCTATGTGACCAGAGGAAGTCAAGTCACTTTTGTGATGCAGTAACCGCCAAAAGAGAATGGGCGATAGTGGTTGTTTACTTGTTTGTGTGAGGGAGGGGAATAATAAAGGGCACAAGACTTGGCAATGTGCTGAAATACAAATCTAAAATTCTGCACCTCAAATTGTGCCGCCGAATTTGTATGAAGCAGTTTGGAGGAACTCATAACTCTGAGCAAGCCAACCACGTGCCAGGTTAGCCTGAGATGGGAAGCCAGTCATTCAGCACAGATAATCTGCCGAGTTTGTTTGGCTAAATTTGCAACTGATCTGAGGGCCATCATATCCTAAACTATGGTGGTATTTAGCTGGTTCAGACTGGTTCCAGTGCTGGGGCATTCACAACTTCTGCAGGCAAGTTGTTCCACTGATTAATTGTTCCAACTGTCAGGAAATTTCTCCTTAGTTCTAAATTGCTTCTCTCCTTGATTAGTTTCCACCCATTGCTTCTTGTTCTACTCTCAGGTTCTTTGAAGAATAGTTTGACTCCCACTTCTTGTGGCAACCCCTGAGATATTGGAACACTGCTATCATGTCTCCCCTAGTCCTTCTTTTCCTTTAACTAGACATACCCAGTTCCTGCAACCATTCTTCATATGTTTTAGCCTCCAGTCCCCTAATCATCATTGTTGCTCTTCTCTGCACTCTTTCTAGAGTCTCAACATCTTTTTTACATCGTGGTGACCAAAACTGGATGCATTATTCCAAGTGTGGCCTTACCAAGCCATTATAAAGTGGTATTAACACTTCACGTGATTTTGATTCTATCCCTCTGTTTATGCAGCCTAGAACTGTTTTGGCTTTTTTGGCAGCTGCAGCACATGGCTGGCTCATATCTAAATGGTTGTCCAGGATCCCTCTCACAGTTACTACTATTGATCAACGTACCACATATATGGTACCTGTGCAATTTGTTTTTCTTCCCTAAATGTAGAACCTTGCTTTTTTTTTCACTGTTGAATTTCATTTTGTTAGATAGCGCCCAATGTTCAAGTCTGTCAAGATCCTTCTGTATCTTGAGCCTATCTTCTGGAATGTTGGCTATTCTTGCCAGGTTCACCCGAACTGGTAGCGGAGATTGCGGGTGCGGGTGAGCCCGCCGCCTCGCCCCCTCGCCCCCTCGCCCCAGTGCTATGCCATCCTATTTAGGCATGTTTTCAAAGCTGGGCGCATGCGCGGAAGGCCCTCACGTGAGCAAAGCACATGCACAGAAGGCCGGACGCATGCACATAAGGTGGTACCGGTTTGTTACCACCGGTTTGGAACCGGCAAACCGGTGGTAACAATATCTGAAACCTACCACTGTATAGGATTTATTTTAATTGTGGGGTTCCCCCTCTAAAATACCTTAAACTAATGCAACATTGGCCACACTTACTGGATTTTTCCAGATCTACCTGTAGATTAGAGGAACCTGGGATTATAAAATTGTTTGGTAGTCAAGAGTATGCAAGATCTTTGAGCAATGATGATAAAAAAAAGTTTCCCAGTGGTCCACACCCTTTTTATTTGACTGCTCTGCCACCTCTCTGATTCTCTGCACCCATAAACCTCATCACATTTGAGGTCTGAGGAGCACCCAGATGAACTCGAGAGTTACTGTCTCTCATAAAATATTCTGTCATTCAGAAACCAGCCCGAGACATGATTTGTAGCCTGTCTCTTGAAAGCATGCATTATTTACAGGGACTTCAAATGTGCTCCTATCCAGCGAGCTTCCAAATTTGGTTATAAAGTGCCTTCTTTTTCCCCCAGTCTAGTGGTTAAAACCTTCTCACCAAGCCTTATTACATTATGCAGGCTGTGAAGCAAAGATGCTGATGAGTATTTAGATTTTCTACCTCTGCCTCCCTCCCTCCTTTTGTAATCAAACAGGAAATTGGAGATGCCAAAATAAATGACTAAATTAAACCCATTTCCACAAATATTTAATGGGTTGGCAGTTTGCACAACCCAGGGAGTTCTGCGAAATGTTTACACTAGCAGATTAAGCGCCTTCAAAGCCAACCCAGGATACTGCAGCTTGGGGCTTGCAAAGACAAACTATTTTCTCCTCTCCCCAGAAATAATGTAGTGTAGCTTTGAGAGGAAGAGTGACTTGTGAATCTCAGTGTAAATTCTTGTGGCCTCCTGGTGCTGAGGACAAACTAGAAGCGGTCCCTTCCCAAAAAACAATGATAGTCCTTTCCCTCATTTAGCTTTGTCCCAACTTGCTTTAGCCTCAGAACTCAACACTGAGCAGATTACTCCAAAAAGAAACCAGGAGTCCTATCAGAGGGGATTGGAACAACTTGCCACAGCCAACTCGCCACGGCCATGTTGTCACAGGACAACACGCTGCGCGACAATTTAACAATTCTATTTATTTATTTAAAATAAATAAAAAAATATTTTATTTCTTGCCATTCACCTTTCATTCTGACCCTCCTTTTGCATCCTTTCTTTAATTAATTTATTTATTTATTAGTTCAATTTATATGCCGCCCTTCTCCAGAGACTCAGGGCGGCTTACAATGTGTTAAGCAATAGCCTTCATACTTTTGTATATACCTGCTTAGTAGGGCTTCCCCCCCCCCAAGCGGTGTTCTTTTTTATACAAAGTCAGTTTATTGCCCCCACAATCCGGGTCCTCATTTTACCTACCTCGAAAGGATGGAAGACTGAGTCAACCTTGAGCCTGGTGAGATTCGAACTTGCAGTAATTTGCAGGCAGCTGGTGCTACTTAACAGTACTTTAGTCTGCTGCGCCATCAATGATTCTGTTCTTTGACATTAGTGTAACGCTTGTCCCTCAGCGAGTTGTCCTGTGGCAAATTGGTCATGGTGAGTTGCCTCCAGCAAATTGTCATAGACCAGTGATGGCTAACCTGTTCCGGACCGAGTGCTCAAAGCGTGTGCACGTGCCCGAATCCCCAAAATGCAATGTGCGTGCCCCCGGCATGCACCCCACCTCAATGCATGTATGTGCACCCCTGCCTCCACGCATGCACACACACACCCCACATGCCCCACAAAACATACACGTGTGGCCCCCGCATACACACACACCACGCATGCGCACATGGGCTCCCTACATGTAGCTCATCCCTCATGCATGCACGGCAGGGACCCAAAGACCAGCTGGCCGGTGAGAGGTGTGCATGCATGCATGGCACAGCTGAACTGGGGCAATGGCTCGCATGCCCACAGAGAGGGTGCTATGTGCCACCTCTGGCACACATAGTCATAGACCCATCTCAAAGAACCCTACCAGAATCTGATGAAATGATGAACCTTTTTCATAAAATCTGTTATTAGGAAGGTTGGTTAGGTGGTTCCAGATTCCCTCAGATTTCTGATTAACACAGCTCTCCTCCTACATTGCCCAAAGGAGAAGAGATCTTGGTAAGAGTAAAAGACTTTCCCTCCCAATCTCATTGAAAATTCTCTCTTCACTTTTAGTTCAGCAGACATGTAAAAGAATTTCCCCAAGGATTTGGATTTGAGACATAGGTTGGATTTCTTTCTCACCTTGCTGTTCCTGAATTACAGTAGTGGCCAAAAGTGTGGAAACCTTTTGTGGAAAGTGTATTTTCTAAAACTAGCTAAGAACACCACTTTTTTTTTTTTTTTTTTTTTTTTGGAGTAGTACCATAAAATTATATATCAATGGAAAGATAATTTAGTCAAGAATGTAATGCAATAACTTTTATGAAGGATTTGCTATTAGAAAAGCAGTTACAGTATAAAGAAGAAAACTGAAACACATAGAAAAAATGATATATACAAAAAATGAAATGTACAAAAATTATCACATCAGTTAATACTTAGTTGGTAACCTTTAGCATGAATTATGGCCTGAACCATAATTGGAGTGAACCAAGTCTGTTAGTTCTGCAGATGTTATAATGTGAAACCAAGATTGAATGATAGCTTCTATTAACTGGGTTTTATTGCTGGGTCGCTTCTGACTAACAAGTTTCTTTAGTCAGCTCCATAGACTTTCAATTGGGTTAGGGTCTGGGCTATTTCCAGGCCATTCCAGCAGTGGAATAGGATTATCGTGAAACTCAAAAAAAAGTGGTGTTATTAGCCATCAAACCTCAAAAATACACTTTTCCCAAAAGTTTTCCACAATTTTGGCCACTACTGTAGTAACTAAAATGTTATTTTTTTAATAACTGCTTGGTTGAAATACTCAGGGCCCCTGGGATTTTTAACCTGATAGACTTATTTTTTAAAAAAAAATGCAATCTGCAATATTTTGCTTCCTTTTCTGCTTCATGGTCCTGTTCGGTAAAGGTACAGGTAGGCCTTGACTTACAACAGTTCGTTTAGTGATGGTTCAAAGTTACAACGGCACTGAAAAAAGTGACTTATGACAGTTTTTCACACTTATGACCATTGCAGCATCCCCCATGGTCACATGATCACAATTCAGACCCTTGGGCAACTGAGTTATGTTTATGACGGTTCCAGTGTCTTGGGATCATGTGATAATCTTTTGCAACCTTCTGACGAGCAAAGTTAATGGGGAAGCCAGATGCCCATTAAAAACTGCAGTGGCAAGGAAGGTCATAAAATGGTGCAAAGCTTACTTAGCAAGAGAAATGTTGTGTTCAATTGTAGTCGTAAGTTGAGGAGTACCTGTATTAACTCCAAATGATTCTATCTGCGCCAAGGTGGCGCAGTGGTTAGAGTGCAGTACTGCAAGCTACTTCTGCTGACTGCCGACTGCCAGCAGTTCATCAGTTCGAATCTCACCAGGCTCAAGATTGACTCAGCCTTCCATCCTTCCAAGGTCTATAAAACGAGGAACTGGATTGTGGGGGGCAAGAAGCTGACTCTGTAAATCGCTTAGAGAGGTCTGTAAAGCATTGTGAAGTGGTATACAAGTCTAAGTCCTATTGCTATCAACAGATACAGCCTTAGGTCAGCAAGATTCATAAAAGGAAAATACCATCTCGATCCAAAGTTTGCATTTTGTCTACTACTGCACTACTGCAATGGACCTTTTGAAAAGAAGGAAGCAAAACCTCAAGAAACCATCAGCAAAGTGGTGGAAACAAGGCCAGTGGTCACAACAGCTGAGTTCAATTTTAAAACTGAGTTCCCACTTACCGTGTACAAGCCAGAGATGTTAAAGACAGAGAACTGAAAGGTGCAAGAACATAAATAAAGGGGGAAAATCCTCAAGAGTAACATCTATGCAAAGATCCTATCCCAAGTAGTTTCTCCAAGTAGTGGTTCAACCAATATCTGAGTGGACACTATGGAAATCAGACCGGGATGAAATTTACCTTCCCTACTGGTTCGCAAATGTCTTTGTGTGCGTCATCATCATCTGTGCACGCGCAAAGCCTTCTGCACCTGCACAGAGGCTTAAAATCATCGCAAAAAAGCAATGTCATGATGTCCGTGTGGGTGGGTGGAGCCTCCCACAGCCACCGCTACCGGTTCACCTGATCTGGATAGAACCAGCTAAATTTCACCCCTGAAATCAGAACATAAAAACTTACAAATGGCATCTTAGCAATGCTGCAAATGTCTTTTATTGGACTATCTGATTCAATGTGAAGGGTCCCCTTGTTCTGATGCACCTTGAGTGCTTGATTTAACCTCCTAATATCTGTTTTCTGACATCTCCTGGATTGAAAACCCAATGTTAGAGAGAGACCGACAGAGCCTGGGGGAGGAGTCAAGCAGGAAACTAATTTGAAGCCCTTATATAGGCACAAGAAGGTGAAATCTGGCCCCTCTTGAATGTCAATGAAATTTATCTGGTTTATCCAGGTACAAACCGTCACTTTGAGAAGATTTCTGCGTATAGACATGAGCAATAAATCAGCTAATTTAATTCTTTATGTATGAATCTGGTTGTTCACACCTGACAATATTTGATTTATCTTGCTTACATTAGAAGCATTCTGTATGGGTTTTATATCATTCTATAACTGTCTTGAGTTCCTCCAAAACTTCATGGGATTAACGATTATAGGGAAAAAAGTTGTGCTTGGCTCAAAATATGATTTGATTTTTACCTGCTCCATGAGGTCAAATAAATGCATTTTAATGTTAGGTAGATCTTTGCTGGGTGTCAAATTTGGCTTTACTAGGGAGGTTTATCAGGGGATTTTTGTTTGGGTGTTATTTATTTATTTATTTATTATTTTTTATAACTAATTTCAGGATTATTTATTGGAAACACAGGGCATAAATCCAATAAATAACCTGTCTTTTAATATGTTTATTCGAGGGCCAATTATAAAAAGCAGGCCTCCTCTTCAATGTTTCTTCAAAGCTTGTGGCTGTTTAGATTTACCTTCCTCTCAGTCTTTTAATCTTAGGCATGCATAGAGGAAAGTGTTTCCTTCCCTCTCGAGCCTACTGCTTGTTATCTTGGGTTTAATTTTTCAAAATAAGCCACTTCAAAGATTACTAGATGACTCTTGGGATACTGGGACAGGGAGGTGAAGAAGAAATAAGTTTCTAAATCTCGCTGCCCTTCCCTGGACTCTGCTCTCTGTAAAAACAGCCCCTTCTCTTCCTCTTCTAAAGCTGATCTCATGGAAAAGATCCAAAATACCTACTTGTGTGATCATGAGGTTCATTACTTAGATGATGTGATAGTTCATTTACCAAAGAGAATGTTCAATTCATGGATTTCCAGTATTTTAACTCTGCTGACTAGGAAACAAGGATTATGTTAGAACATATATAGCATGGAAAGACTCTTCTGGTGTCAATGGTGACCTTCCATCTGTTTGGACATCTGGCTCACTATCCTAGGTCGCTGTAAGCAGAGTTAAATTCTATGTTTCAGAAGACTTACAGTAGTGGCCAAAATTGTGGAAACCTTTTGGGAAAAGTGTATTTCCTAAAACTAGCTAATAACACTTTTTTTGGAAGTAGTACCATAAATTTATCTATCAATGGAAAGATAATTTAATCAAGAATGTAATGCAATAACTTTTATGAAGGCTTGCTATTAGAATAGCAGTTACAGTATAAAGAAGAAAATTGAAACACACGGAAAAAACGAGATATACAAAAATGATCACATCAGTTAATATTTAGTTAGGTAACTTTTATCATGAATTACGGCCTTACAACGTCTTCCCATGGAGTGAACCAAGTCTTTTAGTTCTGCAGCTGTTATAATGTGAAGCCAAGATTGAATGATTGCTTCTATTAACTGGGTTTTATTGTTGGGTCACTTCTGACTAACAAGTTTCTTTAGTCGGCTCCATAGATTTTTCAATTGGGTTAAGAAGGTCTGGGCTATTTCCAGGCCATTCCAGCAGCAGAATATGATTATCTTGAAACTCCAAAAAAAAGTGGTATTATTAGCCATCAAACTTCAAAAATACACTTTTCCCAAAAGTTTTCCACAATTTTGGCCACTATTGTAAGTTTCAAACCCTCTCAATACTATCCAATGAAAGTCGAATAATAATAAATGGCAACAATCCTGTTTATCGTATACATCAAATGGGTATCCTAGAAGATTCCTTCACACATTTTCTGAGGCTCCAGGAAGATAAGAATATACAGTGGCACCTTGGTACTCATCCTTAATTGGTTTCAGGAGGTGCGATGAGTACCAGAAACCACTAATATCAAACAATTTTTTCCCCATAAGGAATAATGTAGTAGAGGCTCACAAGGCAGCCGACACTGACAAATTCTAGCTTGTGTGTTGAGTACTAAACGAGTACCAGGACAAAATTTTCACATCAAAATGCATTGAGTACCAAATTTGATGAGTTTCAAAGCAGTTGAGTATCCAGGTGCCTCTGTATAAAGCATTTCTGGAGGAAAAAAAACCTTATTGTTTGTCAGACCTCTGGAGCAGTGAGCATTCCTGTTATTTTTCGTAATAGTCATTTTTTTATTATTATTCTTTTGCTCAGATCTGAAAGGAGTAGTTTCAGCCAAGAATGATATCCGAGTTGAGATTGTTCACAAGGAATCTGCCTCAAGCAGAGAAAATGAAGAACATCCAGCAATCAAGCAGTTAATGGTAAGGATTCGTTCTGGTTTCCCTTAATCCATTGCTGTCCCTCGCTCACGACTATAATAAGTGCAGACATATGTTTTTTAGTGTAGGAAGGCCTATGACAGGGAGGTATGCTGTTTCAAAATTTAACGCATCGCTCGGAGCTGTTAAAATCACAGTGCAACTTTATTAATGCAGACAAGAGAAACCGGAGGGATTGACTATTGCTGTTCGGCAAATAGCCTGCGGGCTCTGATGAAAAGTAAGGTTTCCTACTACTTGATAGAGAAGTTGACGTGACCACCAGTGGACCTCAAGGATGTTAAAGAGTGCATTAGCATCTACCACCCTCATCTATTTAAGCACAAACAACTGAGATGCATCTTCAGTTGCAAGATGGATGAGTACATCAAGTCTTGCAACAGGGAAAGTTCATTGGTTGCCTCATTACTGTCAAACCCACTAGATCTCCAAGCTCAAGAGTGGGGTGATCTGAAATCACATGCAATTCCAACTATCTCTCAGAGATGATTCAGGATGGTTGAATGCCTGGGGCTATCTCTAAATGGTAGCTCCCGTAGCAGTAAAAATAAAATATTAAACAAAAGATGCTGCTGATCGAAATGGACAATTCACCTTGAGTTACAGTTCAACAATTTCGCTACCTCTTTGCAGTGCAAAACATGACATGCTGAGGTCCTGTGATGCCACTGATAGCATCCCCATCTGCCCTCCCCAAACCTCCAAAAAAAGGTGTTTTTTGTTGTTGTTCAGTCACTAAATCATGTCCAACTCTTTGCAACCCCATGGACCATAGCTTGTCAGGTTCCTCCCATCCTTCACCGTCTCCCAGAATTTGGCGAAATTCACATTCACTGCATCAATGACACTGTCTCTAAGCATCTCATCCTCTGCTGTTCCTTTCTCCTTTTGCCTTCAATATTTCCAACATCGGGGTCTTCTCCAGGGAGCCTTTGCTTCCCATTTGGTGGACAAAGTATTTGAGTGTCAGCTTCCAAAAATTGAAATTTTTAGAACATCCAGAGAGGGAAGATACTTAATGCAACAACCCCCCGCCCTCCCAACCTTTTGGGAACCAGGAACCAGTTCTGTAGAGAGAGGTTTTCCCATGGACTGAAGAGGGTGTGGTTTCATGTGTGCTGCCTGCAAGCCACAGATAGAGCTTTGCTTGTTTGCACAGCCCAGTTTCTGGCATCCCACAGCTCGGTACTAGTCCACGGCCTGGGGGTTGGGGACCCCTGACTTAATGCGTAACTAGAGAGTATGAATATCACTCTGCTTTAATTAAAACAACATTTTCCTGATGACATTCACTCCTTAAAATGAAGCTCCCAGCTTGCCTTTTTCCATAGCTAATTTCAATCCTTTGGCCCAAAGGACACTGTGCTATTATAAAGATTGGTAGACCTAGACTGGGTCATGGGGAGAGTTGACTCATTCAAGGAATTTGCTACTCAGCCCTCACACTGCTACGTACGTCAGATAGTTTATCTCCCATGTTTGCTATGGAAACCAGATGCTGCTGTCATAAAGACTAAAAATGTAATAAATATATAATATAAATAATATAAAACATGATAAAGCCTAATAGACCAGACTCTGCCCGTTGGGGTGGGATTGAAATGGGGGGGGGAGTTCCAGACTGGAGGCAGCTGCTGGATTGATGGCAGAATCCACTTGTCTCTCCGCCCCCCCCCTTGTTCTCTGCTTCCCACCTGTCCATCTTTTTGGGTTACGCTAAGACGCTGAGCTTGTCGATCGAAAGGTCAGCAGTTCAGCGGTTGAAATCCATAGTGCCACAAAACGGGGTGAGCTCCCGTTACTTGTCCCAACTTCTGCCAACCTAGCAGTTCGAAAGCACGTAAAAAATTTTACTACTATTTCTACTTAGAAAAATAGGGGCCACCTTTGGTGGGAAGGTAACAGTGTTCCATACGCCTTTGGCATTTAGTCATGCCAGCCACATGACCACAGAGATGTCTTCAGACAGCGCTGGCTCTTCGGCTTTGAAACAGAGATGAGCACTGCCCCCTAGAGTTGGGAACGACTAGCATATATGTGCGAGGGGAACTTTTACCTCTTTTATCGATGTATTCTTGTTGCATTCTTTTTCACTGTCTGTCTTATTGCTCTCTTATTTCCCTTCTGTTTACCATCTTTTCCCTTCTTCCTTTCTGTCATAAGCTGCCTAGAGTACCTCCATGGTGAGATGGGCAGCGAATAAATATAACAAATAAAAATAAATAAATAAAAGTATGTCACAGAAAACAAGAGCAGAGACCTCTGCTACTCAGTTTCTGATGCTGTCTCTCTCTCCTCTCTCCTCCAGATATGTCAGGAAGTTTTTCTGTTGAACAGCTATAGGATAAATGTATTTATACAATACTGGGCACAGCTAGCTATTTTTTTTAAAAAAAAAGTTGGGTTAAATACTTGCCAAGACATGAAGCTACAAGGAACAATTTTCCTATTCTTGCTGCCGTTTGGCATTCCAATGCCAGATTTGCTTTGTCCCTGCTGGGACTACATTATAAATGACTAATATAAGACAACCATATGGAAAGAATATGAAGCCATGGCAAACACAGCAAAATTGTCCAGTTATAAAACAGAGACAAGAAAAGCAAAAGAGAGGCAGAGAAGAAAGCGTGTTTTAAGCATTCCTGTAGACACACCTCTATCATCGATTCAATTTCTCAACCATCTTTTATTTATTTTATATTGTGCCTTTATTATTTTTGCAAATAACTCAAGGAGGCAAACATACCCAACACAACTTGTTCCTCCTATTTTCCCCACAACAAAAACCTATGAGATGAGTTGGTCTGAGAGAGAGAGTGACTGGCCCAATGACTAAGATGGGACTAGAACTCACCATCTCCTGGTGATTGGCTCACAGTCTTTCAACCAGCTTTCATGGCTAAGATGGGACTAGAACTCACCGTCTCCTGGTGATTGGCTCACAATCTTTCAACCAGTTTTCATGGCTAAGATGGGACTAGAACTCACCGTCTCCTGGTGAATGGCTCAAAGTCACCCAGCTAGATTTCATGGCTAAGATGGGACTTGAACTCAGTCTTCCACTTTCTAGCCTGCTGCCTTAACCACTAGACCAAACTGTCTCTCTTATTGACTCTTATCACTTATAGGAGAGATGTGTGGCATAAATATTTAATAAATAAATTGATATTGATTCATTTTGGTTGGAAAGGTGGCCAAGGAAAGACCCAATTTGAGAGGGAATCCTCATGGCTTGGGGAAAATTGATTTGAAACGATACAGATATATGAACCTGATTCTGGAAATGTCTTTGAAAGCAGAATAAGGAGCTCTTCATCAATTATCGTTGTCTCTCAGTTGATCTGCCAAATTCTAAACCATCCTTTGTTTTGTTTTTGAAACTCTCAGTAAGAACAAGTATCACACAGCTGGATTTTGTGCAAGCTTCTCAAAGCTAAAATCCAAATGTATACCAATACCAAGCTTACTTGGGCACGAGTTTAAATAACCAACTTAAATTTTCATAAAATAGGTTATTTTATTACTGTGGTGTTTTATATACTCCTTTATTAATTCTTGTGTGATACATTCCCAATTTACTACCTTTCAATCCGAGCTGAACTCCACATTTAAATTTAAATAGTTCGTTTTATTTATAACCTTCCCATGGTGCAACAAGGAAGCACATCTTCCGCATGTAGAACATTCTCAGTCCAATCTTCAGCTCCTTCACCTCACTTCTACCAGAATGGACAACTCAGACATAAACGAAACAACAGTTTGATTTGGTAATAAACTGGTTTCCAATCTTCCATATATCAAGGCTCATGAAGCTATGAGTCTTCCTCTTCCTCCTTTCCTTCCTCTTCCTCTACTGCAATATCCAGTAATCCTAATGATTGTTTGTTTTTTATTAAATGTCTACACTGTCCATCTCACCTAAGTGACTCTGGGTAGTTTACACCAGTGGTGGGTTCCTCCCAGTTCGGCCCGGTTCTCCCGAGCTGGTAGCGGTGACGATATGATGTCACTGAACCGGTTCTGCCCCCCCACCCCCCACCCCACATCCCCACATCCCCCGCGTTATTCTTACCTTTTATTTGGCCCCACTCCCAATCTATTGCTGCCTCCTGAGTCCCAGCTGATGGCTAGAGGGAAAAAAACTGTTTAAACTCTTGCCATGAGGGTTCAAAGGGCCCTACAGCTGATCAGTGTTAAAAGAAAACAAATGAGTAGACTGGTACCTGCAAAAATATATGAGTAGATCAGTGCCTGCAAAAACAAATGAGTAGAACGGTACAGTTCTGCAAGCAGTTAAAAGCCTGGTAGACCAGTACCTCTGCTAAATCCTAAATAATTGTCACATGACCATCAAGCCACACCCACAAAATAAGCCACGCCCACAGAACCGGTCATAAAAAAAATTAGAACCCACCCCTGGTTTACACCAACACACACATTGTTACATCTGAAATCAGTTTTCTCCAGATATGTTAAGGCAGCAGCACCTAAAATCACACACAGAGATCCAACAACTTCTCAAAGCCCTTTTAGTTCCATTTGACGCTGGCCAGGAACTTTCCTTTTCATTAGGAATAAAATGAGTATATCAAGCTATAAAGAGTTTCAGTGAGAAAAGGGCAAGGGGAATATCTTTGAATCGAATCAGAATAGAGCTGAAAGGGACCTTGGAGGTCTTCTAATCCAACCCGTACTCAAGCAGGAGACCCATATTTTTTCAGACAAATGGCCGTCCAGTCTCTTCTTAAAAACCTCCACTGATGAAGCATCCAAAACTTCTGATGGAAAGCTGTCCCACTGGTTTGTCGTTCTCTCTGTCAGGAAGTTTCTCCTTGATTCCAGGTTGCTTCTCTCCTTGACTAGTTTCTATCCATTGTTTCCTGTCTTGCCTTCTGGTGCTTTGGAAAATAAGTTGACCTGACAATAGTTTGTCTAACACCCCAGAAAGGTTTCAGTTTATACTTTCTCTAGCATGCTTAACAAAATAAGTTCATTCCCGTTTAGTTCTGTCCTTCCCTCCCTCCCTCTTTCTCTGTCTCTTTCTCTCTCTCTGCAATCCTTGCTCCAGGCAGGAGAAGCTAATGAAGTCTTCACTTCTCATGATTAAAAAGACTCTGTATCTTTCCTTCTCATTGCATGCAACACTAGGCATATGATCTTACATCTAGCAATAGCAAGTCTAGCCTGGGCACATTCAAATAACATCCTAATAAGAATTATTATGAAGAAATTTGTCAATGAGTTGATAGATTTGGATCTGACTTCATTAACATACGAGCTGCAATGAATCCCTGGCAGGACTACAAACAGCCCTGAGAGCATGATGGAAGTCAACCAACCTGCTGTGCAAACAGCAAAGGAATCTGGAGATGTGGCAGAAACCAACTGCTCTCCTATCTCCTTCACTCTTAACTCCATGTTGATTCTTCCTTCTTGGATTTCTGCCACATTTCCACATCAGCCACCTGTCAAAGTTGGCAACTTAAGATGTTAAAAATGAGCTTCCCCATCATGCCAGCAATCATAGCTATGTTTAGCTGGCAACTTGCTGTGTATGGTGGCGGTGGAAGGAATACAGGCTTTCCAGAGCAAATCTCTGAGGCACTGAATGGAGGGAAGAATTTCTTTTTTTTTTTTTTGACAAAGTTTATTTTCATTTTTAAAAATACAATACTTTACATATATACATACAAAGTTATTGCAACTAACGTACACAAATCTGCGCCTATACTACTAATACAATCCATTTCATTTCCCTCTCTTTTCTTTCACCCAATTATACCATAAATTCCAACATTTGTAATAATCAGAATCTTTTTGGTTCCTAAGTAATTTCGTTAACCGGTCTGCCTCTGCACATTCTGTAATTTTCCAAATCAATTTATTTTCTGTGGGTATTAATTCATTTTTCCATTCTTGCGCGTATAGTATCCTAGCTCCAGTAGTGATGTGGAGGATCAAGTACCATTTTTCCTTAGTTATTTTGTCTGGTTTCATTCCTAATAAAAAAAAACTCTGGTTTCAGCTCTATATTATATCCTGTAATTTCCACTATCCAGTTCCGAACCTTAGACCAATATGTGCCTGCTTTGGGGCACGTCCACCATTGGTGGTAGTACATCCCACAACTATTCCCACACTTCCAGCATGCCGGAGAAACTCCCAGGAACATTCTTGCGATTCTTGCCGGGAGTGGGGTATGCCAACGATAGACCATTTTATAAATATTTTCCTTGTAGGAGGTTGACAAAGTAAGTTTCTTATTCCTATTCCATATCTCATCCCATTTATCTAGATTTGGAGAAAATCCAAGGTTCTTCCCCCAGGCAATCATAGTGTCCTTAATCACCTCCTCACCAATCCATTGTGATACCAAAAACTGGTAGCACCTTGAAACTAATTTCTTTTCAATTCCCAATAAGATTTTATCTAACTCCTGTAGTGACCTATATATTCCCATGGAGGGAAGAATTTCTGTGCTGCTCTCCCATGCATTTCCCCCCCCCCAGCCTTACAAATGAACTTTGCCTATTTGACAGCAGGAGGCATTGTGTAGTAAAATAATAAATCTCCTTTGAAATATCCATGGCCCTGAATGCTCACACTTGGATGTAGAAGCTTTTTCCTACCTTATTCATTGTTAGTACTAAGAATTTCTTGGTCCAGGTGTTGAAAGAGGGGATGAGGGAGAGATCTCTTATGCCAGAATTAGAATTAGAATAACAGGGACTTTGGAGGTCTTCTAGTCCAACCCCCTGCTCAGGCAGGAAAACAAATGTTGTCTGAAAAATGTTGTCCAATCTCTTCTTTAAAACTTCCAGTGTTGGAACACTTACTACTTCTGGAAGCAAATTGTTCTTCTGATTTATCGTTCTAACTGTTAGGAAATTCCTCCTTAGTTTTAGGTTGCTTCTCTCCTTGATGAGTTTCCACCCATTGTTTCTTGTCCTGCCCTCGGGTGCTTTAGAGAATAGCTTGACTCCCTCTTCTTTGTGGCAACCCCTGAGATATTGGAATACTGCTATCATGTCTCCCTAGTCCTTCTTTTCATTAAACTAGGCATACCCAATTCCAGCAATCATTCTTTATATGTTTTGGCCTCCAGTCCCTTAAAACACATAAAGAATGGTTGCTGGAAACCAGGTCCCACTAATCCAAATGTTTCATACTAGAGCTAATATGTTTCACCCCTTTTTTCCTTTTTTCTGTTGGAATCATTTCAAGCCCAGCACAGATGTTCAAGCAATGCCCAATAGATGGTATCATCCATGAGCAACTAAATGAAACTCAAAAACTGTCATGCAATAGGATGAAACTAAACCCCGGGATGTACTTTGTTCTCACACCCCACTTGCCTTAAAAAAAATGGGAGGCTCAAAAGTTGTAGAATCAACCTTCATTCTCTGATATTGAGATTCTCAGATAAAGACTGGGTGAATTTCCCCCAACCTGTTCTGTGGGTGGAGGCCCAAAGTCATTGTGCATATTTGAAGAATAGGTCCTATTAGGAGAAGGCAATTCCTTAGGAGTAAAATCTCCTTGCAATCATGCATATTCTGAATCTTTCCATAATTAGCAATTGGAGTATGAACAAAGTGCCAGCATATCTCTGGCTTTATATGTTTTCAGTTTTAATGCAACAATGCGGAAGCAACATCTTGATATAAACACCTCCTGATCAGGCTGGTGTTTCTTAAGGATATTACTCCGTGTACTTTGGCTCTTGGGTTACAATTGGACTTGTTTTGAAATTTGATCCTTGTCTATTGCTTAGAGCTTTTTCAGCTTTAGGCCTTTACTATCAACCAACTCCACTGGGAGGTTAGTGTTTTTGTTCAGAAACAGTTTGGGGTAGAATTCTTGGAATTGAAGTCCAGACTTTTTAAAGTCACCAAAGTTGAGAACCATTGCCAACATGGAGGAGAAGAATCCGTAGACAATTGAGTCAAGAATTGTTAAATTACCAGCTGAGAAGTAGAATCAGGAGTCTGATGCAAAACTAAACTTGATGTTGAAAACTGATGTTGTTGCCACTTGAGGTAGAAATGGCCAACAGATGTGCATAAATGTGCAGAAATTCCAAGGATATTTATTGTATTAAGGTAGAATAACAGAAGCTTGAAAACCTATCAAAGTTCTTCCCTATTCTTTCATGTACTGAACAAAGTCAAGGCATTTTGATTTTCTCAAGACTAAGTAATCTTTTCTAAAACTCCTCCCTTTGCTGTTCAATTATCCTTCCCCACTTCCAAGGCCAGGTGTTCATTTTTTTTTTTCACAGCCTATGAATCTTGAACCGGAATTTCCATAGACGTCTTCCTGGAATTGATTCTTCCTGCAGAGCTATGCAATTTCTCCTCCACTGTGCTTTCCCAATGATACATGGGGTTGTTGAAAAGATTTTAGGTTAGGAAAGTGATTAATTTGTCTTTTTCTCTTTTAAATCTCACACGTTGGAGGGGGACAATGGTGTAGTAGAGTTGCAGTCTGTGCAGTTGGAGCTCTCCAAGGTTCTGAAATTCAGTTAATTTCAGACCTAGTGAAGGCTTACAGATCAGATGATCATTGAAATCTCTCTCTCTTGCTCACTAATGTAACCAATTTAAGTTCATTTTGGCATTTAACACCATTTACATGTTTTTTTTACCATCCTATGTCTCTTCTTTTACCCCCTTGCATCTCCTCACTTACTGATCACTTTATATCTTGAGCCCAGCTTAACTTGAATGAAACTCCAAGCTTGAGCACCTAAAACCTTTAGTAGTTTTCAGGTCTTGTTCTTGACAATGTGATATCTGCAGCTACTTACTGTAAAAATAATATACTATTTTTCTTTCCAGCTCTTTGTTCTATACTAGTTCCTATCATGAAATCCCATTCTTCTGATAAAGAATACCGTAATGAAATTTCTAACACTCATCTATTATCATAACAAACATCTTTTAACTTCCTTGATCTCAGAGTTTGTTTACGTAAGCAGTGTCTCACTACCTTTCAAAGCATTTGATTTTTCACTATGTTTTTCTTTTCTTTTTTTTTTAAATGGAGCTTTGTGATGCAATCCAGTATTATTTATCCCAGCAGTAAGCCCTACTGCATTCAAGGAGCTTACTTCTACTGTAGATGAGACTACATAGGACTGCAATTTTAATAATTGTGGTGCTTATTCATTTAAACAGTGGAAAAGCTTTAGATAGCTGGGAATATTGCATCTTTTCAACTTGAGTCATTTTTGGCTTCTACTCAATGAGATGTTTCCTGGGGAATATGTTGTTGTTAGGATAAGCATACAAATAATTCCTGTTCCAAAAAACCTCATTCATTTTGACAGATAGTGTGGCTCTTTCTTCCTGAACTTCAAATACAAAATAAGGTCAAAAAGCCTCCCCACAAGAAGTATTATCTTCTTTACATTATGACAGGATGTTTCCCTATAATACAGTTCCAACATACCAGCTTTGTAATGCTAACATAAAGGCATACAGAAGAGAGGGGGGGGGAAAGAGGGAGGGAGAGGGAGGGAGGGAGAGAAGGGGGAGAGAGGGAGAGGGAGAGAGGAGGAGAGAGGGGGAGGGAGAGGGGGGAGGGAGGGAGAAGGAGAGGGGGAGGGAGGGAGAGAAGGGGAGGGAGGGGAAGGGAGAGAGAAATAGGAAGAGAGGGGGGGAGGGAGAAATAGAGACAGAGACCCAACTTTTGATACTCCCATATGAAGTCTGTTTTCTTCTAAACTTCCTTGCATTCAGTTTTTAAGGACCTTATATAACTTTTGCTATCAATGCCTAGAATGCCTTTGCAAGTTGAAAAATGCTGCCGCATCATTTAGTATTTGTGTGTTCAGCAGAACATGTCTAGAACTACACAAATCTGGGATTTGCATAATGAGCTTCTGCTTTCATGGCCTTTTAGGATCCTCCCATTCAGATGAACAGGGCCAGAGTTTCCATACTTGTGGGAATCAGAAAGTGCAGAGTGCAATGGGTTAGTTATTGAAACCTTCTCTAGCTCAATTCCCTGCTCAGGAATGAAATTTCTTGGGAAGGCTTTGGAATGCCGCTTGGTATTTCTCAGTCTAATGCACACGGCACTGCAGAGTGGATGTGAGAATTAAATTGGGACGGTGCATCAGCTGTTCCGAACCTTTGGAAGGAGAATAATAATGAAAAAGAAAACATGGCAGAAAATGTTCTATCAAGAGATTACTCCATTTAGGGCTCTGTTTAGCTATAGCAAGAATAGAGGAATTGGGATTATTTTTATTATTATTATTGAAGCCCATTTTCTTTTGAGAATTATCTCTTGTAGGTTGAAGAGAGCGTTGCCAAGGCCATCAAATAATAAGGATCAATCTACTCCTATTCCTTCCTTCCTTCCTTCCTTCCTTCCCTCCCTCCCTCCCTCCCTCCCTCCTTCTCTCTCTTTCCACTTCCCTTTCCCCCTTTCTCTTCCCTCTCTCTCAATCTCTCTCTCACACACACCTTTCTGACTTTCTCCCTTCATCCCTCCCTCCCTTCCTTTTTATCTCCCCTCCCTCCCTCCTTCTCTCTCTCTCCTTTCCACTTCCCTTTCCCCCTTTCTCTTCCCTCTCTCTCAAGCTCTCGCTCTCACACCTTTCTGACTTTCTCCCTTCCTTCCTTCCTTTTTACCTCCCCTCCCTCCCTCCCCCCCCCCCCTTCCTTGTCTTACAAATGTTGAAATACAGTAACAACCTATTCTTGCCAGGAAGCTGAACTGATTGCCTGGAGAAGCGCTTTTAAGTCTAAACCAAGCATTGTATGCCATGCTAACATTACAGAATGTCCCTTCTCTTCTTAATATACAGCATTTGCTCAGCAAATTTCACTACGTTCCAAGAAGAGCAACAGTCCAGTTGTCCAATGAAATCAAAAAGTCACACAGAGAAAGCAATGCTGAGATAAGTTAATGTACCCATTTTTGCCCACATCACTTTTCTTCACAGCCTTTTTTTTCTGTCTAGGGAAAGAATGAACCTCAAAATACTTTCCTTCCATTCTTCCTGACTATTTTTGAACAAGCCTTGTAATACGGCAGCTTTTCTGATCCAATTTCTAACATTTTCCTGTCCCTGTAAATTACCATTCTGCCATTTTGGTGTTTAATATCAGCTGAGAATACGATTAACACGTGGAGATCTTTCACATTGCAATCATCTATGCAGATGTTAAATAGAAGGGCACAGAATATACCGTATTTTTCGGAGTATAAGACGCACCTTTTCCTCCCCTAAAAGGGGGTGAAAATTTAGGTGTGTCTTATACGCTGAATGTAGCCCCGCCCACCCACTGGTCCCCGTCCTTTGGCCTCTACCTCGCAGCAGTTACCTCCTTGAAAGCAAACTGCAAGAAAAAAACAGCTCCTTTCAGCTTCAGCACAGACTAATTAGCACAAGTTGATTGGATCGGCCTCCCGACTCTCAGCTGTTTGCTCTCAGCTGTTTTGTGTGGGCCTCTGCTGCTTGCTGCAAGGAGGTAAATTGCTGGAGCAGATTTTTTTTTTCCTTGTGCTAATCAAGCTATGCTGAAAACAAAAATGAAAGTAAAGCAGGCTGTTTGCTGTTTGCTGCAAGAAGCAAAATTGCTGGGAGGCAGAGGCAGATTTCTCTTTCTTCTTTTCCTCACTAAAAAAGGTAGGCGCATCTTATAGTCCAGTGCCTCTTATACTCCAAAAAATATGGTAAGCCATCATAGCATCCATGCGAAATCACTTTCCAACATCACTATTCTTTCCTCTTCCCCATCAGATGTTAGTTACTCAGGCCATGCCTCTGGACACACTTCTAAAGCAGTCCAAATTACACCTACCCAGATTTTGCAGGTTGCCATCAAATCTGAAGTCTAAAATGCATTAAAACAACTACACCTCTTTGAACCACTAAATTTGCGATTCCGTCAAAAAAAGCAATCAGGTTTGTGCCGTACAATTTTCTGCTTCCCAACACAATGGGTTATCCAATTGGTAATGTTTCCTTTCTCCCCTAGAAAACTTCACTAATATCACATACTCAGTTCTCTCCGCAGTTTTGCAACCAGCATAATTCTCTATGACTCTTCCTAATTAATAGTTTAGTTCACCTAGAAGTTCACTTTACTCTATAGGTTGTCCAGTTCTGACATAGGTCATATTTTCTCTGTCTTATCCTTCCTTATTTTATTGTTATCTTTTTATTTACAAAGCATTAAAATTCCTTTTATTTGGAATTTTGGAAGAGCAGCACACGCAAAAGAAGAGTACATAACAGAATAAAAAAATAACAGAGTTGGAAAGAACCTTGGAGGTCTTACAGTCCTTTCACCTAATCTTTATTATTTGTTTGTTTGTTTGTTTTCTATATCACCCATCTCACTAATTACAGTGACCCTGGGTGGCTTGATCCTTGTAACCAGGGGTGCTATTCAGCAGTGTTCTGCCCCAGCTATGGATCCCAAAGAACACAGCACACACAAACTCCGAACAAAACTCAGTTTACTTCAAAACACAGTCTTTTGCAAATGCAGGCTGTTAATAAAACATTCTTAACAACCTGCCCAAAATTCCACAGATAAGATAGAATCTTACTAGAGTTGGCAGAAAGCCCAGAAGCAAGGTTTGCAGAGAAAATCCAAACTCAATGATCAGCGAACGAACGAACGTTGTTTCCTGCAGCTTTTTACAAGCTGTGTGCAAACTTAAATAGGCTAAGGGAGTGGACAATTAGCCCCAAGCCTTACTCTCGAGGGGACCTCCTCCTGAGTAACCACTCCTGCATTTTGGCAGCTCTGTGTGCCCGTGCTTTGAGAAGAGGCTCCTCCACTTCATCCTCTTCACTTAAAGGAGCCTCTGGAGGTTCTGAAGGCCCTGGCTGAATCCCTGCCTCTGGCACCACATCTTCTTTAGCCTCCTCCCTGTCCGACTCTAGCACCAGCTGCACAGCTGTTGGTATGACATCACACCAGCCTCCTCGTCATCGTGATCAGCAACAATCCACGCAGGCTGCTGGCAGGCCACAACAAGCAAGTTCTGACAGATTCTGGAGAACCAGTAGTGGAAATTTTGAGTAGTTCGGAGAACCGGCAAATACCACCTCTGGCTGGCCCTGGAGTGGGGTGGAAATGGAGATTTTGCAGTATCTTTCCCCTGCCATGCCCACCAAGCCACACCCACCAAGCCACACCCCCAGAACCAGTAGTAAAAAAATTTGAATGCCACCACTGCTTGTAACCCATTTTCTGGCTTCACATAATACCCTGAACAATAAATGAACAAGGTAGGATGGGTTCTACAACACAAGTAACTTCAAAACTCCTCAAAACAAAACCAAGGAAATGCTAATCAAACATAGCATGTTAGGGGAACACGGTAGCTAACCCTTGTGACTGACCTGGTTGTGTAAACTCAGCCAGTCTGTATTTAGCGACCCTACTTAAACGGAAATGACAGGAACAAGAGAGAAAGTAGAAAGAGAAAGTAGAAAGCTCCTTCCAGTCAGGTGAAAATTGTGTGTCTTATTTCTATATTTGAAAGCCTTGGGACAGAGAGTTGGCTTCTCGGAAAGTGTAAAGCAATATTTACTTGGAAGACAACATATGGCTGTGCAATTATTTTTCTCAACTCCACCTAGGGCACCTGCAGAACATGATTCTAAGTGACCTGGTCTATTCAGTAGTGGCAATCTTTTCTGCTCTCCCAGCCCCTACAAAGAATTCTAGGAGCTGTTGTAGACTGGCTGTTTAGGGGAGAAGAGAGGTGAATAAAAAATAAGTGAAAATAAACCACCGTGGCCCCTTTGAACTCTGCAACACAGATGAAATTTGGAAGGAGGTTGCAATTCACCCTACCTCTTCTTCAACTCCCCCACCTCTACCTCCCCCATCCAGAAGTTCCATTTTCAGAGCATGGTTCCAAAAATTTGTTCTCAGTTTTTTGGAAATAAAGAGCTAGCATGCTGAAAGTAGTTCACTAGTGGAACCTGAAATGGTGTTTGCCTCAGATTCAAACTCTTCCCAATTGTTATCTAGATTATTCTACAGTATTTATGTGAGATATTAATTCCCCCCCCCCCCCCCGTTGACCCAGTTAAGAATATGATGAGGAGCAGGGGTGACATGATAGCAGTGTTCCAATATCTCAGGGGCTGCCACAATGTAGAGGGGATCAATCTGTTCTCCAAAGCACCTGAAGGCAGGATAAGAAGCAATGGATGGAAACTAATCAAGGAGAGAAACAACCTAGAAGTAAGGAGACATTTCCTGACAGTTAGAACAATTACTCAGTGGGACAACTTGCCTCCAGAAGTTGTGAATGCTCCAACATTGGAAGTTTCAAGAAGAGATTGGACAACCATTTGTCTGAAATGCTTGAGCAGGGGGTTGAAGACCTTCAAGGTCCCTTCCAATTCTGTTATTCTTTAATGCCTAGTGCATTTTTACAATTCTGTAGCATTATCCAGGCACAAAATTCAGCTTCTAAAAACCTTGACGGTCTTATTTTAACTTCTCTGCACAGTCCCAGTTCTTGTTGCTGTGAAGCTATACTTGATAGCCTGATGTGAAGCACGCTTGTATATGTGTACTCATGCACGCAACACAACACGGACATCAAAATATGTGTTTTTGCCCCTTTTAAGCTATTGTTTGTCTTTCTTTTATTCTGTCAAAGATTTTTAAATAAATCCTCCATTCAAGACCACATTGATTTTTAGAGCTGTAATTAATTTCATCCTTTGCTGCTTTTGTCAATGACCTTACAAACACTCTCTCTAATATTCTTGTATAGTTAAAGTAAATTGACTCTGTGTTTTTTCCTCTGCTTTTGGCATTGCTGGCCTCTCCATTATTTATGAGAGTTACATGAAATCATCTTGGAACAATTTTTCTCATATTGGGAAGTCCACATTTTTGAGGAAGGCTGGTCTGCCCAGCAGATGCTACTGAACACATTCATAGACTTAAACCTTCTGGAAGTGGATATAAATAATCATCTCTATTGGAAACACAATGGAGTATCCGTAATGATTTTGCAGTGATAGGTAGAGAATAATTTACATTTAGTCCAACCGTCCAGAAGGGGAAAAATGGATAGGATCAAATTAATTAGTATCAGTAGGATGACTTCGTGGGCAATATGTCTGTGGAGATTCTTGGTCATCCAGGTCGTGGTTGCCCTGAAGGTGCTTTTTTAAAAGGCAACCGGACTTTCTGTGTTTTTTTCTTGAAGATGTTTTACTTCTCATACAAGAAGCTTCTTCAGTTCTGACTGAAGAACTGAAGAGTCAGAACTAAGGAAGCTTCTTGATGAGAAGCGAAAAAGGAAGAACAAAGGAAGTCCGGTTGTCTTTTGAAAAAGCACTTTTGGGACATCCATGGACACTAACTAGTTGGTATCTGGATAGGTTCTAGACCAGAGTTCTTCAAAGTTGGCAACTTCAAGTTGAAGTCCACACATCTTAACATTGCCTTGTTTGAAAAAACACGGGTCTTGGCCCATTTAGTGCATGCAAAGATCCTTACCTTCTTAGTCTTGCTTTAAATTTTGGATTTATCTCATGCTTGTGTTCATGTCCAAACAAAAAGGCAGCAGAAGACTAGATGGTGGTTTTGGTCTCCTGTTGTCCTTCCCTCTGCTTTCTACCATTTGGTCCCCATCTTCTGACTTCTTTTCACAGAAGGTACATTCATGTTCAAATGAGTTATTAGGCTCTAGGCATTCCTTCCCTATCTGAAAACAAATATTGATATCACGGATCTATACTATGACTGGAGGACAACAGAAATAACATCTTCCTCATCTAGGGATTTTTTTTTCAATCTGTTAAATTAAAACAGTTTCCTATAATATTTTTTTAATAAGTCTCTTAGATCCATACCCAGTTCAATCCCAGAACCATTCCTTAGATTTGGGAATGGGATTCTGAAGAACGTCAGAAGAACAATATAGAATCAACTAGAAATGAACATGCTACAAATTCTGAGTACAACTCTTTTGGGTCCTGAGCCTCTGTGCAAAAAAAATTTCCAGTGTTGGAGAATTCACAACTTCTGAAGGCAAGTCGTTCCACTGATTAATTGTTCTGTCAGAAAATTTCTTCTTACTTCCAGGTTGCTTCTCTGCTTGATTAGTTCCTACCAATTGTTTGTTGTCCTACCCTCAGGTGCTTTGGAGAATAGCTTGACTCCCTCTTCTTTGAGGCAGCCCCAGAGATATTGGAACACTACTATCATGTCACCCTTGTCCTCCTTTTCATTGAACTAGACATACCCATTTCCTGCAACCGTTCTTCATATGTTTTAGTCTCCAGTCCCCTAATCATCCTTGTTGCTCTTCTCTGCACTCTTTCTAGAGTCTCCACATCTTTTTTACATTGTGGCAATCAAAACTGGATGCAGTATTGCAAGTGTGGCCTTACCAAGGCCTTATAAAGTGGTATTAATACTTCACGTGATCTTGATTCTATCCTTCTGTTTATGAAGCCTAGAACTCTGTTGGCTTTTTTGGCAGCTGCTGCACATGGCTGGCTCATATTTAAATCAGTGGTGGGTTGCTTCTGGTTCTGTCCGGTTCTTGCGAACCGATGGTAAAAGCGGTGGGAGGCTCCGCCCACCTGCCCAGACATCATAATGGACGATCTGTGCATGTGCATACTCCCATTGCGAACCGGTAGTAAAGGTAAGTAGAACCCACCCCTGATTTAAATGGTTGTCCACTAGGACTCCAAGATCCCTCTCACAGTAACTTATAATATCTTAGGGTTAGAATTTCCATCTACATCCTACTCTATTGTGGATACCATATCTTGTGCAAACTATTTTTGTTGAGATGGGCATTCCATAGAAAGCTGCCCATTACTTGCTTGTGTTAGTGGATTTTTTCTTCTTCTTCTTCTTCTTTAAAACTGTTAATTTCAGATGAGGATTCTGGTCGTTGATTGCAATCTGTGATTTTGCTCCAAGGTGTTTAAAGATTCAGGCAGCAAATAAGCATTTTGAATAAATAAATCCCCTGCATTTTGTGTTCTGCTCCTGTTCTTTTTCCAAACTGAATCAGCACCTCCTTGTCTCTTTGATGCCTCAGAAGCTTCATGTCTTGGCCTCCTTTCCAGTTGAAAAAATCTCTGTTGCATGACCAAAGAATTGCTTAAAGGTCTTCCTTGTGATGACTGTTCTCTTTTATGTATGGATGTAGTTGATCAAACCCTCCGTTTTCTGTAGTTCATTAAATTTCTGCAAAGCCTAAAGAGAAAAATCAATGCTTTTCTCAGCAACGACTTGTGGAAATTGTATTTCTCTTCTGGCCCTGTTTCCATTCCCTTCTTCTTGCTAAACAGGAAACAGTTGAGGGGCGGAAAACCCTGCAAGGTCCATCAAACATTCAACATTGGGAAATAGCTGTTGATTATATGCCATCCCTGGAATCAGAGGGAGCATATGTCAAATAACTGCTGATAAACAGTTGCAAGAGAGGTCAGCCCTTCGCTTCTCTTCTCTTAGCTAGGAAAATCAGGTTGGGCAGTGAGAAATGTTTAATTCTGGGTGCTTAAAAATGGAAGTTTTTAAGAAGATTCTAGACAGTCACTTAATCTGAAAGAGTATAGCAATGGTGGAATTCATTTTTTTTTACTACCGGTTCTGTGGGCATGGTGTGGTATGGCCTGGTGGGCATTTTTGTTGTGATGAAGAAAAACGCATAGGCAGGAAGAAGGTTAATGGGAAGGCACAGCGAACAGCTTCTGGGAGCTCCCTTTTATTGTTATCCACAGGCTCCATGGCAGAAGCTGATTCATTGATAAAGATTCACTTATCCCAATTGGCTAAACAAAGCTCATGATATCCATGTGGACAGCTCATGCTTTCCTGCTGCAAACAATGTGATCTGCCTACGTGCCAAATCTCATGTCTCACACTTCCTGAGATAGGATCATTATGCTGACGTTGCATTCCTCAGCGTGGTTTGCCAGCCACTGAGAAAGCAATCATCCCCACAGGGCATGGCTGGGGAAAGATACTGCAAAATCCCCATTCCCTCCCCACTCTGGGGCCAGCCAGAGGTGGTATTTACCAGTTCTCTGGACTACTCAAAATTTCTGCTACTGGTTCGCCAGAACCTGTCAGAACCTGCTGTCTAGCACCCCTGGACTAGAGGTTCTCCTGCTTGAGCAGGGGACTGGACTAGAGGTCCTCCCAGATCCTTTCTAGCTCATTTATTCTAAATTCTAAAATTTAGAAAGGACAAGTCATTATATGAGGATATGCTCTGATATTGCACATGTCCATTTTCATGGACAAATCTGTAAACAAAGTCTGGGTGAAAACGTTCCACTTGCATCTAATTTTGGAGATCCAGTTTGTTCTAGTGGTTGAGGCACCCGGCTAGAAACTGGGAGATTGAGAGTTTTAATCCCTTCTTAGGCATGGAAACCAGTGACTTTGGGGCAATCATCAGGAGATTGTGAGTTATAGTCCCGCTTTAGGCATGAAAACTGGGTTGTGTGATTTTGGGCCAATCACCAAGAGATTGTGATTTCTAGTCCCGCCTTTGGCATGAAAGCCAACTGGGATTTTGGGTCAATGAGCTGAGATGGCGCAGTGGTTAGAGTGCAATACTGCAGCTACTTCAACTGACTGTTAGTTCAGCAGATCAGTGGATCAGATCTCACCGGCTCAAGATTGACTCAGCCTTCCATCCTTCCGAGGTGGGTAAAATGAGGACCCACATTATTGGGGGCAATATGCTATTTAGTATACTGTCTTTGGTGTAAGCCGCCCAGAGTCCTCGGAGAGTGGGCGGCATAGAAATATGACTAATAAAATAATAAATTAAAAAAAATCACTCTTTCTCAGCCCAGCCCATCTAATAAGGTTGTTATTGTTGGGGGGAAAGAGGAGGAAGAAGGAATATCAGGAAGGTTTGCCGCCTCGAGTTACTTATAAAAAGTAATAAAGATGGAATAAAAATCTAATAAACAAACAAGGAAGGTTCAGAAAAGGACCTGGCATTCTGACCCATGTCATTTTGATTGGGGTGGGTGGGTGGGTGGAGATAGTCTGAATAGTGTTGTTTAGGGGTTCCAGCCATACTACCTTTTAGAAAATTCAATTTCATCCCCCTGCTTCTCACAACCTTCCATCCGCATTCCTTGATGTCTCAGCACATTTACCTCCATTATTCTTCTTTCTGTGCGTTTGAGTTTCAGGCATGGATGACAATACTTTAGGGAAACTGGCTCAGTTTCTTAATGGCCTATAGCAGTGTTTCTCAACCTTGGTAGCTTGAAGATGGGTGGACTTCAACTCCCAGAATCCCCCAGCCAGCACTGCTGGCTGGGGGATTCTGGGAGTTGAAGTCTACCCATCTTCAAGCTACCAAGGTTGAGAAACACTGGCCTATAGCTTGTGTCCCCAACCCCGGGGCTATGGCCCAGTAGCGAGTCATGGCCTGTTTGGAACTGGGCCGAGTAAGTGGCGGATGAGCACACAAGTGTGTGGAGCTCCACTTGTGCATGTGGCAGGTGTGCACAAGCGTATGCAGCTCCATTTGCACGTGGAATCATTATTCCTTCTCTCTTCCCTGCTACCTCTGCCGCCAGCTTTTCACAAAGCTGAAAAGGTTGGGGACCGCTGACCTATAGCAATCTCCCCAAATGCAAAGCCTCCGTATCAGTATTTTTCAACCTTGGCACCTTTATTTTTTAAGATAGATAGATAGATAGATAGATAGATAGATAGATAGATAGATAGATAGATATAGATATAGATATAGATATAGATATAGATATAGATATAGATAAACTTTATTAAAACATATAAAACACATATAAAAACATATAAAAACATTTACACAACAGACAACATATAAATAAATTAATCTTTTGAAGCATTTGTTTCATGTTGGTCCTTCAATTAGTACAGTTGTACTTATTCCCCTTAGTCTTAACCTAATAATTTCCTTTTTCCATTTCCCCCTCCCCACTCTCCTATTCCCCTAAGAATTCCCCCCTTATTAATCTCTATACTATATATATTTGGATTACCCCTTTCTTTTTAAATTTCCCTTTACAGGTTTATCTTCCCGTAGGAAGTTATTTATATACATATTTACATTTTTATTCTATCCTTCTTCTAACTGTATTTCTTTGGTAGTGGCGTTATGCCATTGGTACCACTTATTCCATATTTTGTAGTACTCTGTCTCTAATTTTATTGGCACAACCTGGAACAGGTATAGCAGCTTTGATAAAGTATTCATTTTAATAGTGGAAATTCTTCCCATTAATAAGATCTGTAGGTTTTTCAAATTATCCAAACCTTTTTTTATCTGTATCATTAATTTATCATAATTGTTTTCTCTTATTGATGAGGTTCTTGGTGACAGCCAGATCCCTAAATATTTTATTTTCTTCGTTGCTTGGATTTGTATCCTGTTCTCCAATTCTGCTTCTTGGATCTTCGTAAGGTTTTTTAGTATTAATTTTGATTCATTTCTATTTATTTTTAGGCCAGCCACCTCTCCAAATTCTTCTATTTTCTTAAACAGGTTTGGTACTACTTCTAATGGCTCTTCTGCTATAAATACAAGGTCATCAGCAAAAGCCTGAGCCTTCTACTCCTCTCGTCTTATTTTTAAGCCTTTAATTTCTTGGTCTTCCCTAATTTTTTTTAGCAAAATCTCCAATGTTAAAATATACAGTAGTGGAGAAAGTGGACAGCCTTGTCTAACCCCTTTTGTTATATCGAATTGATCGGTCGTGTCGTCATTCAAAATTACTTTTGCTGTTTGTTTAGTGTATATTAACCTTGGCACCTTTAAGATGGGTGGACTTCAACTCCCAGAATTCTCCAGCCAACACTGCTCTGTAGAAACTCTGTAGAATCCTACATTTTTTTTCCCCTTCCCATTTCAATTGAAATGCAATGCAAAGCTTTCCCGGATCATTAGGAACTCCAGACAGGAAAGTGAAGAGTGTCTTCCTCCTGTACACCCCACAGGCTTTTTGAAAACAAGCAAACACGGAAAGAAATCAACCTTCCTACACCATCTATTTACGGCAGGAATTTAAGGGAAGAACTGGGGTGTCGATGAAGACGGAAGATGTTACAGAGAGAGGGGGGAAAAATAAATGAATTTCCCACTGTTCGTTGATGAAGTGAGATTGTATTGAACTAAGCCTCAGTGTAAACTTTATTAAAGGTCACACTAATGAATGGCTTAATTCTAGAATTATAAATTAACTCATGGGGTTTCTGCTTTGTGAACAACTGTGCTTTTCTGGATCTAACTCTCAAGCTACAAGGGGCTCAGGAGAGAGAAAACAGACTAAGTTCAGAGGGCAACATTGCCATCTGCTGATCAAAGACATTCACTGCATCTCAGAACTGTATCTGACTAAAGCAAAAAGTATCAGGAAAAAATTATCATGGATAAAACTGTTTATTAAGAGCCTTGGTGGCACAGCAGACTAAAGCACTGTTAAGTAACACCAGCTGCCTGCAATTACTGCAAGTTCAAATCTCACCAGGCTGAAGGTTGACTCAGCCTTCCATCCTTTCGAGGTAGGTAAAATGGGGACCCGGTTTGTGGGGGCAATAAGCTGACTTTGTATAAAAAAGAACACCGCTTGGGGGCGGGGGGCGAAAGCCCTACTAAGCAGGTATATACAAAAGTATGAAGGCTATTGCTTAATGCATTGTAAGATGCCCTGAGTCTCCGGAAAAGGGCGGCATATAAATCGAACCAATAAATAAATCGAACCAATAAATATTTAACTGTGGTTAAATCATCCCACTATTTATTTATTTATTTTTTTGCAAACTTCTCCCTATCAGTAAACCTACAAAAGTAATAGGCCTTGCAAATTCTTCAAGAGAGGTGTTTCAAAATAGCCACAAGTATATATAGCAATAGCAATAGCACTTAGACTTATATACCGCTTTACAATGCTTTACAGCCCTCTCTAAGCAGTTTACAGAGTCAGCCTATTGCCCCCCAAAATTTGGGTCCTCATTTTACCGACCTTAGAAGGATGGAAGGCTGAGTCAACCTTGAGCCTGCTGAGATTCGAACTGCAAAATTGCAGTCAGCCGGCAGTCAGCAGAAGTAGCCTGCAGTACTGCATTCTAACCACTGTGCCACCGTGACTCACAAACAAATATAAAGCTCTTTTTTTAAAAAAAATCTTAAATGCAGTTCTATTTGACCCAGACTTGTGTAGCTGCTTCAAAATCTCCTGCTGGATGATTAAATACATTTATGGACACAATTATTTTGCTTGAAGCAGCTTAGGTGGACATCACAGTTTACAGGGCCAGTGTGAAAAACCTGAAGAAAAAAAAAAGCAGCTGCTTTAATGAGGCAAAAAGGTACTAGGTACCCTTGTGTATCCTAAAGCAGTTCTAAAATTATTCTGATTTTTTTAAAAAAATAATCTGAAGAATTTTCAATGTTCTAAAATGAATATTACGAAAATGATAATCGAACATTAGAACTACTGAGGATTGCACAAGCTGACACTCACCCCCTGAAAAAACAGTGTCATGTAGATTTTTTTCCCCACCCCTACCTGGCCTGAATTTAATACTTTATGATACCTGTATTTGCTCTGCTCTGTCAACAGATACTACCAGGGCTGCTGTTTCTTTCCCAGACAGAAAAACCTGAGACACCTTAATTTATGACATCAAATAGCTGCACCAAAAGCTTTCCAGCATATCTACAGAAACTGCTGCAGGGAAAGCGATTCCATTCTCATTTGCTAAGGCTTTAAAAGAAAGACATGTTAGAAGTCAAGCAACAATCAGTACTGTATTATAGATTTAGATTTTCGATTAGCTGGGGCATTCCGAAACAGTAATTCCATTAGAAGCTTCAGTCTTGCAGTGGCAAAAGAGGAAATGCGAAGGCTACACAGAGCCGATCAATATCTTAGGGAAGATAAAAGGCAACAGAGAAATTGCCCAATAAGTATTCAAGTCTCATCCAGGCCCACCTTCCTGAAAGGAAGGGTAATTAAAGCCATATTCTAATTAACATAGACTTTGCCCCCAATCAGAAGCATCTTTTGCAGAAAAACTAATGAGGCTGGGAGAATAGGCTGCTGCTTACAGATCCATCTATTGAATTAAAGTGAAAGCAGCCTTTAAAACATGATAATGGGAAAAACAAACAAGCCAAGAGAAGGACAGATTCTCCTAACAGTTGAATGCAAAACACTTCAGACTCCTCTTTGTCTTTCCGTGAGCATTGAGACCAGGGGTGGGTTCTACTTATCTTTACTACCGGTTCGCAACGGGGCCGCACACACACACTTGCTTCTTGCGCACACGATCTCTTCTGCACATGCGCAGAAACATTTTGATGACGTGGGTGGAGCCTCCTGCCAGTTTTACTACTGGTGCGAACTGGGGGCAACTGATTCAGACCCCTTGGTATAGCATAGCCCTAGAGCAGGGGCGTCAAGCTCAATTTTATCGAAGGCTGCATCAGGGTTGTGTTTGACCTCAAGAGGCCGGGGAGGGTATGGCCAGCTCAACATCACTCATGTTCGTGGGGGGCCTGGGGTGGCCCGAGCACTCTGACAGCGAAAACGGGCTCCCCATTTTCAGCTGCCACAGCCTCCTGCAACCCTCTGCCAGTGAAAAAAGAGCTTGGGAGATTTCAGGGTGGTCCCATGGGCCGGATCTAAATACACTGCAAGCCGGATCTGGTCTCCGGGCCTTGAGTTTGACACCCTTGCCCTAGAGATTTATATGCCCCCTCCTCCCTCACGTTTTTTTTTAAAAAAGCGTTAAAACTAAGAGTTTTCCCAAGGTGTTACTTTACAGATGTAAACCCCTTGTGGGGTGATTGGTGTATTAAAATTTGTGGGTTTTCCCCTTCCTAGGCAGGGGTGGGCTTCAAAATTTTTAGCAAGGGGTTCTCTGCCCGGTTGCTGGGTGGGCGTGGCCTAGTTGGCCTCCTGCACAACGGTGGTGGGGCATTTTTGCCCTCCCCGGGCTCCAGAGACTTTCCTCAAGCCCCTGGGAGGGCAAAAACAACCTCCCGAGGCTCTGGGTACCTTCTGGAGGCCGGAAACGAGCCCGTTTCTGGCCTTCCCGAACTTCCAGTAGGCTCCTTTTTCGCCCTCCCCGAGCCTCCATGTGCGCCCTGCACTTTCCTGCATCCAAAACGGGCCACGTGGGAATTCCTGGGAGGGGTGGGATGGGTGGGGCCAGCCAGGAGTGGGATTTGGGAGTTCTCTGAACTGCATGGAATCTTAGCTAGAGGTTCTCCCGAATCCCTGCCAACCCGCAGAGGCCCACCCCTGTTCCTAGGTATTTCCTTTTTGCATTGTATTATTTCTATTCATTGTTTGACTTGTTTTATGCAGTACGCCATCTAGAGTGATGGGACCAGATGGCCTATACATTTAATAGCTTCTTCCAGCCCCCCCCCTCCCGCCCCCCGAGCCACACCACCCTTCCTAGGCAATATTAAGTTTTTAAATCCTAACAGTAGGTCTACTTCAGGACACTCAAGCACTGGAAGAGGGCAGTGTGCATTAGAGAAGCAACATGCCAGTTTCAGTTGCTTGAGGCCTATCCAGTGCAATTCAATGTCAAGTGTAATAGAGTGATTGCAAAGAGCTCTTGGCGATCTCATTGTCTCAGTATCCCTTGAGCATAAATCTTTAAATGGAGGATTCAAAGATGTACTGTTGTTGTTGTTTTAAAAAAAGGCAATTGGACTTTTCTTTGTTTCTCCTTGAAGAAATTCTTCAGTCCTGACTGAATGGTGGAGGATGGAAGGATTGGTCAGAACTGAAGAAGCTTTTTGGATGAGAAGCGAAACGTCTTCGAGGAAAAGCAAAGAAAAGTCCAGTTGCCTTTTGAAAAAAGCACCTTTGGGACAATGAGGACCTGGATGACTGAGAATCAGTTGCGGCCCTTTCTGGACCGGGACGCCTTGCGCATGGTCACTCATGCCCTTGTCACCTCACGACTGGACTACTGTAATGCTCTCTACATGGGGCTCCCCTTAAAGAGCACTCGGAGGCTCCAACTGGTCCAGAATGCGGCCGCGCGGGTGGTTATGGGCGTGACTTGTTGCGCCCATGTGACACCTCTCCTCGCGAACTGCACTGGCTCCCAGTGGTCTTCCGAGTGCGATTCAAAGTGTTGGTTACCACCTTTAAAGCGCTCCATGGCTTAGGACCTGGGTACTTGCGAGACCGACTTCTGCCACCAATAGTATCCCACCGGCCAGTCCGCTCACACAGAGAGGGACTCCTCAGGGTGCCGTCGGCCAAGCAATGTCGGCTGGCGACACCCAGGGGGAGAGCCTTCTCTGTGGGAGCTCCTGCCCTTTGGAACGAACTGCCCCCGGAAATACGCAAGATCTCCGACCTCCGTGTATTTCGCTGTGCCCTTAAGACTCTACTGTTTCGCCAGGCAGGGCTAACTATGTAATTATTTTAAATTGGGGGTTTTAAATTGGGGGTTCTAATCTGGGCCGAAATTATGTAATAATTTTAAATTTTGAAATTTGTATATTTTTTGTTTTAATAGGCTGTACACTGCCCCGAGTCCTTCGGGAGAGGGGCGGTATAGAAATAAAATTATTATTATTATTATTATTATTATTATTATTATTATTATTATTATTATTATTATTATTATTATTATTATTATTATTATTATTAATCTGCATAGACATTTAAATGGAGAAGCTAGAAGGAGCTCCACAGGTGGAGCTCCCATGGTGAGATCCAACTTGATGATAGTCATAGTACACAATGTATAAAACTCTGTAGAGATTCTCAGTCATCCAGGTCATGGTTGTCCCAAAGGTGCCTGGATGGCCTGGATGACTGAGAATCTCTACAGAGTTTTAGCTATACAATTTGGGATGAAGACCCTTTGAATGGTCTGGGAGTAGGAATGGGTTTCCAGAGGAAAAAATTGCAGACCACGAGAACCATTAGCACTACTCAGGTGACCCTGAGGACACAGCTAAACCTCCAAGTGCTTCAATGACCCTCTAAAAAGGATGCAAATGACCAGCTGTCTGCAAGGAATATAAATCCTTCCCTTCCCTGCTATCCTGTCAGAGCTGAAGAAGCTTCTTGGATGAGAAGCGAAACATCTTCAAAAGAAAAAAAAAAACAAGAAAGTCCAATTGCCTCCTAGAAAAAATATCTTTGGGATACACAATGTACAGTATACTATCACTGTTGGTAATAGGCTGAAAGGGAACACGGGGGATTTTGGTTCATTCTGGTACTCGAACTCAATTTACTGAGCTTTGGATTGAGATTTCTAGTGCTTGACTTCTTCAACTCACCACCTGCTTCCCTTGAACCCTAGATGGACAGAAGTGAGTTCCAGCAAGATTCAGTCCTTAAACAACTGGAAGTCCTCAAGGAGGAAGAGAAAGAATTCCAGAATTTGAAGGTAATTTCGAGATTACAGGATTCAACTACCTATGCAAAGTGGGGCTGATTTTACACGGGGGATTGTCTGAATCTGGCAGGGTACAAGGGGAGGATTTTATTGCTGGGGAAAAACAAACTTAAGCCAGAGAAATTAGATTTAAGCATCGTTGCAATCAATTCCACCACATGAAAAAAAATTAAAAAATGATTTTACACAGGTGTAACCTTTTTTTTTTTTTTTTTTTGGTCATGAAAATCAGCCGAGTCCACAAAGTCAAGTGAGATTGACGAAGCAGAAGTCAAGGACTTTCAGAATTATTGAGGGGAACAATTTCACCTTCTCTGAACTTCGTGCAGATCAGCTTAAGCTGTATCCTCAATAGCGGTCTAATTTGGTTTTGTAACAAGATACTAAATTGGTCCTAAAGCTCAGTGACCCGGGTTGGTAGGTTACTGTTTTGTTCAAATGAGAGCATAAGCAATTAACCTAGTCGGGAATACAAGGGAAACTTAAAAGCAGAGGAAAATCAAGAGGGATCCTCTGAATCCAGTTTAGGGGTCATATATAAAAAGGCAACGCTGACTCGTTTGAACAGCAGGCATAAAGCATAATTGGCTAGGTTGCAGAAGTACAACGCCAGCATTTCTTTCACTCAAGTTCTTCATGCAGGAAGGCTCCACCCAAACTAATCTTATGTTCGTTACCTATTTTGGAGTAAGGTCAACAGAGGAGAAATTTCTGACCCATGAGAAGGCTTTCATTCCCAAGGACCCTGCCTGTATTGCTAAAACCAGGGGTGGGCTGCTGGGGGTTTGCAGGGGAACCTCTAGCTAAGATTCTGTGCAGTTCAGAGAACCCCCAAATCCCACTCCTGGCTGGCCCTGGCCACCCTGCTCCACCCCTCCCAGGAGTCCCCACATGGCCCATTTTGGATGCAGGTAAGTGCAGGGTAAGAGTCCCCTGCGGAGGCTCGGGGAGGGCAAAAAATGGGCCTACCAGAAGTTTGGGAAGGCCAGAAATGGACCCCTTTCCAGAGGGCCTCCGGAGCCTGGGGAGGCTGTTTCCACCCTCCCAGAGGTTGAGGAAAGCCTCCAGAGCCCTGGGAGGACAAAAACACCCACCCATCCACCATGGTGCAGGAGGCCGACTAAACCACGCACACCATGGCCAAACCCACCCAGCAACCAGGCAGAGAACCCCTTGCTAAAATTTTTGAAGCCCACCAGGGGTGGGTTCTACTTACCTTTACTACCGCTTAGCAGCACACCTGCATGTGCAAATCACCTACGATGACATCCGGGTCAGTGGGCGGAGCCTCCCACCAGTTTTACTACCAGTTCTTGCGAACCGGTCCGAACCGGCGGCAACCCACCACTGAAGCCCACCCCTAGATAAAACTACTGTCCTACCAATGGGGTTAGTGATGCTGTTTCATGGGTTTGGAAGCTGAGGGATACCTCTAAGATAGATACAAGGAGTGCAAGTTCCAAGAAAGTTGAAGCAGCCAGTCAGTCCTGCCCCTAACCATATAGCTGGATCCGAGACCTCAGGAGAAAGACCTATGGAGTCATACTCCTTCTTCACAGGAAGAGAAAAGAGCCAGCTCTCTCTAGGAAACATCAGTTGATAGTCATAATACTTGCAGGCTACAGCTATTTTTCTTCTCTGAAAAAAGTTGCCATTTCTGCATCTCTGCAACTTATTGTTTGAAAGGGAGATGCATGATTATGCACACAGGCTGCACAATTGGTAGAGCCATCCATTTGTATGGCAAGTAATTGGTATTGTTGAGCACCAGAGTGTTGACATATTTACTTAGCACATTTACTTTAGCACAAAATATAATATTATTTCATCCAGAATCGGACATCACTTAAGTCTCCCTTGCTTTCTATACTTCCTTGTTACTGTGGGGTCCTTGGTGTTCTCTGAGCTTGGCTGTTTCCTTACAGATGTTTCTGTTGCAATTTATGGTTGGAATGTATTTTTATGTGAACAACTACAGCAGTATTCAGCCAGGAGAGGGTAGTATTTACAAGTTTGGATCTATGGTATATACTCTATGCTCTTTTGTTCTAAGTAGAATTTCCTGTTTCCAGTTAGTTAAATAGTTGAGCAGTAAAGCACATGTTGATTGTACTCTTTGTTTGCTCTGTGTGTTGCTTTATATAAAGATTACCCAACTAGGTAACATCATCAGTGTAAAGCAATGCACCAAGTTCAGAGAGCACCAAGGACCCCACAGTTCATCCCTGAGCTACAAATATTCTGTATGTTGTTGCTCTTTACCCATTCTCACTTTGGCACTTCATCATCATTTTACTATATAGCAGGCATCTCCAAACTTGGCAACTTTAAAACATGTGGATACCCAGCATAACTGGCTGAGGAATTCTGGGAGTTGAAGTCCACAAGCTTTAAAGTCGCCAAGTTTGGAGACCCTTGCTGTATAGGTTAAGGACTTAAAGATGCCAAGCCAGTCCTGGGCAATGCCCCCATCTGGACTCCATGTCATCTCCTGTTCAAAGAGTCAGGAGAAAAGCAACAACTTTGAGTTGATTCATTGTCTTAGTCTACCCACTTCAATCTTGTTTACTGAAGCTTTCTTCTTTCTGCTATAATATCCAGCAAGCAATTCCCATGATTCTCATTCAATAGGATAATTATCCATGACGAGTGACAATTATTAGAGTGATAATCCACATCTGGAGGTAGAACATTAGAAAAGGACACAATGGAAGAGCAGTAGATTCCCAGCATTTCAGATCTAAATCAGTTAGACTTCGGGATGATGGAAATGTAATTTGGGAAATGTAATTCTGGATGGAAAGCTGGCATTTTACTGCAGTGCAACAATATATCTCCGTAACTTGGCAAAGCTGGATGTTCTAGTGATTAAAAATACCAAGGAACACATTTTATCTCAACTAAACCAGCCCCGTCTTTCTGTTAAAAATCTGCTTTCCTTTTTGGTCAGCCTCCTTTATGATATCACAAAATCCTAAATCTCTTCGGAAGGTAGCGCCTTAAAGTCATCCCCCCACCACACACACACTTCTTAAATGAGGCTTTCAACATAATTTCTCTGGCATCTCACAGGAGGAAGTAGAGCTTCCAAAACCTGGCTCTCCCCTTTGAAACACGCAGGCCTTTATCTTCAAGCAAAGACTTTCCCATCTTCCATTCTTTGGCCCTGAAACAAAACCCAAGTCAATCACTGCAGCTTTAATCCCCCCCCTCCCCCATACACACAATCCACAACGGAGCAGCATTTCCCTCCATTCCTTTCTAGAGAAAGATGGAAGGAAAAGAAAGATGGTGGGATTAATTGATCAATTAATAGGATGTGCCAACATTTTATCTGAATAGTTTCCATGGTAATAGAAGCATTGTCTTCATCGTTGTGGGAGAAAGCTGCAGGTTTTTTTGCCAGATTTTCAACTGGGCTAAAACTCTGTCCAATGAAAGGGAAGATGAAGAAAAGGAGAGAGAAAGAAGAGGGGAGGGAGAGAGAGAGGGAGAGAGAGTGAAAGAGGGAGAGAGAGAAAGAGGGAGGGAGAGAGAGAAAGAGGGAGAGAAGAATGAAAGAAGGAGAGAGAGAAAGAGGGAGAGAGAAAGAAAGACAGAGAAAGAGGGAGAGAGGGAAAGAGGGAGAGAGAAGAGGGAAAGAAGGAGAGAGGGAAAAGGGAGAGAGAGTGAAAGGGAGAGAGAAAGAGGGAGAAAGAGGGGGGAGAGAAAAAGAGAGAGTGTAAAAGAGGGAGAGAGAGAAAGAGGGAGAGAGAAGAATGAAAGAAGGAGAGAGAGAAAAAGAGGGAGAGAGGGAGAGAGGGAGAGAGAAAGAAAGACAGAGAAAGGGAGAGAGGGAAAGAGAGAAAGAGGGAGAGAGAAGAGGGAAAGAAGGAGAGACAGGGAAAGAAGGAGAGAAAGAGGGAAAGGGAGAGAGAAAGAGAGAAAGAGGGAGAGAGAGTGTGTGTGAAAGAGAGAGAAAAAGAGTGAAAGAGGGAGAGGGGGAGAGAGAAGAATGAAAGAAGGAGAGAGAAGGGGAAAGAGGAAGAGAGAGGGAAAGAGTGAAAGGGAGAGAGAAAGAGAGAGAAAGAGGGGGAGAGAGAGAGAAAGAGAGTGTGAAAGAGGGAGAGAGAGAGAAAGAGAATATTAGAATGGCAGGCTTAGGAAAATTTAAATGTATGGGGCAGATAATTTTGTTATTTATTTGCAGGTAGTTGTCAACTTACAACTACAATTGAGCCCAAAATTTCCATTGCTAAACAAGGCAGTTGTTAAGTGAGTTTTGCCCCATTTTACAATCTTTTTGCCACAGTCATTAAGTGAGTCCCTGCAGTTGTTAAGTGAAGCAAGCAGTCATTAAGCTTCCGCATTCACCCATGCTTCCCCCAATCTCTCTTAAAAGTGTCTCCATCAATTATGTTTCTTTGCGTTTAATGGAGTAGAGATGATTTTTTTAAAAAAAAACCCAGCAAAAGTAGATTTAAAAACCCGAGAATCTCCATTTATAGGGTGTAGACATTCTAAGTATTTACAAAATAGACATTCTGATTATTTGCAATTACAAAGGAAGAAATGAAAAACAATTCTCATTGCAATTTTACCTTTATAACCCCATTGCTTCCTGTGTTATCTTTTAGGGATTGCTATTCAGCCTACATAAGCACACATTAAGAGGCGTGTTTAATGTGTTTCTAAATGTTTGATGTGCATATTTCATACTTATATTATTTCTCAAATATAGAGGTATGAAAGAATAAGTACAACTGTGTATTTACGTAAGGCTGTATTGCTAAATGCAAAACTGCATAGGTGAATTTCACACAGTGATTTAAAACAAAAATTGGAACGTCTTACCATGAAAAAAGCAAGCACTCCAAGACCTATGAAGTTATTTATTCCCATGAAAGGCATCACAGCCCCCATAATACGCATGGCGAATTGAACATATAATCACAGAAAAGCAGAATTTCTGCTGCATGAAATTATATAGCTATAAATTATACCAATACACAGGCTAAAAATGTTTAACCAATAATGATCCATTTCCACTGAAAATCAGTTCTGCTATCCTATATTTTTGACCTGCTCCGTTTATCGCAACTTCTCATTTCAAATTACAGATAATAAATATCTTTTGCAGAATCGTATTTCACTAACCAGGTACCATGTAGAATGGCTGCCCACAGGCACTCGTGAAAGAAGGAACACACAGTGCCTCTTCCTATCGACCGGCCAATGATAATAAAAACATAGTGACATTTCTAAGATTAATCAGAAGTGACTAGGCCAGAAAATGGCAGCGCTTAGGAATGGAAGTCTACCTACAGTTTCAAAACTTAAATTCTGTATTTACAAAACTCCTAATTTCAGTGCACACAAGATGGAATATAGCTGCACTCTCTACAGAACATGCGCTGCTCATTCTTAATGGGGGGAAATCATAGATAATAGGTGATAAATAGAAGACAGAAGATAGAAGATATATAGAAGATAGAGATGGGTGGATAGATAGAGATGGATAGATAGATAGATAGATAGATAGATAGATAGATAGATAGATAGATAGGATGGGATGGGATGGGATGGGATGGGATGGGATGGGATGGGATGGGATGGGATGGGATGGGATGGGATGGGATGGGATGGGATGGGATGGGATGGGATGGGATGGGATAGGATAGGATAGGATAGGATAGAATAGGATAGGATAGGATAGGATAGAGACAGGATAGATAGACAGAGGCAGGATAGAAGATGAATGGATGGATAGGGTAGGGTAGGGTAGGGTAGGGTAGGGTAGGGTAGGGTAGGATAGGATAGGATAGGATAGGATAGGATAGGATAGGATAGGATAGGATAGGATAGATAGACAGAGGCAGGATAAAAGATGGATGGATGGATGGATAGGATAGGATAGGGTAGGATAGGATAGGATAGACAGAGACAGAATAGATGATAGATAGATAGATAGATAGATAGATAGATAGATAGATAGATAGATAGATACAGACAGACAGACAGACAGACAGACAGACAATGATAGATGATACATATAGATGATAGTTGTATCTGTGGAAGGAACAGCTAATTTAAATTAACATTTCTCCCCTCTTTCTGTGAAGGAGAAAAGGTTGACTAAAACTTTCGTCTGAACAATGAACAATTAAGCCTTCCTCTTGCACAACTTTGCATCTGTTATAACGCCAGACTCCAAAACGCAATCCTGCACCAAGAAGTAAACTTCTTTTCCTTGTTCTTCCCAGGATCCCACGAATGGCTACTACAGTGTGAACACCTTCAAGGACCACCATTCCACGCCCACCATCTCCCTCTCAGGTTGCCAGCCAGAGATGAGGCCGGCCAACAAGCAGCGTGTGCCGACAGGCATGTCCTTCACCAACATCTACACAACCCTGAGTGGGCAGAACCGCCTCTACGACTACAGCCAGCGTTTCATCTTGGGCATGGGAAGCAGCTCCATCGAGCTGTGCGAACGGGAATTCCAGCGGGGTTCCATGAGTGACAGCAGCTCCTTCCTGGACACGCAGTGCGATAGCAGCGTCAGCAGCAGCGGGAAGCAAGATGGCTACGTACAGTTCGACAAGGCCAGCAAAGCTTCAGCCTCGTCTTCTCACCATTCACAGTCCTCCTCTCAGAACTCTGACCCTAGCCGGCCTCTGCAAAGGAGAATGCAGACGCACGTGTGAAAGGATGGGACAAAACTAGCAATGGAAGGGGAAGGAGGATAGGATAGACTGACCAGCAGGTCGAGAGACCACCTGAGCTGAATCCTGGCCCTGCTGAAGCCAGCAAATCCTGGGGGGTGGGGATGGAGACTGTTTGACCAGTTTATTTGTTTTCTAGTGACCTGTAGCTCCACAAAGCACTTCTCCCCTTCTTCTTCTCTAGAGTAAAGGTTAATGCAAGGCGAAGGGAGCTAGACAGAGCCTTGTACTGCAGACAGAACTCTCCAGAGAGACTTAATGCCTTCTTTCCTTAGACCTGTTGACTCCCTTCCACAAGGAGGAAGGACTCACGACAGCTGAACCCAAACTAACCTTAAGCACAATGTCCATTTCCTTCCTGTAGCAAACCCAGGCGTAGAAGGAGGATGGGAACAAAGAAAAAGGAAATGACAGATAACCTATTTGGGAAACATAGGGAGGAAACAAATCCCCCTCCCCCGGGCCCCCTTCTTTTAGGGAGGACGGGCTTCTAAACCCAACAGGGCAGGAATAACAACATCCATGGCCTTCAATGGGAGGCTGGGCATCCTGGCTTTTCCTACCAAATAAGATAATCTCCCTGGAGATTTGGAGGTAGCTATGACCATCTATCTCACCTACCAGCAATTTATATTTCCCAGTTCACATCCAGCTGGCTCCCTGGTTGGGCCCAGGAGAGACATCTAAGCTGTCTTTCGCTGGCATGTCATCTACCTTGGGTCCTGAAGATAAATTTGACGGAGGCTTCTAGAATCTTCTGTGCTTTCCACTTCCTCTTCCTTAGTGACATCGATTCCTGTCTGTGGACATTTCAGAGAAGGTGCATCTTTAACGCTGCCCGTCAGGTGCACCAGCAAAGCGACCCTCCCTGCTGCTTAGCCTCATTTGCAAATTATAAGGGGTGGGGGTGGGGAGCTGTGTTCTTCAAAGCAACCTCAAACAACATGGCTTAATTTAAGGAAGTTTCTGTGTGAGGGGGAGGGGGTTAGCCATTGGTGTAATAATGTGCACTGACTGCTAAACCTGGTCTTTTATTATTTTCAATGACTTTTATTTTGTTTGGTGTTTGGTGTTTATCATATTACAATGTGTCTTTGGACTAAAAAAAAAAAAAAACCAGAGTTGAGAACTTTTAAGAGTGGCTTCTCAGCAAAATACCCAGGTATGCCTCTAGCCCATCCATCATACTCTGATTTTGATTAAGAGGGAACTGTTTGATGGAGGGAAGACTGAACTCCTCTTTTGAGTGACATGTGACAATCACTCCCAGAGTGGGCTGCTGTGGCGAGTGAACATAAAACATTTCTTACTTCTGCTTCTGTATTCCCTGCCCTCCCTTCCTGTTATCCCCCCCACAACAGCACAACTGGAAGACTAATACAAGAATTGTTACAAGCACCGTGGCAGTGAGTCCTTTGGAAACCAGTTTGATTTAAACAACTCTGATCCAAAAGAGAGAGAGGAAAAAAAACCACACACAGCAATTAACACAAGCAACATATGCATAGTGTGATTTCTTACTTAATCTGTGATAAAAGCACAAACATTTTCCAGGAAAAAAATCAGGAACTCCTGTCCATTCCTCCTAACATATTCTTCTAGTCATACCACCATTGCTTCAACTCCCCAACTGTAGAGAGCAAATACATTATCAAAGTTTTAGCTTAACAAAATAACAGTTGGAAGGGATCTTGGAGGTCTTCTAGTCCAACCCCCTGCTCAGGCAGGAAACCTTATCACCATTTCAAGGAAATGGTTGTCCAATCTCTTCAGGAAAAACCTCCAGTGATGGAGAATCCACAATTTCTGAAAGCAAGTTGTCCCCCTGACATGAAATTTCTCCTTACTTCTAAGGTTCTCTCCACGATTAGTTTCCATCCATTGCTTGCTTCTATAACTTGCATCCAAGGCTGGAGGACAAAAAGAGGCTGACCTTCTCAAATGGGGGAATCAGGGGTACATGTACCTGATATTTCCCTAAGCACCATTCACTGGTTTGAGTCACTGATTTCATTTGCTCTTAGCAGCTTATAGCACCCATTAATACCAGCTAATAAAATGTTTACTATATAAAAGCTAAACTCAATAATATTAATAGATGAAATCTAGCAGGCACAATGATATAACCAATGAATCCAGCTCTTATACCATGTATGTGTACTGTTCTCATACAATGTACCCCAATGAAGAACGTTTGCCAGGTCTCACAAGCTATCCAGATCAAAGCTGGTCTGGCAAAGGAAAACTACCGATATCTAATCAAAATTTGGATTATGTGAGTATATATATACTGTATATACACCACTCCCAGGAAAAAAGCAATCAGTTGCTGTAAAAAGCAGGCCAACTTTTTCTGGAGAAGGGGCAGGCAAAGGTTGTTGGTATCCTAGACCAGAATCTTAATGGATATGTTAAGACCTACCTTTTGGATCGGGAAAAAATGGCATCCTGTATCTTCATGATGATTGTATACTAGCTTGCATAGCTCTATTGGATTCCCCCCACCCCTTTCTTTTGAACTTCAAAAGCTGCCCTGGTTGAAAATAGTAGCTACACTGGTGTTCCAAGTGGGTTGTTCTCTAACTTCACCAGCAAAAAATCCTCCCATATTTAACGAACGATACAAGTCTTTTCTAATCCAGCCAGCAGAAGCACTGGAGAGGAGACTGTTTTCCACACAAATACACTTCTGCATGTAAGGTGTGCCCTATCATTAAACTATACGTAAAGCCTATTGCCCACTTCTCAAATAAGGCATGGAATTGCAAATTAACTCCTAAGAATTTCAAGGCACTTAATTTTGAGTTAGATCCTAAGAATTAACTCAGCACATAGGGGGTTTCATGGCAGGGAGGGGGAAATGATCACTTTCAGTGCTTACAGCCACCCTTAGGCTTTCTCACTACAGCCAGTGGACCAGTCATTGAAAATTTAATCCGTCAATTTCTTCTATTTTATCAGACCAACGAGCCATCCTTTCAGTCTCTCAGAAGGGTTGGGGTGGGCGATTTGGATCCATGTTCTTTAGGAAATGCTTGGAAACTCTTGAGTTTCATTTTTGCAGTCATCTTTGTAGAGTGAACAAGAAATAAGCTGAATACTCCTCAGTCCAGACAAACAAACGTTGGTACCGTTTACTGCTGCTGTATTTCCCATTTTAAAAAAAATGGGAAATACAGGCTACATCTGCCACCTACTGGCCATGTCCTAGAACTGCAACACCTACCTTGCATTAGGGAAATCCGGAACTCAGGGATGTCCAACCTTGGAGATGTGAATTTAGGGACTTGTAGTTTCAACTCCCAGAATTCCCAGCCATCCATGAATAATTCTGGGAGTTGAAGTCCACAAGTCTTAAGGTTGCCACAGCTCGACACCCATGTTCTAGCTGAAAGCTTGCTGAACGACCTTTACCATCAGCTTCAGAGATAATATACAAAGCTTGAGTAATATGAAAATACTTGGCAACTGATCACCCCTCACAAGCACTAATGACTTGTTCAGAGGTCAACTGCTTGGAAGATATTTTTTTTTCCAAATTTTATTTTGTTGAGTTTACTGTGTGAAGCAAGAATTTCCTCAACCATCTGTTCATTAATATATAACAAGAACAGTGATAGACAATTACACTGGCTGCAAATTAACACATTGGTTTCGGGGAGCAGCCTTCAGAAGGCCTGTTTGTTTCACTAAACTTGGAATTCACCAAGAAGCGGGAGAAATGCCATGTGCTGTGTTCACCAACCTGGTTGAAAGACCTTTCTCAGAAGGAAGAGCGAGACCACTGTAGCAGGATAATTTTAAAAAAAAAAACTAAACTGATATTGCAAAGGCATATGCATCTTCAGAAAATTTATGATCCAGAGCTCTATTGCTCCATTCTTCATTCCATAAGTAACTTTTACAAGGCCAAATTGCTTGGGGATGAGACAGCATTAAAGACCATCTGCCCAAACCTGTTGTTTGAACAAGTACCGTATTTTTCAGAGTATAAGGCACACCTTAGTTTTTGGGGAGGAAAATAAAAAAAAAGCTGATTGGTGGGTGGATCGGCCTTCTGGAATACCACCAATCAGCTGTTCCCAGAGATGAATTTTAGCAAAAGGTTCCTTGATTGTGAGCTCTGTGCTTTGCTTTTTTTTTTTTTTTTTTTTTGCTTTTTTTTTCTGCCTCTAAAACTTCTGAAACTCTGTTTCAGAAAAAAACTTTCTTTTCTGCCTCTGAAAGCCTCTGAAGTTCTGTTTGGGGGCTTCTTTTCTGAAGCTTCATTTCTGATGCTTTTTTCAGCATCTGAAACTTTTGTTTGAGAAGCCAGGCAGGGCTACATTCGGAGTATATGACGCACCCAGATTTTCACCCTCTTTTTTTGGGGGGAAAAGGTGCGTCTTATACTCCGAAAAATACGGTAGCAGCCAACCACCCCCAACCCCCCATGGAACCATCCTTTCAGCCCAGAAGCACAGGTGAGTTGCAAAATCTTCCTTCCCAACAAGTGGACAAAAATGGCTTTAGGCCTTTGAATGGCCTTTAATAAATTCTTATGCTTCCTTGCAGTAGTGGGTTTCAATTTAGTTTGCCCAATCCGGGGCAAACCAGTAGCAACCCATTACTGCTTCCTTGGCTATCCATTTCAACAGAAACTGGAAAGATGCAATCCTAGGGAATCATAGTTCTTTGATTATTCTGGATTATTCTGATCCAGTATATAGAAAACAACTTTTCATATGGTTCTGTGCATAGAGCTGATGCATTTAAATCTGGTCTCAGAGTATCAAGAAGGGCATGCTTTAAAGTAGGAACAGTTGTACAAACCACACTAACGAGGGTTGCCTTTTTCAACCAATCATTTGCCCCTTTTATATTTTACTTTTCCTCCTATGTGTAGAGAACTGATTCATCCTGCCCTAGAATTAGCCCTTCCTATTCAGTCAACTATACTGTACATACCTTGTTTCAAGAAAGTGAAGGGCACTCAAGGAAGCCACCTTTGCTCGATGGAGCCATGCAGGAGTAGAGAAGCCAAGTCACCCACCACTGCTTCACTTTCCCAAACTGGAGAACAGGTAGGGTGTTCACGAGACGAATGTGCGTCCAAAAAAGCTGTGACAGTGCCCCCAAACAGGTGATTGAATTTCACTTGTCCTTCAATTGCATAGTTGGGATTGCCATCTTTGACTTCATTGACATGCACACATCCATGGACATCACCAGAAGCAGGGAGCTCCAGAAAACCACTCCTCTCCCCAACACACAGTAGTCCCGAGAAGACTACTCCTTAAGAGTTCATAGCAACTGAGATGAATCTAAGAAGATGCCTCCTAAAAGCAGTGGAGCTCCTCTTCAACATGAGCAACTGGAAGAAGGGAAGCAGAGCAAGAATAAGAAGTAGTTTCTGCCCAGGTGCTCAATCTCAATCATTTAAGGATAAGCCAGGTGAGAAACCCAACTACACCAGAGATCCTAATGCTCTACTTTATCAATTTAGGCTACAGCAGAATCTTGAAAGTCCAATAGAGTTTCTCTCCTCCACCTTCCACAAAAGTATTAAAGAGGGTCAAGGCAAGGAAGTCCGGAGTTTCTTTCTCACCCTTTCCTGATTACCAGGATTAATCTTGGATTTACTAAGAGTTGCTACATATTTTGTTCTATATCAGAGGTTTCTCAAAAGTCCTTGGAAGGGACAATAAGTAGAAGTGAGATCTTGCAGTGCAATTTCTCTCCACACACACACAAACACACACACACAAACACACACTTGGGTGGGGGCTGCTAAAATAGCCACATTGTTTATTTTCACACCATATACTAAATCACATACACAAGATCCAAAACATGGCAAGAAAGTATATTATTTTGAAATAAGGCCTCATAAACCTGGGGATTTTCTAGCTGTATAAAATGTGGTATGTCATAAAAATGTTTAAAGTTTGTGTGTTTCTGTGTGCTCCACTTTATTTACTGAGATCCAACACTTGTTTTCCGGTAGCGTCTCAGAAACAGTTACTCCGGTTTTCCACCCAGTTAGTTGTCTACTACTCCATTTCCACAGGATTTGCTAAAATCCAATGCAGGTTTTTTCATCTGTGATATTCAAAGAATATTCAAGAAAAAGAGCACATACATTTGTCCTAACAGTAGGGAAAATGGAAATAATTGTATGTCTCTTTTAGTCAATTTTCCACTTTGGTTTTCTTTGAGCGAGAAACATGTGGTAGCCAGTTTTGTCTCAGGCACAGAAAAAAAGCACATTAAGCTGGCGCATCTTCAGGAAAACATCTCACAAGAATTCTGCCACAAAATGTGAAGCCGTGAAAGATAAACACCTTATGGGATGAGAATATTCCTTCTCTAGCAATGGATATAATGGTTCCATTATAACTCATAAATACAAAAAGTTGTACTTTGTGTTCTATCCAGAGAAGTGAGAGAGAGCTAAACAGATCTTGGAGCATGACTGTGTCAACTTTAAGCCCTGTGGACTTCAACTCCCAGAATTCCTCAGACAGCCATGCTCCCAGAATTCCTCGAACAGAATGCTGGCTGGGGAATTCTGGGAGTTGAAGTCCACAGGGCTTAAAGTTGACATGGTTGAAAAACACTGCCGAGGGGTTTTATCTTTTGTTGGCTGTGTAGTGGGTATCCAGGCTCTACTGACTAGGAATACTAACCCTAGGTATCAACGATGCAACGTGCTACCAGTAGAACCAAAGTTACTCAGCCACAAGGCCCTTGAGAAACAGCTGTTTAAGCTTCTTCCCAAGACCTTTTAAAATGCATTTTATGGTATTTATCCTTTAGTAGAAACCAGCAGTCTTTAATTAGGGGTGCAGGCTCATCACTAGTTGTTTTTTTTTAAACAGTGAAGCAATATCATAAAAGTAATTGAAATAATCACCACCTCTGCTGAGTTTCAATTAAAAAAAAAACCTATTTGCGGATTAATTGAACCCACCCTCCATTTACAAGCAAAAGAACAAAAATGGAGAAAGGGAAAAAATCATGCTTTATAGCACCAAAAACCTCTTTTAAAAAGAGTACCAGTACCCTTGACTTAAATCTCCACGGCTCAGCTCCTGATATGCCATCAGCAATAATCACCTTCGCCTTCATCTGTTTTTTCTGTGTGACTTTAAATCAGTGGTGGGATTCAGCCGATTTGGGAGAAATTAGTTAAATTTCTGGCTGGCCCTGCCCCTTCCTGCCCTGCCCCTTGCAGGAGTCCCCACTTGCCCCATTTTGGCTCCCAGGTAAGTGCAGAGAGGCCACCTAGATCCAAAACAGGGCGTGGGGGGGGTGGCACATCTCCCCCCGTGGCCCGTTTTTGCTCCCAGGGGGGTGCAGGAGTCCAAGTGCTGCCTGCCACACTCTCTGGCCATGCCCACCAAGCCACGCCCACAGAACCTTTTCTCAACATTGGCATTTATTTATTGGTTCGATTTATATGCTGCCCTTCTCCGGAGACCAGGACAGCTTACAATGTGTTAAGCAATAGCCTTCACACTTTTGTATATACCTGCTTAGTAGGGCTTTTGGTCCCCCCCACTCCAAGCGGTGTTCTTTTTTATACAAAGTCAGCTTATTTCCCCCACAATCCGGGTCCTCATTTTACCTATCTCGGAAGGATGGAAGGCTGAATCAACCTTGAGCTTGGTGAGATTTGAACTCGCAGTAATTGCAGGCAGCTGGCAACTAAGTGCTACTTTAACAGCACTTTAGTCGGCTGTGCCATCTTTAAGATGGGTGGATTTCAAATCCTAGAATTGCCCAGCAACAAAGCTAGCTGGGGAATTCTGGGAGTTGAAGCCCATTTAGAGCTGGCAGGGAAATCTGGGAATTGAAGTCCACCCATCTTAAATTTATGGAGGCTGAGAAACACTGGCTTTGCCTTTCTAAAAATGGATCCCATCCAAAAAGAGCAGCTTCGGAAGACACAAGAGAACAGACTGGCTATACGCCACGATGCTTTTCCCAAAAGGACTAAAAAAGATATGAAGGAAGACACCAAACAACAACATCACAAGGACAGAATGTTTAAAAATGTGAATTGGCTTCAAGCAGCAAACAGTTATAATTTTTTAGGCTGCAGTTATATGTAAAGTTGTCAAGTGAATATTCTAACAGATTCTCTGCATATTCAGCTTGTCTTGGCCAGTTGCTTACATGGCTCTCCCAAACTAGAGGCCAGGAAGTTTTTCAGCTGATCTCTTCAAAAGCTTCAAATGGATCCAATGAAGAATTTCCCTGTTTTAGTATCATAATGAGCAGATGTTACTCCAGATGTTCTCCTTGCTTCTCTACAACTTCAACAAAGAAAAAAAAATGCTTCTTCCCTTGCTGGGATTTGAATTATACAGAAAGTAAAATTTTCAGCCCCTCTAACCCAGGGGTCTCCAACCTTGGAGCCAGCAAAGCTCCTCAGCCAGCAAAGCAAAGCTCTGGGAGCTGAAGTCCACAAGTCTTAAAGTTGCCAAGGTTGGAGACCCCTGCTCTAACCAATGATCCAACTTCTCCATTAAAGCGACATGGCGCTCCCATGTAACACCTCTCCTGCGCGAGCTGCACTGGCTCCCGGTGGTCTTCTGGGTGCGCTTCAAGGTTTTGGTTACCACCTTTAAAGCGCTCCATGGCTTAGGACCTGGTTATCTACGGGACCGCCTACTACCACCAATAGCCTCCCACCGGCCAGTACGCTCTCGTAGAGAGGGACTCCTCCGGGTGCCATCAGCCAAACAGTGTCGATTGGTGGCCCCTAGGGGGAGAGCCTTCTCTGTGGGGGCACCTACTATCTGGAATGAGCTCCCCCCGGAGATACGGAGGATCCCGGATCTGCGCTCCTTCCGCCGTGCTGTGAAGACCTTTTTATTCCATCAAGCGGGCTTGGCCTAATTTCTTCCCTTTTTAAATATTTAAATTTTAATCTGTTTTTAAATTATCGGGGTGTTTTAATTTGTCTGGGCCAAATAATTTAATTTGATTTTATTGGGTTTTTAAATTTTGTGTATCTATGTATTTTATTGTTGGCTGTTCACCGCCCTGAGTCCTTCGGGAGTAGGGCGGTACACAAATCAAATAAAACTAAACTAAACTAAACTAAACAGAGTGACCCTGTCACAACTGAGCTGAGCCACGAGGAAAATTTCATAGAGCGATAAATATCTTATTTTGCATATATAAATAAATTAGAGAATTATTGTCAGCCCTTCAAGATAGACCAGGCTGGGAAACCATCTGCTAATACTACTTTTATTATAAGGTTATAGTAACAGAATCTTTCAAATCCAAATGTGCTTATCTTGTCAGATCTAGGGAGGGTCTTATCTGAGGCTCTTTCAGGTTATGCTCCGATTCAAATTCAGTTTATCTGATTATCGTCTTCCTCCTGTTCATCCAGGCTATTCCTGTTGTCCATCCAAGTTTGATGGCTAATAACATTTTTTTTTCCCTCTCTATTCCACTGCTGGAATGGCCTGGGAATAGCCCAGACCTTAACCCAATTGAAAATCTATGGAGCCAACTAAAGAAACTTGTTAGTCAGAAGCGACCCAGCAATAAAACCCAGTTAATAGAAGCCATCCTTCAATCTTGGCTTCACATTAGAACAGCTGCAGAACTAAAAGACTTGGTTCACTCCATGGGAAGACGTTGTAAGGCCGTAATTCATGCTAAAGTCTTGCTCTCATTATTTCTCGGTTGGATTACTGCAATGCCCTCTACATGGGGCTGCCCTTGGGGTGCACCCGGAGGCTCCAGCTGGTCCAGAATGCGGCCCCACGGGTTGTTACGGGAGCTTCCCGTTACTCCTGTGTAACACCTCTCCTGCGCGAGCTGCACTGGCTGCCGGTTGCCCTTCAGATCCACTTCAAGGTGCTGGTTCTTACCTATAAAGCCCTACATGGCATGTGCCAGGGGTACTTGCAGGACCACCTCCTATCGGCCTCCCACCGGCCTGTGCGGTCACATAGGGCTGCCCTCCTCTGGGTGCCATCGGCCAGACAATGTCAGCTGGTGGCCCCCAGGATGAGGGCGTTCTCGGTGGCCGCACCGACCCTCTGGAATGGGTTACCCATCTGACTCTGGATGGCCCCCGACCTCCGCATTTTCCGCAACGACCTGAAGACATGGCTGTTTCAGCAATTTCCCTGATCTGCTACGAGATTTTATTGTTTGGGGTTTTATATTGGCTGTTTTTAGGATTTCTTGTTGTTACATGTTTTTATTTTGCGCGCCGCCCTGAGTCCTACGGGAGAAGGGCGGCCTATAAATTTAATAAAATAAATAAATAAATAAATGATTACCCAACGAAGTAATAACTGACATGGTAATCGTTTATTTATATCTCGTTTTTTCTACATGTTTCACTTTTCTTCTTTAAACTGTAATTGCTTTTCTAATAGCAAATCCTTCATAAAAGCTATTGCATTACATTCTTGATGAAATTATCTTTCCATTGATATATAATTTTACGGTACTGCTCCAAAAAAAAAAAAAAGTGCTGTTATTAGCTAGTTTTAGAAAATACACTTTTCCCAAAAGGTTTCCACAATTTTGGCCACTACTGTACCATTCCGGGAAAAATGGCTGTCCAATCTCTTCTTTAAATCTTCCAATGATGGAGCACCTACAACTTCAGGAGGCAAGCCATTGCAATGATTGATTGTTCTATCAGGAAATTTCTCCTGGAGAAATTTATCTCTAAATTGGATCTCTTTGATAAGCTTCCATCCACTACCTCTTGTCCTGTCTTCAAGTGCTTTGGAGAATAGGTTAACCCCGTCTTCTCTGTGGTAGCCCTTCAAACATTGGAAGACTGCTATCATGTCACCCCTAGTCCTATATAATATAAATGTAACAAATGAACACACTTCATAAAGGGCTGTTTTAAATTAAATTTATTAAATTACTTAACACTGCTGTATCACTTGGCCAGGAAAGACACTTCCAACACTCCCTTGCGGGATTCAACCCCTCCCCTTCCCCAGAATCGCCATTTAATAAGCAACCCTTCCTTCCTCCCGATTTTCAAGGAGTTATCTGGAAATCGATCTCAGCTGTCAAGTCCACGGACAGTCCTTCGGAGCAATCCATCTTCTTTGCAATGGATTGGATGGCCTCAGCTGCTGGAGTTTGCATCGCCAGCAGGCCCCCTCAAAAGCTGGGCACTTGCGAAGATGGCTAAGGCACATTTGGCTGCACAAGTACACGGAGGTGGTATACGGTGAGTTAGTCTCGTGGTCTTGTATCTTTACATGGTCAATTCCCTCTCGAGGGAGAAACAGAAGATTGCCAGGTTTCCAATATTCAATCGGACAAGTGCACTTAATATATCAGCTGTAAATAATACACTTTGACCCCATGTTGGAGATTTAAAGGGGAAGAAAAGAATACACCCAAATCCTAAGCAGACTGGCACATCTGAAATGCCTGGACCCCCTTGCCCTCTCCTGCCTCTGTGAAAAGGCAAACTTACTTCAAAATGACCCTTTTAGGCCCCTGAGATTAGCCTTTGTCCTGAATGACAACTTTGTTACATGGGACAGACAGGCAAAAGTGCTGTGCAGCTTCGGGTTTGTGCCCATTTCCTTTTCCTTACCGAGATACGGATCTTTTCTTCTCCTCTTACCTTTCTTGCCCTTCCTTTCCTGCTTAACTTTGGCCAGGATAGCTCTTTTTTTTTTTTTTGCATTATCGGTCGATTCTGCTTGTCATCCCCACTTGATGGGAAGGAAATATATCTACTCCATACATTTAAGATTGGAGATGCGCTACTCGGGCACACGCGCGTCCTTCACAGAAGGATTTCTTTTTCCACACTTTGCCCAGAAAAAAATAAAAAATAAACATCCATTCAACTCTACTGTTTTAGGTATAAAAACTATCAGCAAATACTGTTGGGTATTCTCCTTTCCATCATAGTCTCTAAAACCAACCAATCAGATGGGAGAGGAATAAACTTCATTATCTCCTCTACCATCCTTAATCGTGTTCTCCTGGGCATCCTTAAAACAGGTGAATTGCCCAGGGACTTGAACCAACATACTTTGTCTCGTCTTCATCTAAACGGGGAAAATAGGGTGGCAGACAGCTAATAATCCTTCATTCAGTTGCCTCTTGCCCATTAGGTAACATCCAATACGATAAATAAAATAACAAATAGCCATCCATCTACTGGTTTGCAGGGGACGGGGAGAAATGATTAATGAAACCGCTTTATGGGACGATTACTTTATCACCATGGAAACTGTGTTGGTATCTTCTTTGAGGCCCATCAACAGCAATCTTGCTTTGAACTTCCAAAGGTGCCTCTGGTGAACCTCTTGGTTGGATGCCAAAGGAAATTCTGCAACTGCCCAAGCGAAGAAGATTCTGTAGAGGGCGGTGCCCTCATAAGGAAGAAAGACTCCTGCTTCCAACTGGTGGTGTCACACCCAGGTTCTCTACAGGACTGCTTCTACCCTTAGCTGCCAACATATTTAGAAGCGGTACACTTCCATCCAGCCTGATCTCCATTTGCAGGGAACCGCGAAGGCCTCTGCACCAGTCAGCGTTGGAATGGAAGGGCCGGTTATATGTTAGAAAGGGCCAGCCACAAAGGGCTTTGTCCTGCTGGCAAGAAGCCCGGCTCGACGTGAACATAAAGGCTGTCCCATCTTACATCAGAAGTAAGTGAGGTTCTTGACGAGTCCCAATTCAAGCATCTGTTTTATTGCTAATGCCTCGTGGGAGACATTGTGCCCTGAAGACTGTGGAGCAAGATAAGAGAAAACCTATTAGTAGAAGCAGCAGGTTGGGATGTTTCCCCCACTCCCCATGTGTCATGCTAACACATAAACCAGCACATCATCAATTAACTCTTTGAAATCCTGTAGTTAACAAATTTCAAAAAAGGCAGCCCACTGGATTGTTTTTTTTTTTAAAAAAAAATGGATTTACAATATTGGTACATTCTAAAGCTGTTACCTATAGTTTCTCTAATAGGGATGCGGTGGCTCAGCAGCTAAGATGCTGAGCTTGTCGATCAAAAGGTCGGCAGTTCAGCGGTTCGAATCCCTAGTGCTGCCGCGTAACGGGGTGAGCTCCCGTTACTTGTCCCAGCTTCTGCCAATCTAGCAGTTCGAAAGCCCGTAAAAAAAAATGCAAGTAGAAAAATAGGGGCCAATTTTGGTGGGAAGGTAACAGCATTCCGTGCGCCTTTGGCATTGAGTCATGCCGGTAACATGACCACGGAGACGTCTTCGGACAGCACTGGCTCTTCAACTTAGAAATGGAGATGAGCACCACCCCCTAGAGTTGGGAATGACTAGCACATATGTGCGAGGGGAACCTTTACCTTTATAGTTTCTCTGTTCAGTTAAACTGGGATTGACACTGAGATGTTGGTCATCTCAGGCAAAGGAGCTATGTATGTGGACTAATTGGCCCCCTGACCTATTAAACAGAGATATGAGACCTGAACTGTTTCGGTATGAATAGTTCCCTATCTTCATTCGATTTCATTACTCACAGCCATAGATTTCACCGTAATATGCTCGTAGTAGTGAATACTCTGCTTCTTGTCGTCTGAACTGGGGTATCCAAAGCCGGCAATATCTACCACATCGCAAAAATGCAAGGCAAGGGTGATAGCCACTAATCCTGTCGTTGGTTTCTAGAGTAAAAGACGTGTGATAATTGAGACTTCCATACATGGCAGTCTGGCTTCACTTAAGACTTTAGAACATATGTTCCACAGGTAGTCAACAGTTCATTTAGTTCAAAGTTACAATGGCACTGAAATAAGTGACTTACGTCTGTTTTTCATATTTATGACTGACTGTTGCAGCATTCCCATGGGCAAATGATCAAAATTCAGACGCTTGGCGTCATATTTATGACAGTTGCAGTGTCCCGGGATCCCCTTTTACGACCTTTTGACAAGCAAAGCCCAATTCACTTAACAACCATTTTACTAACTTAACCACTGCAGAGATTCACTTAAGAACTGTACAACAAGAAATGTTATAGAATGAGGCAAAGCTCATTTAACAAATGTCCCACTTAGCAACAGAAATTTTAGATTCAATTATGGCTGTAAGTTGAGGAGTACCTGTATTAGCTCCACATGGTTCTATCAACAGATAGCAATAGCAATAGCACTTAGTCTTATATACCACTTCACAGTGCTTTTACAGCCCCTCTGTAAGTGGTTTACAGAGTCAGCCTATTGCCCCCAACAATCTGGGTCCTCATTTTACCCACCTCGGAAGGATGGAAGGCTGAGTCAACCTTGAGCCTGGTGGGATTCGATCTGCCAAATTGCAGGCAGCCGGCAGTCAGCAGAAGTAGCCTGCAGTACTGCACTCTAACCACTGCGCCACCAGGGCTCATATAAGGCTCAGGTAGAAGCTTAGGTCAACAAGATTCATAAAAGAAAAATTCCACCTTGATCCAAAATTTACATTTTGTCTACTAAGATATGAATAATGCTACTGGAATGGAGTAATTGTGGTAGTAACCCCAGTCAAGTTGTCCAGTGAAGGGCAAAATTGATTATTTTTATTAGAAACATGCATAAAGCAGCCTTCAATTCATTAATTGTCCTTTTTTAAAGGGCAATGGTCAATATTTATAACAATATCCGGCTTTTTCTTTTCAGATCAATCTTAGGAAGTAGCGTGAGAGACGGTGACTAATACAAGTTTGTCCAGTAAATATTGTGGCTACACAGAGACGTTAATCTCCCTGAATCTCTTTGGATAAAGAAAAGCTGATCCTAGCAACCTAACCCAAATTAAATATTTGCTTAAGTTTAATATCATTTTGCTTCTGTTTATTTGTAGGAGAAATGACTAAGCGTGGCATGAAAAGTCTACATTTTGGCCTTGAAATGTTTTCCTTAAGTCTTACTTTATTCTCAAAGAGATATTTCTCATTTTTAACCAGGAGTTCAAGAAGTAACTTCTATAGAAACATTACAGATGATTCATTTGTTTTTTTAAAAAATGAAATGAATAGATGGATTATCAAGATCTCTTTTCACAGCCCAGTTACAAAATCTTGAAGACAATGTACAGTAGTTATGTAACATCTGGCAGAAGAGTTCCTTGTAAACGTTTAAGCTTCAGTCATGGAAATTATCTGACAGGAGGTCACGTTCATGAAAAAATAAAAAAATGACGAAGTGAGAGGAGGGAGCAATCCTAAGTTTTTCAAGCAAGGGATAAAAGGGGAATAACCACAGCTTGGCAAACCTATGCAGAATTGCAATCTAGAAGAAAAGAAAGAAAAAAACCAAAAACATTGTGCCCCAAAAGCCAAGGTTTTCTTTTCAAATAAGGATGAATCAAATCTGAAATTCTTTTTTTAGGGAATGCATGATGGTAATAAAACAGGTCACCCCATGACCGACCTGGTTTCACAATCTTTTTTACAGCATCTGTTAAGCGAACGCTGCAGTCATTAAACAAAACACTTGTACGTTATTGGGCCGGTTTTGATGAAAACTGAAAGCAAATGCTGTTTTTTGGCAAAAACTTCATAAAATACAGTCGTTTGCTTCGAGAAACAGATGGGGAATTCCACAAATGAAAGCTTCTCTACAAAACAGCTCTTCATATCGAAGTACCAGCGATGATGAAGAACCCAAAGATGCTTGTTCAAAAGGTGATGGGACTTTGTTCTTTCCTTGAAGATGTTTCACTCCTCATCCAAGAAGCTTCTTCAGTTCTACTGAAGAAGCTTCTTGGATGAGAAGCTAAACGTCTTCAAGGAAAAATTAAGTGCCATCACCTTTTGAAAAACGGAGTTTCTCAGTCATCCAAGACATGAAAAGTGTTTTCTTCAAAAGGCAGAGGGAACTTGTTTTTCCTTGAAGATGTTTCCCTTCTCATCCAAGAAGCATCCTCAGATCATTATTCAAATGACTGAGAACCTCCATAAACTTGGATGACTGAGAATCTCCATAGACATTAAACCAAAAGACTTCTTTGGCCAGCCAACTGTGCACACAGGTATCTGGTGGACTTTTCCTCCTCCTCAAAGCTTCTGTGGAGATGTAAAGTCTAGATATATGATGCACAGAGATAACCAAGGAGAATGAGCAGTTTATGGAAGAGAGCTTAATCCAAGCTAGCCACATACGTGTGGAAGGATTGCACATATACAGGGTGCTATTGCTATCTTGGCATCTTGGTATCAATATCAGGGTGCTATTGCTATCTTGGGCTCCAAGATCACCACAGATGGGGACTGCAGCCAAGAAATTAAAATATGCTTGCTCCTAGGGAGGAAAGCTATGGCAAATCTAGACAGCAAACTAAAAAGCAGAGACATCACCCTGCCAACAAAAGTGCGATGGTTTTCCCAGTTGCAATGTATGGCTGTGAAAGTTGGACCATAAGGAAGTCTGAGCGCCAAAGAATGGAGGCCTTTGAACTCTGGTGCCTGAGAAGACTCCTCCGAGTCCCTTGGACTGCAAGGCGATCAAACCGGTCACTCCTAGAGGAGATCAACCCTGACTGCTCTTTAGAAGGCCAGGTCCTGAAGATGAAACTCAAATACTTTGGCCACCTAATGAGAAGAAAGGACTCACTGGAGAAGAGCCTAATGCTGGGAAAGATTGAGGGCAAAAGAAGAAGGGAATGGCAGAGGATGAGGTGGCTGGATGGAGTCACTGAAGCAGTAGGTGTGAGCTTAAATGGACTCCAGAGGATGGTAGAGGACAGGAAGGCCTGGAGGAACATTGTCCATGGGGTCACGATGGGTAGGACACGATTTCGCAACTAACAACAACAAATTGCTATCCTGAACCAATCTGCTACTCCTTTTTACTACTAGTGTAAAGTTGTGAAGATTCTTGAAATTCAATCAAAAGTCATCCACATCAGGAAGATATGTGAACCGGACTTCCGGTTTCCTCGTCTTCGGCGACGACGGTGCCTTTTTAAGCACCGCCAGCCCAGCCGCTCGTAGAGCCGCTTCTCGATCGTGAAGCGGCTTGAAAGCTTCAAAATCCTTAGGATTCTTGAAGAAGAGGCAGCAGGGTACAGGTCGAGCCCCTGCAACCCCCCCAGGGAATTGTTTCTGGGGAGGAAACAGGCGCGGCTCCCTCCCAACCTGCTGAGACTCTGGGCGGCGTGGGACGTCTCTGCTTTCGCAGAACAAGCCGGCTGCAGGAAACTTCAAAAGAGAAAGGAAACAACCCAAACAAGCAGCCGAAATCTACTTGAACCCTGAAATTCTGAACTGCAAGTATTAGCATTTTGCTGATCTTTTATATTGAAGGGAAAACTTCTGAATGAGTGAAAGTGACTGGAAAAAATATGGCGCTCAGCATTAGAGTAAATGAATCAGCGAGTGTGGATTGGTGAAGTCATCTTGCTTTGTTACAAAGTTAATAAGTTGCTACAAAGTTGCTCCGGCTGTAACAGGAACAAGAGGAAAATCTCTCCCTTTTACTTGACTTTGCTGCATTACAGTTTTGCCCTGATTAAATCTGGGGGACCTTTTTAGAAGGCTTTGTGGAGGTGGCAGAAGAAGCGGAACCTCCCTCTTTAGAAAAGCTAGCCTACGTGGCAGGATGGCTTCAAAGAAGCAGGAAGGCAAAACAAGGGGGGGATCCCCCACACACAAACAGGACATGCAGTCACAAGCTCAGAAAAAAGATTTTGATATGGGAGATTTAAAAGAATTTATTTCAAAAATCCTGGATGACAAATTTCAAAAAGCTCAACAGGAAATAGATGATAAAATAAATAAAATAGATGATAAAATCCAAAAGTCTCAACAGGAAATTATGCAGGAAATGCAGCAGAACCAAAAGAAGGTGACCAAAAAAATAACAGATGTGGCGTCTGGCCTGGCAGGATTTATTATGAAAGTTGAGTCAAAAGTGGATGAATTTAAATCAGAAGTTAATGCTAAGATGAAAAATAATGATCATAAATTTTTTGATGTTGATGATAAGATGCAGAGAGTTGAGAACGAGATTGTCATGATGCAATTCCGGGCAATGGAATTTGCTATACGGCTTCGAGGAATTAGAGAAGAGGAGAGACAAGATTTGAGAGAGGTCTGTGCTGAAGCCCTAGCTGTGATCTTAAAAATTAATCCTGATATGGTTTTCTGTAAAATAGACAAAATTTACAGAGTCAATTCTTGGGTGGCCAGACAAAGACAATTGCCTAGAGATGTGGTCATATATTTTACAGACAGAGCAATAAGAAATGATATCCTGCAAAAATCTTTTCTTACTTCTGTGCAAGTGGGCGGATCGAAGATCACAGTTTACAAGGAGCTTCCACCTAAGATGTTGAAATCCAGAAAAGACTTTGGCTTTCTTGTTAAAGAATTGCAGAATAATCAGATCCCATTTCGTTGGGACGCTCCAACTGGCATAATTTTGAGATATAAGGGAGAGAAACACCGTTTGAATACTGTGGAGAAGGCGGAGCAATTTTATACTGATATCTTTAAAGAAAGAACACCATCCCCACGTACATCTACAGTTTTGGAGATTAAGGAGAGTGATAAGAAGCAACTTCAAGAACCGCAACAACAATCTAAGCAGGAATCAGAGGAGTTGAAGGGCGCTGAAGGAGGTTTCCTGGATGAGCCTTTGCTGGAACCGTCTCCAATCTTGGAGCCGGCTTGGATGGCTGAAGTCAAGGACCAGCGTATAACCCGAGCAAAATCCAAGCAACTTAAAGAAAAGTTACAGCAGGAAAGACAAGATGAAAAGACTGGGGCCGTGGGGAAGGCAGGACAGAAGATTTCGGATGAAATCCGATTATTCTGTTCTCTGCTCCAGAAAGAGAATAATGATGATTAAATGTTTATCTTGGAATGTGAATGGGTTGAATGCAACACAGAAAAGGAAGAAAGTATTTGCATATTTAAAACAACATAATAATGATATAATCTGTCTACAAGAAACGCATATTACAGTTCAAGATCAAAACTATTTGAAAAATTCCAAATTAGGAACATATTTTATATCTTCAACTAACCAAAAAAAGAATGGTGTGGTTATTTATGTAAATAAAAAATTAACAGCCAAACTTATAGAAGCTGATCAAGATGGCAGGTTTGTAGCAATTGAATTACTTTCTGCTAATAGTCAAATTCTTTTGATAGGAATTTATGCTCCTAATCAACAACAGGACTATTTTTATAAAATGCTACATACTAAAATACTACAATGGGATTATAGATCTATTTTAATTATGGGAGATTGGAATGGAGTAATTGATTCTAAATTAGATAAAAAGACTTTGGCGAAGTCAAGGATTAGATTACCACAGACCTTTTTTGATATGAAAGAAGACTTGGAATTAAAAGATATTTGGAGAATACATAACCCAAAAGAACTGGATTATACTTTCTTTTCTGATAGACATAGATCCTTCTCTAGGATTGATTTCATTTTGTTGTCAGATGACTTACTTGTTAGGACAAAAAGAACAAAGATTCTGCCAAGAACTTTGACTGATCATAGCCCAGTGTGGATAGAAATTGAGACATGCAAGACTGAGAGACGCTCTTGGAGATTAAATGAAAACTTGTTCAGATATGAAAAAAATATAATAGAACTTAAAAAGTATTTGAAAGAGTTTTTTGAAATGAATTTGAATAAAGGCACCCCAATGGAAATTGTGTGGGACGCAAGCAAAGCTTACATGAGAGGGGTGCTTATTCATATGAACTCTAAACATAGATTGACCCGACAAAAGAAAAGACTTGAATTGGAAGCAGAAATAAAGAACAAAGAACAGTTACTTATCAAAAACCCAACAGATGAAAGAATACGTGGTGTCATAAAACTTTTGAAAGATCAATTCCAAATGCTTATAGCGGAACAAGTTGCAACAAATCTACAATACGCGAAGCATAACACATTCTGCAACGCCAATAAACCGGGCAGGTGGTTGGCCTACACATTGAGGAAGAAACAGAGTATACGGACTATTGATAGTATTGATATCGGAGGGAAAGAAGTTTTCCAACAGAAATTAATAAAAGAAGCCTTTCTTGAATATTACACTAAACTATATGCCAGAGAGGAGGTGCAGAATGGACTTATAGAAAAATACTTAGACAATAAAAGAGTTACAAAAATTACTGAGCAACAAAAGGAAAGAATGAACTATCCTATAACAGAGGAGGAGATAATAGCAGCAATAAAACAATTAAAAACAGCTAAAGCTCCTGGAACGGATGGTCTGACTGCAGTGTACTATAAAACTTTGCAGGCAGAAATGGTGGAACAACTTAGAGACTTATTTTGTAATATACAACAAGGGGGAAAAGTACCCCCATCATGGACTACAGCTTATATTTCTTTGATACCAAAAGAACAAGGTGGTCCCAAAAAACCAGAGAATTACAGACCAATATCTCTTTTGAATACGGATTATAAAATTTATGCAAAAGTACTAGCCAACAGATTGATGCCAGTAATTCAAAAGGTGATTCATGATGATCAAGCGGGATTTATTGAGGGTAGGCACATGAATGACAATGTAAGGCAAGTAATAGATTTATTGGAATATCTTGAGAAGAATAAACAGATCCCTGCAGTGCTGGTTTTTCTGGATGCAGAGAAGGCCTTTGATAAAGTGGACTGGAATTTTCTACTCAAGACTTTAAAAAGGATGGGCTTTGGGGACCAATTTATTCAGGCGGTTTCAGCAATTTATCAAGATCAAAAGGCACAGTTTATTATTAATGGAAGTTTGACAACAGAGTTTAAAATCGAAAAAGGAACAAGACAGGGATGTCCGTTGTCCCCATTGTTGTTTATTTTAACACTAGAAGTCTTGTTAAACACAATAAGGGACTCTAATACCTTGAAAGGTATAATGATAAGGCAAGAGGATTACAGAATAAAGGCATTTGCAGATGATCTGGTTGTTACCCTAACACAGCCAATGGAATCAATAATCCAGATGAAGCACATTATACAAGACTATGGTAAAGTTTCAGGTTTTAGATTGAACCAGAAAAAAACTAAGATGGTAGTCAAAAATATGACACAAGATCGTAAACATGAGCTTGAAAGGAGGGCAGGTTTTGAGATTGTACCAAAGGTAAAATATCTAGGAGTTCAGGTTGCAGAATCAAATATGAAATTGTTTCAAAATAATTATGAGGTGTTGTGGCGAGAGGTGCAAAAAGATATGGAGACTTGGAAAAAACTGCAGCTGTCTTTACTTGGAAGAATAGCAGCAGTTAAGATGAATATTTTGCCAAGATTTCTTTTTTTGTTTCAAATGATTCCGGTGCTCAAAAATGATAAACAACTAAAAGTATGGCAAACTGGAGTGAACAAGTTTGTCTGGAACGAGAAAAAACCAAGAGTAAAATTGAAAATTATGCAAGATGTTCCAGAAAGGGGAGGTCTCAAACTTCCAAACCTACAGTTATATTATGATGCAGCAGCTTTGACTTTAGCAAGCGATTGGTTTGGAGGAAAAAAAACTGGAATATTAAATGCAGAAAGTTTTGATTTGGAACTTGGATGGCACGCCTACTTATTTTATGATAGTAAAGTGGATAAAGTATTCAAAAGCCATATACTTAGAGATTCTTTGTTGAGAGTTTGGAAGAAGCACCGAATCAATTGGGATTATAAAATACCGCTATGGCTGGATCTTGGTCATACTTTGTGGAATACAAATATAATGTCACTCGGGGGGTTTTTATATAAAGAGGTTCTTTTTACAGATGCTGGTAGATGGCAGCTGAAGACTTTACAGACATTGTTGGCTGAAGGGATTAATCTAACTTGGTTACAATATAATCAATTGCAATCGAGATGGAAAGAGGACCAAAAAACTGGTATTATGGAGTATGAGGAAGAATTGGTCAGACATATAAAAGAGAAAGGCCCAATGCATATTAAAAGACTTTATAATGTTCTGTTAGAAAGGGATTCAGAAACTGAACTAGTTAAAGATTGTATGATTAAGTGGGCACAAAATTTTGAGGAACCAGTGATGTTGGAAACATGGGAAAAAATTTGGGTTCAGAATGTTAAATTTACACAGTCGCAGAATTTGAGGGAAAATTTTTATAAAATGTTTTACAGATGGCATTTAGACCCCAAAAAATTGTCGTGTATGTACCCTAATGTGCAGCCTAAATGTTGGAGATGTGATTGTCTAGATGCTACATATTATCACGTTTGGTGGACCTGTAAGAAAGTTAAGGCCTTTTGGATAAAAATTTGGTGGGTCATGCAGAATGTTTTGAAGAAAAAAATTCAATTTTCTCCACAATTGTTTTTATTGGGTATAGCTAAGGGTTTTACATTGGGTGAAACGAAACTGATATTGCATATGATAACAGCAGCAAGATTGTTGATAGGTAAATACTGGAAAAATGAAGCGCTGCCTACGATCGAGGAATGGACTTTGAAGATGGCCAGTTTCGCAGAGATGGCGAAGATTTCAGCATATCTAAAAGATTGTTCACAAGAGACTTATGAATGGGAATGGAAGAGGTGGATAGATTATGTTCAGAACAAATATCAAACTAGGAAGTATCAAATAGCTTTTATTTGAGAATGTTATATTAAGATAGAAATATTTTAAGGTAAAGAGGATGAAAAATTTATTTCAAAATGTTATATTAAGATAGAAATATTTTAAGGTAATGAAGATGAAAATTTTTAAGGGGGACGGAGGGGTTCAAGTTTTATATACAAATGAGGGTTTTTCCTTCTACTTGATATGAGTATACTGTGTGGAAGTCTGGGGGAGAGGGGAGGGTTAGGGTGGGTTAGGGAGGTTGGGAAGTTTGGGGTGGGATGAGGGGGGGGAAAAGGGGTGAAAATGTAATTGTAAAACTTTTGCAATAAGAAAAAGGAAGATATGTGAACCCAAGCTATCCAGATGATTAAAAAAATGCAATACAGGTAGTCCTTGCCTTACAGCTGGCTTAATTATTGTTCAAAGTTACAACAGCCCGCCCCAGAGCTACTTATGACCTATTTTTAAAGTTATGTCAGTTGCACACACCCACACCGTGGTCGTGTGATTGGCAACTGGCTCATCTTTACAGCCATTTACAGTGTGCTAATCAAAATTTGCAATTAGTTCTTGTTATGATTACGGTGTTTACTTTTGGTTTCTGGCACAAAAAAACCCCCCACACCTGTCAGGGAAAATGGGTTCATTTAACCATCAAATTTGCTTTATAACTGTCACGTTTCCTTTAGCAGCAGCAACAAACATCCCTTGCTTTAACAACGGCCCCAAAAAGAAATTTAAAAAATCTGGTCCAGTTACATGATCACCTAATTTAGATCTGCCATGACTTATGACTATAAATCAGGGCTCAATTATGGTCATAAATCAAGGATTATCTGTAATTCCACAACTTTGAGATATTCCCAATTTTAAGTGTCTATGGGAAAAAAACCAAAGTCTAGTTGCCCTTTGGGATCCCAATTTTAAGAATATCCAAAAGCGACAAAAAGACTGTTGGCTTCAAACCATCCCTTAGTTGCATACACAGGCCTCTAATTCTCTTCCCCCCCTCTCTCTCCCTCCCTCCCTCCCTCCTTCCCTCTCCCTCCTTCCTCCTCCCTCCCCTCCCTTCCTCTCTCTCTCCCTCTCCCTCCTTCCCCCTCCCTCTCTCTCCCTCTCCCTCCTTCCCTCTCTCCCTCCCCCCGCTCTCTCTCTCTCCCTTCCTCGCTCTTTCCCTCTCCCTCCTCCCTCCTTCCCTCTCCCTCCTTCCTCCTCCCTCCCTCTCTCTCCCTCTCCCTCCTTCCCCCTCCCTCTCTCTCCCTCCTTCCCTCTCTCCCTCTCTCCCTTCCTCGCTCTTTCCCTCTCCCTCCTTCCTCCTCCCTCCTTCCCTCTCCCTCTCCCTCCTTCCTCACCCTCCCTCCCTCTCTCTCTTTCTCCCTCTTCCTCCCTCCCTCTCTCCCCCCCTTTTCCCTCTCCTACCCACACACGCACATATGCTTATCTCTCTTACCTCTCTAAGCTTCCACAAGTGTTTCATTGGAAGCTTAAGCACTTTAGCAGCTGCAACCTCCATAAAATACGGGTTCAGAATTCGTACTTGCTTGGGATTTGCATTCCAAATTAAGGGAGGCTGTTTCCAGAAACCCTTCCGAATCTGGAGACAAAGCAAATACAGAGAAATTAGTCACACACACTTTATTTTCAAATGCAACATCAAAGCATAGAGTCTAACCTGGTTAAATAGAGAGAGAGAGAAAAGAAAAGTAATGCCGAAAAGACTGCAGGGAGTCATTTTACAACCCCAATGGAGCCCAAAATTTATGTTGCTAAGTGAGACTCATTTGTTAAGCGAGTTTTGTCCCCGTTTTACTACTTTTCTTGCCACGTTGGTTAAGTGAATCACTGCAGCTCTTAAGTTAGTAACATGGTTGTTAAGTGAATCTGGCTTCCCCATTGACTTTGCTTGTTAGAAGGCTGCAAAAGGGGATCGCCTGGGCACCGCAGCCGTCATAAACGCGAGTCAGTTGTCAAGCATCCAAATGCAAATCACGCGACCATGGGTCACTGCAACCGTCATAAATATGAACCAGTTGCCAAGCAACCTAAATCATGTGACCGTGGGGATGGCTGCGGTGGTCATATGTGTGAAAAATGGTCATAAGTCACTTTTTTCAGTGCTGTCGTAACTTCAAACTGTCACTGTTGGATGCTTATCCTAATGTTGGGTATATAATATATAGAAAACTATGTTCTGTAACTTTAACTGCTACAAGATGACTAATTGATTAATTGGCTAAGCAGACATAAAAGAAGGCAGAAAGTTCATTCACTTCTGCTCCTGCTATTAGAAAGCTGAACTGCCAAAGGGAACTGTGTCTGTATTACTGAAGAGAACTGGAATTGTAAGCAAACTATGTTTTTGTGTTGAACCGTGATTGTTTGAAGAAGTGTTATCTTTGTTTTAAGAAGCCAAGTTTGTTTTTTACTACAAATAAAGACTGTTTATTTTTCTTACAACATTCAGGGTCTGTGAGTATCTGTGTGTTTTGCTAAGCAACGTATCTATTCGCTATCTGGTCCGTTGCACCACTTTGCAGAGGTCAGTTTTACCCTCAACAGTCACTAAGCGAACTCTTGTCAGTTGAGGACTAACTGTACTTCTCCAATTTTAGGAGAAGCGTTTGGTGTTTCATTTGGACATTTGATGTTTGCTTTCTGATGTTCTCTGCTGTTTCTTACCGCTCGGCATTAAAATTGCTCAAAACACCACCAAATGAACATCTACTGACTGGTATTGTGATGTTGTGTTAACCAGGGGTGGGTTCTAGTTACTTTACTACCGGTTCACAATGGGGCCACTTGCGCATTCGCTCATGTGTGTGCTCTTTTGCGCATGCGCAGAAGCGTTCTGATGACGTCGGGGTCGGTGGGTGGAGCCTCCTGCCAGTTTTACTACTGGTTCTATAGAACCGGTGTAAACTGGGGGCAACCCACCAATGGTGTTAACCCTCCAAAGTGGACCAAACGGGAAACCCAAAAACAGAGCCTTGGTAGTACAGTGGTCTAAAGCACTGTTATTAACATCTACTGCTTGCAATTACTGCAAGTTCAAATCTCACCAGGCTCAAGGTTGACTCAGCCTTCCATCCTTTCTAAGGTAGGTTAAATGAGGACCCAGTTTGTGGGGGCAATAAGCTGACTTTGTATAAATATACAAAAGTATGAAGGCTATTGCTTAACGCATTGTAAGCCTCCCTGAGTCTCCGGAGAAGGGCGGCATATAAATCAAATTAAAAAACAACAACAACAATATGCAAGCTAAAATTACTTTTATTATAAGGCAGGGGTGAAATGCTCCCGATTTGGATCGGATCGCCCAATCCGGTAGCGATGGAGGCGGGTGGTTCGGAGAACCGGTAGCAAAACTCCCTGCCCCCACCCCACATTGCCCAGCTGAGCCACACAATCATCAGAGGCTTTTTTTTTTATTTTTAAAAGCATTTTTTCTACAACCTCTTTGGCCGAAAAAATGCTTTTAAAAGTAAAAAAAAAAAAGGCCTCTGATGTTCGTGCGGCTCAGCTGGGATCATCAGAGGCTTTTCAAAGCATTTTTTCTCCAACCTCTTCAGCTGAAGAAGTTATAGAAAAAAGGTTTTTAAAAAGAAAAAAAGCCTCTGCCAATCAGGCAAGTCAGCTGGGATCGTCAGAGGCTTTAAAAGCATTTTAAAAAGCATTTTAGCATTTCAGCCAAAGAGGTTGTAGAAAAAAATGGTTTTAAAAGTTAAAAAAAAAAAAAGGTGGCCACGCCCACTCAGTCATATTAATCCCACCACCACCAAGCCATGCTCACAGAACCAATAGTAACAAATTTTACATTTTACCACTGTTATAAGGTGATATAGAAACAGGATTTGCAACTTTGAATATACCTCTCTCCTATTTCTCTTTACCGGTAGTTCTCGACAAAGTCTGTCCATCACAATCATAAATTGTGACGGTTATAAAACAGGTCACCCCATGGCCGACCTGGTTTTACCACCTTTCTTACAGCATCTGTTAAGCGAACGTCGCAGTCATTAAGTGAGCCACTGGTTCGCTATGGGCAGAGGTGGGTTTCACATAATTTTACCACTGGTTCGCCGCACACCGAAAATTGAGTGCACGTGCGAACCGGCTGAATACGACCTCTGGCTATGGGCCAGTTTTGCTGAAAATTGGAAGAAAATGCTAGGTTTTTTTTTTTGACAAAAACTTCATAAAATGCAGTCATGTGACTGGAAGGCCCTGCAAAAAAGCAGTAAATATGGGCCAGCCTACAAGCGTCTGACATTCAGTCATGTAACCGTGAGGGGAGGGGCAGCTGCCGAAACTTCAGAACCAGGTTGTAAGGAGCTCCAGGGAACTCTCTTGTAACTTCAAATGGTCACTAAGCAACCAGTCGTAAATTGAGGAAAACCTCTATCTTGATGAAAAGCAGGGTAGGTCTTAACTGAAAGCATTCTCTAATTTCCTTTCTGTCTTGGACTCGGATTTCTTTTATTTGACAATTATCTTTATTTGGCAGCTCTTCTTCCTATTCCTCGAGGTTATTCCTTCTGCCTTCTCCAATCGCACAAGGGCTTGGTGAAGCAATGTTGTTTCTATCATTCTAACAATGGATGGAGACTAATCAAGGAGAGAAGCAACCTGGAATTCAGGAGTCACTTCCTAACAGTGAGGACAATTAACCAGTGGAATAGAAGTTGCCTTCAGAGTTTTTGGGTGCTTCATCACTGGAGGTTTTGAAGAAGAGACTGGATAGTCACTTGTCTGAAATGGTATAGGGTCTCCAGCTTGAGCAGGGGGCTGGACTAGAAGACCTCCAAGATCCCTTCCAGATTCTGATTCTGATCGATGAGCAAGGAAATTAGATAAAGAAAATAGATCTCGTCCACATCTAGCAAATTTGAGCTTGGTTACGCAAGACCAAAATCGGGGGTCCCACGTTCAACCCCACAAACAAATCAGTATTTGTAACATATCACTCTGCTTCAGTGGTTGGAAGAAAAGAGCTTCCAAATCAGCGTTTTCTTAGGCAAGTGGATCCTTTCCCACAATTAAATACAACAAAGAAAAGCTAACTGCTCACTCTCTTCTTGTCATGGAGAATTGTCTCCATCCACATAAAATCCATGGGTTTGAATGCCACTAACACCAGCAACGTGTTCGGATTGTTGTCGGTCTGTGGATTGAAGTGTGCTGACTCGGGGTAGAAAAGACGCATGGTGGTTTTGGTGCCCACGTCCCGCTCGTAACCGTGGACTGGCGCATTGTTCAGCCTGCAGAGAGGAAGAGAAAATGAGACATGCAATGACAGGGAAGTCATCATATGGGCATGGATTCATTTATGAGGGCACAGATTGTTGGGGGCAAGTGGCTGACTCTGTAAACCGCTTAGAGAATGATGTAAAGGGGTATATAAGTCTAAGTGCTATTGCTATTGCTATTGCTATTCCTTCCTTTCTTTCCTTCCTTCCTTCCTTCCTTCCTTCCTTCCTTTCTTCCTTCCTTCCATCCATCCATCCATCCATCCATCCATCCATTAATGGTGCACAGTGGTTAGAATGCAGTATTGCAAGCTAACTCTGCTGACTGCCAGGAGTTCGATCCTGACTAGCTCAAGATTATTCAGCCTTCCATCCTTCTGAGGTGGGTAAAATGAGGGCCCAGATTGTTGGGGACAAGAGGATGACTCTGTAAACTGCTTAGAGAGGGCTGTAAAGCACTGTGAAGCGGTATATAAGTTTCAGTGCTATTGCTATTGCTATTGCTATTCCTTCCTTTCTTTCCTTCCTTCCTTCCTTCCTTCCTTCCTTCCTTCCTTCCTTCCATCCATCCATCCATCCATCCATCCATCCATGGTGCACAGTGGTTAGAATGCAGGCTAACTCTGCTGACTGGCTCAAGATTATTCAGCCTTCCATCCTTCCAAGGTCAATAAAATGAGGGCCCAGATTGTTGGGGGCAAGAGGCTGACTCTGTAAACTGCTTAGAGAGGGCTGTAAAGCACTGTCAAGTGGTATATAAGCACTTAGCTATTGCTACTAGGAAATATTCCAGCTATAGGAAACTGATGGCAGAACAGTGGCCACTGGTCAGCTGGGCGGGGCACATGGAACATGAGAACAGACCAAGTTTTTTCTTCAAGAACTGGTTCAGTAATATATATTTTCTTTAAAAAAAATACAGTTCTCGACTTATGACCACAACTAAGCCCAAAATTTCCATTGCTAAGCGAAACAGTTGTTAAATGAGTTTTGCCCCATTTTACGACCTTTCTTGACACCGTTGTTAAGTGAATCACTGCAGTTGATAAGTTAGTAACCCGGTTGTTAAGTGAATCTGGCTTCCCCATTGACAGTCCTTGTCAGAAGGTTGTAAAAGGGGATCCCATGACCTTGGGACCCAGCAATGGTCATAAATGTGAACCAATTGCTAAGCATCCAAATTTTGATCACGTGACAGGGATGGCTGCAACGGTTGTAAGTGTGAAAAACAGCCAAAAGTCACTTTTTTCAGTGCCGTTGTAACTTTGAACGGTCACTAAATGAACTGTTGTAAATCGAGAACTATCTGTACATGCCAATTGCCAAGGTCTGAATGTGGACCAAGTGACCCTGGGGATGCTGCAATCATACATCACTTCTTTTTTTCAGTGCCGTTGTAAGTTCGAGCAGTCACTAAACAAATGGTTGTAAGTCAAGGACTACCTGAATGGTGGCAGAAACAGCATCCCAGCATCAGGTATACCAACGTGGAAACCAAAGATATGCCCTAATATGGTCTGGCCTACGTTTTTCCCCTGATGACTAATTTTCTGGCCCACTCTGATATACATGGAAATCATCTTCTTTTAATGCTCCCAGAATCCCTTGCAGGGTGGAGTTTGGGCAACTGAATGGAGCTGAGTGTTTACTGGCCGGATGCCCTTCCTGTCGCCAATGTGGAGTTTTGTTCAGCAGATATATTCTCATTGTGCTCAGAGAGAGAAATATCTGCCTCTACCTAGGATCAAACTCACAGCCTCCTGATTGTGAGGCGAGAGCTCCACATCTAGGTCACCACCGCACCACTCTGATATACATGGAAATGTCCCAGACAAACATCAGTCCCCTCTGCTTCTCAGTACCTGATCACAATATCGTATTTGTTGATGACTTCTCCGATGGAGCTGTTTCTCAACCGATAACCGTTCCCAACTACTGCACACCGCCGGCACTTCAATCTGCAAGACAGGCAAAGAGGACTTTTAAGGCACTGCACAAAGACATCACACTGTTACAACTCACAGCCTTCACTGCCTAGGGCTCTTCTATGCAGCGATGCTATCCTCTCAGAGAATATGGCTCTAGATAGATAGTCCTCGGGTTACGACAGCAATTGGGACTGGGATGGCTGTCACTAAGCAGCGCAATCGTAAAAAAAACGATGTCACAGGTTCTTTTAGGCAGCCGAAGCTCCAGAGGGCCAAACATATCCTCTTGGCCCAGGGGTGAAATCCAGCAGGTTGTGACAGGTTCTGGAGAACTGGTAGCGGAAATTTTGAGCAGTTTGGAGAACTGGCAAATACTACCTCTGGCTGGCCTCAGAGTGGGGTGGGAATGGAGATTTTGCAATATCTTTCTCCCAGGAGTGGGGTGGGAATGGGGATTTTGCAGTATCCTTCCCCCATGAGTGGGGTGGGAATGGAGATTTTGCAGTATCCTTCCCCTGCCACACCCACAAGCCATGCCCACCAAGCCATGCCCACAGGACCGGTAGTGAAAAAAAATTGGATTTCACTACTGCCTTGACCTTTAGGCAACCCACACCCAAGAACACAATGGGTGGTAGTCACAATTCCTACACTCACACACACACACGATCCCCATAACTGCTATTATTTACTAGGTTACCACAATGTGTGAGTCCTACAGTTAAAGAACAGTATTTCTGTCTATTAGCCCTAGGCTGCTCTATTTCCACAAAGTAACGGAAGGCATCTCCTCTCTTACTCCTCGAACATCTTCAACACACCTTCAACACACCCCACACCCAAGTATCCCAAAGGTGCTTTTTTTTTTTCAAGAGGCAGCTGGACTTTCTGGTTTTTCTTTGAAGACATTTCGCTTCCCATCCAAGAAGCTTCTTCAGCTCTGACTGGATGGTGGGGAATGGAAGGCCCATCCAAGTCAGAGCTGAAGAAGCTTCTTGGATGGGAAGCGAAACCTCTTCAAAGAAAAATCAGAAAGTCCAACTGCCTCTTGAAAAAAAGCACCTTTGGGACAATCGTGACCTGGATGATTGTGAATCTCCATAGACGCCACACCAAGTGTTTTTCTGCTCGGCTTTTTGTTGCTGCTGGTTGCTGGGCAGCTGGGACGGCCAGGGAGAGGTCTTAAATGGGGCAGGGCACTGTCAGCCCAGAACCTAATTAACTTTCAAGCAGCCTATCCTATTTTGTGCACGACCATATTGCTTAGCAATGATGACCCAAGCCGTTGTCCTAATCTGAAGATGTGCAAATGGGGAAGTATTGAGAATTAATGAACTAATTAGTACTTTATTTGGCTAAGTGTGATTAAACACACAAGAAGTTTTATCCCCAGTGCAGAAACTCTACAGCGTACATGCAAAGCAACAGAATAACAGTAGACATAATAATAACACGGAGCAAAGGATAATGAAGTGGAATGTGGTATAATATAATAATACAAGGAACACAATAAAGATAAAACTACATAAGATAAGATAAGATAAAATAGGATAGGATAAGAAGAAGGGCAAATAATAGTACTACAGCCGGGTTTAAATGGGTTAAAGGCACATAGAGGTTGGACAGCATTGTGCAAATCCCAGGTGAGGAGCAAACAGGTGCCATGGGGAGGGGCAGCGGGAGGAAAGAGAATGGAGCTACAGGTTTCTTACAGGCAAACTCAGAGCCATGAGAAGCTGTTTTAACAAGTGGGTGAAGCCCAGCCATGCAAAAAGCGGAACTGGCTGAAGAAAAACAGCAGAGAGGGGAAATTAAGCAAGAAGTAGAAGGGAATGGATAGAGGTAGTCCTCGAACTTACAACCATTCGTTTAGTGACCGATGTTTCCACGGCACCAAAAGAAGTGACTTAAAACTGGTCATCGCACCTATGAACCCGCATGTGATCTGCACGCTCACACGATCAAAATTTCAGGCACTTGGCAACAGAAATGTATTTACAACGGTTGCAGCGTCACGTGATCGCATGATTCCCGGGATCACATGATCGTGATTTGCAACCTTCCAGATTTGCTTCTGACAAGCAAACTCAATGGGGGAAGCCAGATTTGCTCAACGACCATGTGATGCACTTAACAACTGCAGTGGTTCGCTGAACCACCGTGGCGGAAAAGGGTGGTAAAATCCGGCGTGGCTCACTTAACAACCATGGTGCTTACTAACAGAATCTCTGCTCCCAGTTGTGGTTGTAAGTTGAGAACTACCTTCTTTTAGCAAGCTGTAGTTGAGAAGCCCTCTCAGAGGTCTTCTATGAAAATCAAATTTCCCGATCCTTTAAGGCTATTAGAATAGTTCTTGTATTTGGGTCTGGCTAGTCTAGAGAAAAGAAGAATCAGGGGGGACATGATAGCAGGATTCCAGTATTTGAGGGGCTGCCACAAAGAAGAGGGGCTCAAATTATTCTCCAAAGCACCAGAAGGCAGGACAAGAAACAATGATTGGAAACTGATCAAAGAGAGAAGCAACCTGGAATTAAGCAGAAACTTCCTAACAGTGAGGACGATTTACCAGTGGAACTGCTTGCCTCCAGAAATTGCGGGCACATTGCTCCATCACTGGAGGTTCTTAAGAAGAGACTAGACAGTCACTTGTCTGAAATGGTATTGATCTGTCCCCGTACACACACACACACACACACACACACACACACACACACACAGCCAGCCGAGGGTTAAGGAAACACTTTGGCACACACCCAGGTCCTTATCTCCAACTTTGGCAGCGATTTACACACCGTCTGCCAAGTGCGTTTATTTCCACAGAAAACAGACAGATAACATACTCAGCATCCAAACGTCCAACAACAATAAATATTTCTCTCAGCAGTTCCGGATGAGGCTTTAGTGACTATCCAAGGTTTACTTTGTTCGTCACAAAGATCACTGGCCACCACCCTCTATTATATAGTCTCTGGGGTGTGGTCCAGTGACTCAGTTCTAATCCCTAGCACGCCTCCTGAGCTGCTGCAATCGTTTATCACGCCTTCGGAGGCGTGCGTCCAGGAATGATGTCTCTCCTTCACTCTCATCCGAGCCACCTGTCTCCCTGCTAATCTCCTCTCCCTCGGCCGGCACCTGAGACAGTGCCAGAGGGGAGGGGCCTGGAGAGGGAGGCCTGGCTGACTCCTCTTCCTCATGCTCAGAGCTTTCTTCCTCCGATGGGACAGGCTCAGAGGGCGGGGCCACAACAGGTATAAGGCAGGGATGGCGAACCTTTTCAGCACCGAGTGCCCAAACCGGAACGTGCTTATGTGCGTTCATGCATGTGCGCACTGGAGCCCCGGAAACTCGAGTACCAGCTTGGTGTCTGTGCGCATGCGGGCCAGCTGGTCTTCACGTACGCCACAGCTCTGGAAACCTGAAGACCAGGTGGCCTGCACACACATGCTCACCAGCCAGCTGATCTTCAGGTTTCCGGGGTTCCAGTACAAAGAGATCAGCTGGCTGATGAACATGTGTGCACTGGAAACCAGAGCAGCTGGCGACGGTGTGCTTCCACAAAGAGAAGGCTCTGCATGCCACCTCTGGCATGCGTGCCATAGGTCCACCATCCCAGGTATAGGGTCTCCTGCTTGAACAGGGGGCTGGACTAGAAGACCTCCAAGGTCCCTCCCAGCTCATTGTATTATTCTAAATTCTGAATTTTCAAAATGAAATTGGAAATTTCCAAAGTGCTTAAAACCTAAGAAAGAGAAAAATGGATGAACTGCAGTGGTGGGTTGCCCCCGGTTCCCACTGGTTCTATAGAACCGGTAGTAAAACCGGCGGGAGGCTCCTCCCACCGACCCCGACGTTACCAAAACGCTTCTGCGCTTGCGCAGAAGAGGGTGCGCGCGGGTGGCCTCGCTGCGAACGGTAGTAAAGGTAAGTAGAACCCACCCCTGGTGAACTGGTATTACCTTTGAAAGTTTTCGGGGAGAGAGTAACTTGTGATTGCAAGGAGACGAAGGAGAACATCCTCTGCAGACCAAACAAGAAAGGCAATCAAGAAAGCCATTTAAGTTAATGTTCACATTAGCAATAACAGAAAAGAACGGGACAACTTGCCACAGGCCAAATCACTGCTGCCAATTCACCATGGCCAACTCGTCATGGGACAATTCGCCATGGAAAAATTCAACCACTTTATTTAATTATTTAAAATACAGGTAGTCCTCGACCTTCAACAGTTCATTTAGTGACCGTTCAAAGTTACAACGGTACTGGAAAAAGTGAGTTATGACCGTTTTTCAGTCTTACAGCCTTTGCAGCATTCCCATGGTCACGTGATCCAAATTCAGACACTTGGTAACTCACTCATATTTATGACAGTTGCAGTGTCCCCGGGTTGTGGCAGGGTGCGTGAAAACCTTTTGTGACTTTCTCACAAGCAAAATCAATGGGGAAGCCAGACTCACTTAACAGCGTTTAAATTACTGACTGTTCACTTAACCACGGTGGCAAGATAGGTCGCAAAATGGGACAAAACTCACTTAACGAAGATCTCACATAGCAACAGAAATCTTGGGCTCAATTCTGGTTGTAAGTCGAGGACAACTTGTAATTAACGTTTTATTTTAATTTTTGCCATTCACATTTCATTTTGTCCCTCCTTTTGAATCCTTTCTTTAATGATTTTATTTCACCGTTTTTTTTTGATGTTATGTAACTGTGGTCCTGTGGCGAGTTGGCCGTGGCAAGTTAGCTGTGGTGAGTTGGCCTAGAAACAAAATAACTGAATTCACAGAGAGAGCCTAAAAAAGCCAGAAAGTTCATAGACGGAGTTTATTGATCTAATTCCTTATCCCTGTCAGGAAGCTGCCTCTGGATCTATTTTTATCGTGAAAGTACTTAAATTAATTAATCTGATAAGATTTATTGTCCAGAAACCTAATCTGCCTCTTTGTGAATAAAGTTATTTCTCCCGCTAAATGTTCACACTCTAACAGCTCAACAATCGAGTCCAGATACATACAACATCAAGGTGGCTGGTTATTTAGATTTTAGATTTTCTTTTTTTCTCTTTTTGGAAGACGGAAAACACTTTTCTCTGTCCTGGTTTTGCAACTCTTGCCAATTTTCCCCAATTCTTTTCAAGAAATTTATTTGAACACTGGTAAATTCATAGCCTTGGTGCTTTCATTGCAACAATATCTTCTTTTTTTTGTAATCAATCTTCACACAGCTTATTTAAAACATATTTCCTATACATTTTCCTTCTCAAACTGAGTTCACCAAAAATAGATTTTGTAATGCAGCTATGTATTATTATTTTTAGATGCTTCTCATTTTTCTTTACTTGTTTAATTGTGTACTCATGGTTCTTTCAATGTAGGTTTATATAGGGTCTCCAATATAGCGTTTCCTGCTTGAACAGGGGGTTGGACTAGAAGACCTCTAAGGTCCCTTACAACTTTGTTATTCTGTTATTCAATGTTTCCCTTCACCAAAATGCCCGTCAAACTGGAACGTCTTAAATATTTCTACTGAGAAAACAGTAATGAATATCTCCTTAAACACGTTTTAGTTGACTTTGCTAAAATACAAGTTGAATGTCTGAACATGCTTAGTTTCCCCTTTCTCTGAATGGCATAAATCTCAAGGTATCCTTATCACTTCTGGTCAAAGGTTTGCATTTTACAATTAGGTTTTTCCTGGTAATCAAGCAGCCCAGGATAGCTGCTTCTATATTGTTCCTTTTCTTTAACTTCTGGAAAATGAAAATGCCATCAAGGTAATAAGAATAAATTACATGTCTTTTCTTAACATTTTTTTTTTCTTTCCAAAGGTCTGGTATTTAATTCATTTAAAAAGAGATCTGTGCTACTAAATAATTTAATAAAACATGTTTAAAAGTTCAGCTTTTCAAAACACATTACATGCAGTATTATTGTGAGAAAAATGCTATTTGCCTGTCATTAACAATTGCACTGGAAATTTAAGAGAAACACCAGATAATTCATAAAGCAATAAAGGTAAGACTCCACTGATTAATAAGTAGAATCCAACACATTTTGTAACACAATAGACCAGTGTTTTTCAACCTTGGAAGCTTGAAGATGGGTGGACTTCAACTCCCAGAATCCCCTAGCCAGCAGCGCTGGCTGGGGGATTCTGGGAGTTGGAGTCCACCTATCTTCTTTTTTCTTTTTTTTTAATTAAATTTTATTAGAAGTCCACCTATCTTCAAGCTACCAAGCTTAAGAAACACTGCAATAGACTTTCCATTAAGTGGCTTTTGTATACAATGGCAGTACTGTCTTACACAAAGAGAAACAAAGATTAGGAAATATATACTGTTCCTCTTTTGTATACAAATCCTTGAACTATGTTTAGGTTTTCGAGTTCCTCTTCCTGGACAAGTAAGTAAATTTAATGAATATCTGTCACTTTTGAGTAACCAACTCAGTGATGTAGCTTATATCTCAGACTGGGGAAGCTAGAGATAAAATAATTTCCTTTGTTTTGTTTTCATGGTTGACATCCTAACCAAGAGCAACTTTATAATGGATCCATTCATGTGCAGCAAAAGTTTTATCTCGTGCATTACTATCAACACAGCCTTTTGTCTGTTGGAGCAAAAACCAATGACGTTAAAAGGGTCAGACAGTTGAAATAATTAATATGGAGATTTCTTTTAAATGGATGAACGTGATTGCACTGTAGATAAAAATGGAATTGTTAACACAATCATACAATGGCAAATCACCAAGTTGTACAATTACTTGATTTCACTGAGGGCTGCATCAGGGTTGTTTTTGACCTGATTTTGGGGCGGGCAGCTTGATGTCACTCATATCAGGGTGCCTGTGACAGCCCGAGCATTCTGCCAGCAAAAACGGGCTCCCGAGCTCCGTTTTTGGTTGCAATGGCCTCCTGCAAACCTCTGCCAGCGAAAACAGAGCTTGGGAGCCCGTTTTTGCTGGCAGAGGCACCACGGACCAGTCCTTTGCTGTTTCCAGGGTGACCCCGTGGGCCAGATCTAAGCACCCCATAGGCCGGATCCGTCCCACGGGCCTTGAGTTTGGTACGCCTGCCCTACAGTGTTCTTGGTAAACTGTTGAAAGTGATTTGCCATTTCCTTCTTCCTAGGGTTGAGAGAGAGTGACTGGCCAAGGTCACCCAATGAGAGACACAGCACAAAGGGCCATAACTATCTTTTTCTTCCTCCACTTTTATCCTTCTTTTTCAACGCATAGCAAGTCTAATCTGATTGCAGTAACTGCTAATACCAAACGAACTTAGCTAGAGTAGGCAGTGGAGATGCCACTAAGTGATTTGATGAATGTCTTGTTACATAGCTCTTGAGTGTGCCATCTGAAAAGAAAGACGTCAAATGCAACTCCGTGGGGGGAAGCTGCATAATTCTGGATCTGCCTGGAGATCATCTGGAGATGATAGAGTGGATCGTGGAGAAATGTAGAGGAGAATAAAATTGCTAAAAAAATAACACATATTCTGCATCAGTTTCAGGCATGTCGGGCAAATGAAATTTAATAGGTTGGGCCATGATCCCAACAAAGCCATTAAGAAAGGAGGATGAAAATTGTCCGACGAAATCAGACTCAAGATTCAATGAAAATAGAAGCTTTATGATAAGAAGGAGGGAGGAAGAGAAGGAAATATGTAGGTTGCTTACCTGTTCCTTTCGTGCCATAAGGTAGTTCATAAAGGGAGGGGGTCTTCACCCAGAAATAATCCTTCAGGTGTAAAAACAGTGGAGGTTCCCGTGTATAACTGAAGTTAAGGAAGAAAAGATGATGATATGAGTTAAGACACTGTTGGTAGCTTCTCTACTTTATCTTTCCTGTCTTATTGAGCAATGCTTCCTTGCCCCACCACATTCCTCTCCCCTCTGAAGTCAAGGAAAATTAAATAGAAAAGACCTGCAGTCATCTCATTCTTCTACCAAACAATCAGCCCAGTGGTGGAATTCAAATTTTTTTACTGCCGGTTCTGTGGGCGTGGCAGGGGAAGGATACTGCAAAATCCCCATTCCCTCCCCACTCCTAAAGGAAGAATATTGCAAAATCTCCATTCCCACCCCACTCTGGGACCAGCCAGAGGTGGTATTTGCCGTTTTTTTAATTATTAGTAGTATTTGATTTATATGCCGCCCTTCTCCGGAGACTCAGGGCGGCTTACAATGCGTTAAGCAATAGCCTTCATACTTTTGTATATTTATACAAAGTCAGCTTATTGCCCCCACAAACTGGGTCCTCAATTTACCCACCTTAGAAAGGATGGAAGGCTGAGTCAACCTTGAGCCTTTAGTTCGGAGAACCTTGAGATTCTCCAAACTCAACCTTGAACTACTCAAGTTTAACCTTGAACTATTCAAAATTTCTGCTACCGGTTCTCCAGAACTTGTCAGAACCTGCTGGATTCACCCCTGAATCAGTCCTGTTACTCACTTTGGTATCAATTGTGCAGCTTTCTTTTCTACTTCTTTGAAAGGACAAGTCATCTTTTCATCTTGGAAGTGGAAATCAAAACTGGAAGACAAATGGCAAGGAGGAGGAAAGTGATATTATTGTTGTTGTTGTTCTTAATCAGGAGTGCCAAGCTCAAGGCCCGCGGATCACATCTGGCCCACAAGACCACCCTGGAAACAGCGAAGGATTGGCCCATGGTGCTTCTGCCAGCGAAAACGAGCTGCCAATCTCTGTTTTCAGCTGGGACAGCCTCCTGCAACCCTCTGCCAGTGAAAACAGACACTGGCTCCTGACACCAGTGACGTCAATCTGACCATGCCCATGAAGACCCCCCTCCCCTTTGAGGTCAAACACAACCCTGATGCGGCCCTCAATGAAATCGAGTTTGACACCCCTGTTGTTAATGATCTGCAGTTAGATTCCCAGATTAAGGCTGGGGGAAATTTAATAATTCAAGTCTTATTATTATTAGCAGTACTAATAATACTAATAGTATGAATCTACACTCTAGTTTCATAATCTTAAAATTGGGGAAAACGAAATAATCCAAATCCTAACTGAGGACCTAAGAAGTATCAAGATAGTGCCTAAGGATATAGGCCAGTGATGGCGAACCTTTTCGGCACCAAGTGTCGAAAACGGAGCGTGTGTGTGCGTGTCTGGGCCGCAACTCAGAAGAGGAAGTGCCCAGGGCGCATGTGCACACCCGAAAATGAACTTCCTGTTTCAGCTACTGAACTTCCGGTTTCAGCTAGCTACTCTTCTGGGTTTCTGGTGTGCATGTGCACGCAATGATCAGCTGGCCGGCACGCATGTTCACGCAGGAAAACGGAAGACCAGCTCTTCCAGTTTCCAGCACTGCCACATGCAAAAAGGCCAGCTGATCATCGCACGCGCCTGCACACCAGGAACCCGGAAGAGGAACAGGCGATGCCGCGCGTACCAGATGACATGGCTCCGCGTGCCACTTCGGGCACGGGTGCCATAGGTTCGCCATCACGGATATAGGTAGTTCCAAACAAGGTTTTGGTAAAATTGATTTTTTTAAAAAATAGGGCATTCACTTATGATTATTTTCCTGCTTCAGTTGATAAGAAGCAATTACATGGCGCCCGTCCTCCAAGATAGATCAGCCTAGAAAAGCAAAGTCATGGAAGCTACAGTAACTTTTATCACAGAGTTACAGAACAAAATCCATAATGGGCTGTGTCCGATAAACAAAATATGATTCTACAGCAGGTATGTGAATAAGGATCTCAGAGCTAACCCTTTGTGGTTGTCTGGAACAAAGGCAGGGAGGGGCAAAGCACATTAAGACTTGCAAGTTTCTGTTATTGTAACCTCACAATAAATGTAGTATTAGGGTTGTAGTTCCCTGATTTAGACTTCTTCCAAGGCTGATATTTATTTTGCAAGTCTGAACACCATCAGCCTTGGAAGCTTCCTGGGTATGAATCTCCATGCTGGGCCAGCCACCTTCTCCCAGCCCAATCTACCTCATAGTGTCGTTATTGGGGTATAGTAGGGGGAATGCTATATATTTTGCCTTGAGCCAATAAGTATTGTATATACAGATATAGTCCCCACTTTCATGCTGTATTAAAAATGGACCAATAAACAAGAAGAATTCAGAACAGAAATCTTGTTATGCATCTCTCTCTTTCCCACCCTCCCTCCCTCTCATTTCTCTCATTCTCTCTCTCCCTCCCTCCCTCCCTCTCTCTCTCTCTCTCTCTCTCTCTGTGTGTGTGTGTGTGTGTGTGTGTGTGTGTATGTCTCAAATGGGCTCAAAAACTCTGAAAAGTGACTTCTAGTTAGTGTTGTCCATCTAATTAACCTATCCTAGAAAGGAGACAGAGTAAAGAATAATGAAGTTCCTAGAATACAGTTGTTGTTGTTGTTTTTAAGAAATACACTCACAGCGGTATATACCTTTCTTCTCGGGATATAGTATACCACACCATCAGCAAAAATACAGCCAATACTCCAAGTATCTTCCATCCTGAGCAAAGAAAAGAGTAGGCCAAGGGTTAAGCCCGGCTCCTTCAACAGTGGAATCTTTCAACCGTAAAATACTCCCAAATGTGGAAGAAAGGAGAGTTAGTTTAATAAATTTGAATGAATGAATGAACGAATGAATGGAGTAGGCAGTTTTTTTCAATATTCAGAACATTAATGCTTTCCATTAAAATAAAAACCAACCAACCACACACCCACCTACCCACCCTCCAAAAAAAAAAAAAAAGGTATAGGGAAAGAGATCCATCATGGAATTTGTAAGATTCTGCTAACTCTAAGTTTCTAGCATTAGAACAGAACAGAACAGAACAGAACAGAACAGAACAGAACAGAACAGAATAGAATAACAGAGTTGGAAGGGACTTTGGAGGTCTTCTAGTCCAACCCCCTGCCCAGGCAGGAAATCCTACACCACTTCAGACAAATAGTTACCCAACATCTTCTTAAAAACTTCCAGTGCTGGAGCATTCACAACTTCTGGAGGCAAGTTGTTCCACTGATTAATTGTTCTCACTGTCAGGAAATTTCTCCTTAGTTCTAGGTTGCTTCTCTCCTTGATTAGTTTCCACCCATTGCTTCTTGTCCTGCCCTCGGGTGCTTTGGAGAATAGCTTGACTCCTTTTTCTTTGTGGCAGCCCCAGAGATATTGGAACGCAGCTATCATGTCTCCCCTGGTCCTTCTTTTCATTAAAGTACATTCATATGTTCTTGCTACTCTCTCTGCATCTTTGAATGCAGTTACATTTAAAATTGGATAGCTCAAACCAGCAAAAGAAATCTTATTTCCAACTTGGCTTGTGTAATCAAGGCCAAACGCAATGTAGATAGCAGGAGAAACAATGCAGGTAAAGAAAACAGCGTACAGGTAGTCTTTGACTTACAACAGTTCGTTTAGTGACCGTTTGAAAAAAGTCTTGAAAAAAATGACTTTTTCATACTTACTACGTTTGCAGTACCCACGGCCACGTCATCAAAATCCAGATGCTTGGCAACTGGTTCATATTTATGACGGTTGCAGTGTCCCGGAGTCACGTGATACCCTTTTGTGACCGGCTGACAAGCAAAGTCAATGGGGAAGCCAGATTCATTTAACAGTTGTGTTACTCACTTAACAACAGGGTGATTCATTTTAACGACCGTGGCAAGAAAGGTGATAAAACTTAACAACTATGTCACTTAGCAGCAGAAATTTTGGGCTCAGTTGTGGTTGTAAGTCGAGGGCTACCCGTATCGCATCCTTTCTGCAGAGTGCACAAAAGGATTAAAAAAGAAATGAGGGTGCCCGAACTGAAGTTATTTCTGCTTTGAGCCAGGCCTTTCTTTCCTTCAGTAAGAAGGGGAAGCAAAGTTTGAGGTATTGCTTGATATTCGGGGGAGGGGGGGGTTGGGGGGAATCAGTGGTGGGTTCCTCCTGGTTCGGCCCGGTTCTGCCGAGCCGGTAGCGGTGACGATATGACATCACCGAACCAGTTCTCTTTGTTCGGGAGCTGGGCCCTCCTGCCCTGCTCATGTTATTCTTATCTTTTATTTGGCCCCACCCCTAATCTATTGCTGCCTCCTGAGTCCCAGCTGATCGGCTAGAATGAAAAAAACTGTTTAAACTCTTGCCGCGGGGCTTCAAAGGGCCACCCTACAGCTGATCAGTGTTAAAAGGCAGTGTGGTGGTAGACCGGGATGCTCCAAGAACAAATGGGTAGACTGGTACAGCTCTGCAAGCAGTTAAAAGCCTGGTAGACCAGTACCTCTGCTAAATCCTAAAGAATTGTCACAGGACCATCAAACCACACCCACAAAATAAGCCACGCCCACAGAACCGGTAGTATAAATTTTAGAACCCACCCCTGGGGGGGTGGAAAATAAATCTAACACCTCGACAAAAACTCAAGTACTTTTCCACTGGTATTTTTGAACCAATAAAATAAGTACATCTGTAAGCCAAAGAAAAGCCTGGCTTGATTTATAGCCTCTACGCTTCTTGCTCTCCCAGTTTTGAGCTACATTTTTTAAAGATGAAATTAAAAAACACATAGCTCCACTCTCGTCTCTCAACAATGTCGAAAACAGAGAACCTAATTTTATTTAGACGACACCCACTCGCTGACACTACAGCTGCGTATCTACTATTAATTCTATAAATCACAGGGCAGGAAAAGAAAACTGAACAGATGGTCAGAACTGAACTGGCTCGGGAGCTCCGGAAAGGCCGTTCAAGCAACCTATTTAAAAGAAGATTATGCAGGACCTAGCAAATTAACTCCTTTAAGTACTTCATCCTGGCAGAGTTTGCAGAGCAGACTTAACTTGGTTAATCCTTTTTCTGGGTTTGGATAGCACATCATTGAACCCTTAACTAACCTAATAGACTGGGTTCACAAATGCACCACGCAGAAAGTAAAAGAGAAAGAGAAAAATGTATAAAGTCAGCTTACTTTGCTGTGCCAAGACCTTGTTAGTTACCAGCCTCTCTCACACTGAACTGTAATACAGGTAATCCTCAATTTACAACCACAACTGAGCCCAAAATTTTTGTTGTTAAGTGAGACATTTGTTAAATGCATTTTTGCCCTATTTTACGACCTTTCTCGACACAGCTGTTAAGTGAATCACTGAGATAGATAGACAGATAGATAGATAGATAGACAGTTGATAGATAGATGATAGATAGATAGATAGATAGATAGATAGATGATAGATAGATAGATAGATAGACAGTTGATAGATGATAGATAGATAGATAGACAGTTGATAGATAGATGATAGATAGATAGATAGACAGATAGATAGATGATAGACAGTTGATAGATAGATGACAGATAGATATAGATGATAGATGATAGATAGATAAATAGACAGATGATAGATAATGATAGATAGATAGATGATTGATAGATAGATAGATGATAGATAGATAGATAGATAGATAGATAGATAGATAGATAGATAGATAGATTTATTGATTAGCCTATAGGCCATATCAAAGCACAAGGTTCAAACACATATCACCAATAAAATCCTATACAAACCATTTAAAATAAGAGTAGGGTAATATACAATAGTTATAGGATAAGATACAATATAATTTAATACATAAATTTGTAAAATAGAATAAAATGACTTAAAATTATATTTCGGTGTCACCCTTACAATCTACCCCAATCAGTCCCACGTATGCAGATCTCAGCTGAACCATTTTGTTTAAGTCCTGTGCTGTGTTAAATGTTATTTTTAGGTTCTGGCCGCACATAAAGTAAGTAGTTTTGATATGGGGATCCCAATGGGTCCTTTGTTTGGTATATGGACCAAGGTACCTTCTCTCACCCCCTTATGCAAGCAACAGTCAACTAGGATGTGAGCCAGGTCTTCTACCTATGTTGCTCAGCAAATGCAGAGATGCTCATTGTAGGGTATAGAATGCAATCTCCCATATCTGACCATTGTGCCGAGCTGTTCGAATCTCACTCGCGTAAATATCTCCCTAAGATGTTTTGGCAGATGTAACTTCAAATAGCTGTCTACTTGAAAAGTATGTTTGGATTTGCTCAGCCATTTCAAGTTACCCACCTTTAAGTTACCCGTATGCAGTTGATAAGTTAGTAACCTAGTATTGTGGCCCATCAGCGGCCTGTGCAGCTAGTAGCTGACTCTGACAGCGAGGAGGCTGGTGTGGTGCTGCGCCAGCAGCCTGCTCAGCTGGCACTCCAGTCAGGCAATGAGGAGGCTGGAGAAGATGTGGTGCCAGAGGCAGGGATTCAGCCAGGGCCTTCAGAACCTCCAGAAGCTCCCTTAAGTGAAGAGGAAGAAGAGCAGGTGCACAGAGCTGCCAAAAGGCAAGAGTGGCTCCTCAGGAGGAGGTCTCCTCGAGAGTAAGGCTTGGGGCTAATTGGCCAGTCCCTTAGCCTATTTAAGGAAGGACGACGACTGAAGCAATTTGCAGGGAACAACTTCATTCACATACCTTCCTGTCTTGTCTTGCTTATCTTATCAGCTTCCTGCAAATTGTTTCTGGGCATTCTGCCAACCACAGTAAACTTTCAGTATTATTTTTTGAATTCTTGGCGGCTGTTATGCAGTTAATTAACAGCCGTTGTAAAAAACTGGCTTATTTAGTAAACTAAGATTTGAACGGACTTTGTGTGTGCTGCGTTCTTTGGGGTCCGTAGCTGGGGCAGAACACCTAGTTGTTGAGTGAATCTAGTTACTCTACAGGCTCTGCTTCTCAGAAAGTTGCCAAAGGCGATCACATGACCTTGGGACCCAGCAATGGTAAAAAAAAAAATGAGTCAGTTGCCAAAGCATATGAATTTTTGTGACATGACCATGAGGATGCTACAACGGTGATGTGAGTCACATGGTCGTTAAACAAATCCAGCACACCCAATTGGCGTTTTTGGCCATTTTCTGCTGGACAATGGCAGCAAGTGTTGTAAATCACAATCATGTAATCACAGTGACTCCCTTTACAACGGTTGTACAACTGTGACTCTCTTGCAAATTACACTCATGTTACCCATAGGCTGTTGCAACGAGCCATAAATATGAGCCAGTTCCCAAGCACTCCCCCAAAAAAACCACCGACTGCAGGGAGGTGGGGACAGCTGTCATAAAGAGCATTTTTGAAGCCTTTTGTCATTTTGAGAAGTCATTAGGTTGTCATAAATTGAGGACTCCCTGTAACTAAGCATTCCCTTTTGTCTCCCTCCCCAAAATTAAACTCAAATCATTCATCGTGACACAGGTAGGCAAACAGAAATAAACTGACCGAGGTGAAACCACCTGGAGCTCTGTAGTTGGTTCCACTCCATGAAACTTCCCTCTGCCTCATTTTGCAGTTCCACGTGACCCCGTTCAAACAATAAATGACCCTGGCATCACCCTCGATTTTCTGGAAACACTTTTCAGGGGACGGAGAAGAAAAGCTGCTTTTCATTGTGCAACCTTTAGGTGCAACCCAACACTCCAGATTTCAGAGCACTGAAGCTACCACCCAGCTCTTGGGAGGAATTTTCCCACACAAGTTGTAAATCTGTAAAATTTAAGCAGAGCTGAAGAAGCTTCTTGGATGAGAAGTGAAATGTCTTCAAAGGAAAAAAAAAAACAGAAAGTCCAGTTGCCTTCTGAAAAAGCATCTTTGGAATAAGCATGACCTGGATGACTGAGAATCTCTATAGATCTAGGATGGCAAACCGATGGCACACGTGCCAGACGTGGCACGCAGAGCCCTTTTTGTGTGCACACGCGCCGTTGCCAGCTACTCTTCTGGTTTCCAGCTGATCTTCGTGTGTGCCGGAGCCCCGGAAACCTGAAAACCAGCTGGCCAGCATGCATGCACACAGGCACCAAGCTGGCCTTTGAGTTTCCAGGGCTCTGGTGCGTGCGTGCCAGGGGTAGGTTCTAAATTTGTTTACTACCGGTTCTGTGGGTGTGGCTTATTTTGTGGGCATGGCTTGATGATCATGTGACAATTCTTTAGGATTTAGCAGAGGTACTGGTCTACCAGGCTTTTAACTGCTTGCAGAGCTGTACCGGTCTACTCATTTGTTTTTGCAGGCACTGGTCTACTCCTTTGTTTTTGGAGGCACTGATCTACTGATGTATTTTTGCAGGCACCGGTCTACTCATTTGTTTTTGGAGGCACCGGTCTACCAGCACACTGCCTTTTAACACTGATCAGCTGTAGGGCAGCCCTTTGAAGCCCGTGGCAAGAGTTTAAACAGTTTTTTTTTCCTTCTAGCCGATCAGCTGGGACTCAGGAGGCAGCAATAGATTGGGGGTGGGGCCAAATAAAAGATAAGAATAATGCGGGGGGGCGGGGGGCAGAACCGGTTCAGTGACGTCATATCGTCACCGCTACTGGCTCGGCCGAACCGGGCCGAACCAGGAGGAACCCACCACTGGTGCATGAATGCATACGTGCACACGCAAAAGCATTTTCCGATTTGGGCACTTGGTGCTGAAAAGGTTTGCCATCACTGCTACAGTTTTCTAGCTATGCACTTTTGGATGAACACCCTTCGAATGGTGTGGGAGTATGAATGGGTTTTCCGAAAAATTGCAGACTACATGAACCATTTGCTCTTCAGTTTGAGATGCAGACAACACAGACTCATCTTCAACAGTGAAGAGATACAGGGCAGAAAATGTCCTGCAGCAAGAAGTCTTCACACCCATTTGCACTACTCAGGTGACCCTGAGGACACAGATAAATCTCCAAGTGGCCTCAACGAATCTCTAAAACAGTGGTCACCAACTAGTGGTCCGTGGACCACTGGTGGTCTGTGAGAAAATGTTGGTGGTCCGCAGAAAAATTATTTGCATTTTATGTTGCACAAAATACTATTTATCTTTTTAAAAAATTCATATTAGTGGTCCGAAGGATTTAAAATTATGAATTTAGTGGTCCCTGAGGTCCAAAAGGTTGGTGACCCCTGCTCTAAAAGAATGCGAATGACCAGCTGTCTGCAAGGAGAATAAATCCTTCCGTTCGCCACCATCCAGTCAGAACTGAAGAAGCTTCTCGGATGAGAAGCAAAACATCTTCAAAGAAAACCCCAGACAGTCCATTTGCTTCCTGAAAAAGCACCTTTGGGAAACTATGACCTGGATGACTGAGAATCTCCATAGTCTTAAATCTTTAAAACCACTGATCTAACTGGTGACTGGGAATGCATTGCTATCCGAATCAGTGTACAGTGTACTTCAGACAATAAAAGAAGCCAAGAAGAATCTTGATTTAAATCAATGATTTTAAATGATTTTAAAAAAACAAATATTTTTTTAGATGTCTTTTAAAAACCATCAGCCTGCCTCAGATAATGCAACCATGCAAAAGGTGCTCCACCAGTATTATCCTACTTTATGTAAAAGTCCAGAAATTTCCTTTGAAAGAGTGGCTGAATATTTACATAAACAGAATTTACTGAAGAAAATCAAGGACAAATTTTGTGAAGTTATTGAAAAGTCTAAAACCGGAAAGGCACCTGGTGCCGATAATCTGGCAACCTCTTATTATAAATGTTTTGAGGATAAACTTTTGCAACCTTTACAACAAATGATGAATATCACTTTACGGGTAAGGAAAAATTCCTGACAGCCATAAAAAGGCTAATACACCATTACAAGTAGTCCTTGACTTATAACCATTCGTTTAGTGACTGTTCAAAGTTACTATGGTACTGAAAAAGAAGTGACAACACCATGTTTCACACTTATGACCGTTGCAGCATCCCCGTGGTTATGCGACCAAAATTCGGACACTTGTCAACTGGCATGTATTTGTATATATGATTCATGTGATCAAAATTGCATGATCACCAACAAACAAATTCAATGGGGAAGACAGATTCCCTTAACAACCGTGTTATTAACTTTGCAACTACGACGATTCACTAAACAACTGTGGCAAGAAAAGTTGTAAAATGGGGCGAATCTCAATTAACAACTGTCTTATACGCAATGGAAATTTTTGGGCTCAATGGCGGTCGTAAGTCGAATGCCTAAAACAAACCCTGATTTCCCTATTGAATAGGAAATTATTGATTAACGTCTTCATTGAACAACGGCTATAAATTGTTTACTACAATTTTTTTTAAAAAATTTTGATTTATATGCCGCCCTTCTCTGGAGACTCAGGGCGGCTTACAATGCGCTAAGCAATTTTGGCTGAAAATAATTTTGCCGATAAAAATTGGATTCAAATATATACACAAGTAGGATTTTAAACATGAATATTCTATTGGAGCCAGAACTTTTTCTTTTAGGAGTGGTGGATATACAGCTGGAAAAGAGCAACCAAAAGTGATTTCAGAATATGATTACTCTGTTTGCAAAGAGATGCACAGAGATTACCGTGCACCCATGACATGATAGCAGTGTTCCATATCTAAGGGGCTGCAATAAAGAAGGGGGGAGGGGCATGACATATTCTCCGAAGCACCTGAAGGCAGGACTAGGAAATCTCCAAGTCCCTTCCAACGTCAATGATTCTGTTATTCACACACAGATGGCAAGATCTGACATTGTTCATTGCTGAGATGAACAAATCAACTTGTTTGATTAGAGGAAACACACATTCATCAATGGTAGGAAGCCCATGTTTGCATAATAAAGATTTTAAATAATAAGATTGAAATAATGGATTATAGAAAGAAGGAACACATGAAGCCATTTTAGAGAGAAAAGTTTGATTATAATTGTGTATATAAAACTGCTGAGAAGAAGACTGGAAGCATTTTTTTTTTTTTTGCAATTATTTTCTGTGCTTTTTTTCCTTTCTTTTCCCAATCTTCTTTGCCCTTTTCTTTCCTCTTTTTCACATTTACTATTTGTCTTCGAATGTCTTTTTATTATCCACGTTGAACCCTTTGACTAAAAACTATTTAGAAAAACAACAACCGGACTCTTGCAAATTGCTGCGCAAGTATTATTTTTGTGCTTTCGTTAGGGACACTGAAGAGTCAAGATTGCTACTGTTGTTTCTTCCGTTTCCCCTTTTACCCTGTCAATTGGACAATATTTTATTTTCAGATCAGCAAGAGGGTACGCAAGGCAGAAAGAAAAAGTCAGCAAGGGTGGACTTACGAGACTTGTTGATCATTTTTATCAGCAGATATGGAAAGGTCTTGCAACTGAGGCTCTCATGGCGAACATCAGGAGTTACCTGGAAAAGGAAGACGTTTGTTAAAAATCTCATCGCACCCAGGAGGAAACCCGAAGAGTTGGGACATATCCTTCCCATGTAGGTCACTGAACTCACAACAGATGGATTGCAACAGCATGTGATTAAGCTACTACAGATTTTAGAGGTGGGAATGGCGGGGGGAGATATTGAATATATAAAATGTACTGTGTTAGAACAGAAATACGATAAAATTGTGCATCTCTTTACTATCATTTTCTTCCTTGATCAAAATGTAAACACATCTCGGATACATTGAAAAGATTCAAAATGCCATATATATACCAGTATATATAATAATAATAACTTTATTGTCATTGCACGTGTATACACAGTATACCCATACAACGAAATTCACTTAACGCCCAAAGACCAGGTCCCGCACACACAACAATCCCCAAACACACTCCCATCCACCACAATTCCCCACCCCTAAACCACCCAAACATCCACACAACAGACCAAGTACATAAAATAGCATGTCACTTTTTCTGTTCATCTTTTTGAAATTATTAATTTCTAATGTTAATTGTTGTTTGTAGCCATCGACAAAATATTAAGTATATTATTACAATTGCTTTTTTGTGGGGAGGAACATGTCAGGGGCTTTTTCTTCCTTTCCTCTTAGTCAGAATTATAGGTTCTCCAAACAGTTCATATTTCAAGCATGTTGCTCTTTCTGTTATTTTTTGACATTTTTAACCTTTATTTACCATCATTATCCTTGATCAAAATTTAAACACTTTCCAGATACAATGAAAAGATTCAAACACTGTTTCTCTCTCTCTCTCTATATATATATAAATATATAAATGTGTATATATGCTACACACACATACACACGTACATACACAAATATTCAAATCTTTTCAATGTATCTGGAATGTGTTTAAATTTTGTTCAAGGATGAAAATGATGGTAAATAGATGCACAATTGTAAATATTCTTGTAAAATAATCAATATTCATTCAGTTTCATTTACTGAACTCAAAATGAGCACATCTGAAGATTTAACAACAAATGGTCAACAAATACATTTAATAGCCTTTTTGCACATTATTTACACTCCAGTATATATTTACGCCTTTTCAGCTTGGATCATGCAACTATATATGTTTGCATTTGATAAAAACTGACGTCTGTATTACGTTATATATGGATATATATCCATTCAGCAAAGAAACCAAAAGATATTTCCTATTCTCCCTACATTTTCAGACAGAAAATACTGTTTGTCTAAAATTTAACCATGGGAAAACTTTAGCTTCCATCCCTTGCCTCTAAATTTACTGAGAAACATTTTCTTTTTGCAGAGAGAGAGAAAAATAAGAACCGTACAAAGAAGTGCATTCTAATTTTTTCACATTCAACAAATTTTAAAGGAAGATCTCAACCATAATAATAATTTTTTTAAAAAAGAACATTTGGCTGAACACATTCACAGAAATGAATCACAAAACAACAGGTGTTTTTACACTGCAGATTGCATACAATCCACTTTTTCCTTTCATTTCATTGATCGGGTTGAGAAGGAAGAAGTAATAAAACTTTTCTACTGGCCGCCTTCTCCATCTATGAATAAAGTTGCCCCAATCCACATCTCTTCTGACAGAGCAGAACTTACCACTTCCATGATTCCCTGCAAATTTCAGCACCCTGGTCTTGCACATCTCCCAAAATAGAAAAGGGAGCTTTCCTGCCCGTTTCACTGTTTACTCGCGAACACACCTATGCTTGAAGTCAACTTTCATGCCCAGGCTGTGCCGTGCAAGCTGACAAAGGTGAATAAGAGATGAAACAACAGTTTGGAAAAACATGTTCCCCGATTCTGATGAACTGTGCAAAAACTCCTGTCCAGTTTTAATCACTTCAACCTTGATTTTATTATTTATTTTTTAAAAAAAGAGAGCCTGCTCCAAATCATAAAATCTCTCCATTCTATTCTAGATACCCAATGCAGAAAAGATCCACTTTAATCCCTCTGAAGAACAGCAGCTTGGAAAGTGTGATTATGTAGCAGGAAATAGCATCTTCCTTCCCCCTCACTGTTCAACACCTTCTTGACAAACACAGGGACTTATGACCAGTTCTTGCACTTACAACTGTTGCCGCATCCAAGAATCACATGATCCAAATTCGGTGGCTTGGCCATTGGCATATATTTATGACGGTTGCATTTTTCCAGGGTCATGTGATCCACCACTTGTGACCTTCCCAATTGGCTTTTGACAAGTCAAGAGGGAAGTCTGATTCCCTTTAATGTCCAATCGTTGTGGACGTTAAGGGGAATCAGACTTCCCTCTTGACTTGTCAAAAGCCAATTGGGAAGGTCACAAGTGGTGGATAACAACCGTGACCAAAAAATGGTTGTAAAATTTATTTATTTATTTATTATTAATTTATTTATTAGTCATATTTCTATGCCGCCCACTCTCCGAGGACTCTGGGCAGCTTACACCAAAGACAGTATACTAAATAGCATATTGCCCCCAACAATCTGGGTCCTCATTTTACCCTCAGGACGGAAGGCTGAGTCAACCTTGAGCCAGTGAGATTTGATCCGCTGATCTGCTGAACTAGCAGTCAGCTGAAGTAGCTGCAGTACTGCACTCTAACCACTGCACCACCTTGGTTCATTAAATGGGTGTGACTACTTAACAACCCCCTTGCAACATAAATTCTGGCCCTAATTGTGACTGTAAGTGAAGGACTACTTGTAAGCTCTCCCAAATCAATCATTTTAAGGCATATTTCATATTCTGTTTACACAACATTGCAGACAACGGGCTCATTCCCACAACATGCTAAATCATGAATTATCCAGTTCCATTTTCCAATCTAACCTAACTTGTTGAGGACACTCAGCCAATAACACAATCGGGGTCACAATGACACACAGTCAAGGAAACAAGTAAAAACAAAAATTGTGGGCAAATGGTAATTATTTCCTGAAGGCTATCCCTGAGAACAGGATCATTGAACTTGAGGCACAAATGATCAAAATATCCTGTTTCAGACACATTGTGCAAAGTCCTAGTTTTCTGGACAAGGCTTTTAGGACAGGAAAGTGAGACGGAAAGAGGAGATGATTATCAGCAGAATTACAGATGATGGAGGAACCATTGAAAGTCCAGAAGGACCAGGTTAGGGATAGAATATCATGGGAAAAAATCTTACAGATTAACAGAGTTGGAAGGGACGTTGTAAGTCATCTAGTCCAGCGGTCACCAACTGGTGGTCGTGGACCACTGGTGGTCCGTGAGAAAATTTTGGTGGTCCGCAGAAAAATTATTTGTATTTTTTATATTGCACTAAATCGGGTCCTCAAACTACGGCCCCTGGGCCGGATATGTGCAATGAACGTTTGTGTTGCTGCAGAGAGTCTCCCCCTTTGGGTCTTTTTGTGTGGGTCAGAGGGGGACAGAAATTCCGACTTAGGGTCTGCTTCAGCCTCCTAGTGTGGGGCTTTGGAAGAAGGCTGGAGGGAAGCACCATTGGTGGCTAACAGCCAGAGGACCTCATTCCAGTGGGACTGTATCATGGCCTGGAACTGGCTGACATCTCAGCCTGCTGAGCCTGCAGGTGCCGGTACCTGGCCTTGAACTCCCACAGGTCTTCCCTCTGCTTGGAAAGCCTATGCTCGTAGTCCTCAGTGAGATGCTTCTGCTGAGCTTCCTTCTTGGCCAGATCCAATTTGAACAAAGCCAGCTGTTTTGCCAACTCTTTCTCGTGGTGGCTGCTTAGCTCCAACAAGTGCTTCCTGTTAGGGCCGTAAGGAGCCTGGGCAGGCAGGTGAGGAGTAGCTGGGAGAGGAGAGGTGAGTAGAGGCCAGCGAGATGCCCCTCGACGCAAGTGACACCGAGTTGGCCATGCCCACCCAGTTACATGACCATCTAGCCATGCTCATCCAGCCGGTCATTAGGCAGACCATATTAGTGGTCCACGGGATTTAAAATTATGAATTTAGTAATCCCTAAGATCCAAAAGGTTGATGACCCTGATCTAGTCCAACCCCCCACCCAAGCAGAAGACTCTACACCATTTCTGACAAATGGCAGTCCAGTCTCTTCTTGAAAGTCTCCAGTGGTGAAGCTCCCACAACTTCCAAAGGCAACTTCTGTTCCATTGGTTGATTGTTCTCACTGTCAGAAAATTTCTCCTTATTTCTAGGTTGAATCTTTCCTTGATCAATTTCCATTCATTATTCCTTATCTGGCCTTCAGGTGCCTTGGAAAATAGCTTGACCCCCTTCTCTCTGTGGCAGCCCTTCAAATATTGGAAAACAGCTATCATGTCTCCCCTGGTTCTTCTCTTCAAATTGGTGTATAGATGCTAAGAGGTGCCACTGACTTGATGGCTCTTCATCAATCCATCAATCACTGAGAAAGGAGCCTTCTTCTAAAAGCTAGTCATTTGTCCTTGCAGACATCATAAAACCAAACCTTGTAGAGATTTTCAGATTTCTCAAACCCAAACAAAACACAACAATCTGTGTTCCAGCACCTGCTTTTACACCACTTTCAACCTTCAGTGATATATATCCTTGGCATGGGAAACCCCTGCCTCCCTGTGTTTCTGATGTACAATTCCCAACACCTCGGGCACAGGTATGCAAGTCTTGGTGTATTCGGGTCTTTACCCATGTAAGATTGAGAGTATCATTATTAGAAATAGGTATATCCTTATAGTCTTGTTCTATTATTCCACCATTTGTACCACCTTTCCCATACTGCCTTAAATTTTGAATTCTCATCGTCTTTAAGAATACTAGTTAATTTTGCCATTTCTGCACATTCCAAAATTTTATTTGTTATTGTCATCTCTGGAGGGATTTGTTTATCTTTCCAGTATTTTGCGAAGGTTAATCTGGCCGCTGTTATAATATGTATAATTAATTGTGTCTTGTCCTTAGAGAGTCCATCTCCCATCATTCCTAGTAAGAAAATTTCCGGAGATAATTTTATATCTTCTTTCACTATTTCTCGCAGCCAAGTTCGTATTTTTGTCCAAAACTTTTTTGTCTCTGAGCAGAACCACCACATATGAAAGAAGGTGCCAACCTCCTTTCCACACTTCCAACAAATTCCTGAGGCGCTAGGAAATATTTTTGCTAATCTAGCTGGGGCTAGATACCATCTGTGAAATATTTTGTAGTGGTTCTCCCTATAAGTTGCTGATTTAGTAAGATTATAGTTTCTATTCCAAGCCTCCTCCCAGTCATTGAAATTTAGTCTGTGGCCAATATTTTTTTCCCAAATGCTTAGTTGATTCCTAGCTATCCCTTCTGCTCTGTCTTCGCCTAATAAGAGGTTATAAAATCTGGCTAGCATTTTCTTTTCAATCCCCAACATAATTTTGTCTAAATTGTTGTACTTCGTCTCTATACCAAATTGATCCCTATCTTTTTGATATCTAGAACTTATCTGCATGTAGCTCCACCAGTCCAAATTAAAACCTTGATTATTTAATGTTTCTCGTGATCTAAGAATACCATTTCCATCTAATATGTCTTTATACGTGCCACATTTCACAATATCCCTTTTATTAGTAGTAATCAACGCCTCCATAATTGAGAGCCAAATCGGTACTTTTGTATAAAATCTTTGTCTAATTTCTTCCCATGTTTGGATCAGAGTCTCCCTTAATTTGTGTCTGTGGAAATATGATTTCTTTTTGTTCTTTGGGTCCCATAAATAAGCATGCCAGCCTGCCTGTAGATCGTGGCCTTCTAGCGTCAGGATTCTCTTATTTTGTATTCCCACTCGTCATCTTCAGGCTGGTGTCTTCAGCTTCATGCATGTGCGAGCAAAGCATGATCGGAGATGCTGTCTCTCTATAAATACTGGTGGGGAGGTGTGGAGTGCTGGCTTTGTTGTTGTAAGCGGGTTGGTTGGCTGTGTTGTTACATCTTGATTAGTTGATGGAGTTGATGTTTGCAGATTAGTCAGCTGTTTCGTAACATCCTGTGTGGGCGAGGTCCTAGCTGTGTGCCCATTAGGCTTTTGTGTTTTAACAACCTGGGTAATGGGCCGTGTGGCAGCATCCTGAGCTCCAGTGTTGTGATATCCTGAGTCCTGAGCTGCAACATCCTGGGTAGTTGGCTATGTTGTAACATTCTGAGCTTTAGTGTTGTGACATCCTGAGTTCTGTGATGTATTGTCTTGAGCAGATGGCTGTGACGCAACATCCTGGGCTTTGGTTTGGCTCCGAGTCTGAGGTCTTGTCATGTGCTCATGGCGTGTGTTAGTTTGCTTTGTGTGTGGATCAGAGGGGGGCTCAGCAGCTGGCAATGCCGCCACAGTCCGGCTCCTGGACGGTGGCTGCATTTCGTCTATGGGATGGGATTGGGTTTGAATCTGGTGAGGATGATTGGTGGTGGTGTCATGTGTTATCCTGGGTCTGGTGTCAATGTTTGTGGCTGGGGCTCGTTTGTTGACTAGGGCTAGTTTCCAGATGTCTGGTAGGCGGGAGGTATTGTCACGTTTATTCATGTTATGGGGGTGTTTCTCTATTTTGATGGCTTCCATAATTATTCTCTTGTTGAAGTGTTCAGTTTTGGAGATTAATTTGGTTCCTTCAAAATCAATTATAGAGAGACAGCGTCTCCGATCACACTTTGCTCGCACATGCACGAAGCTGAAGACACCAGCCTGAAGATGACGAGTGGGACCTCATCGAAATGTCGCCAAGATACTATCAATCTTACACGGGAAAAGACCCGAATACACCAAGACTTGCATAGATAGATAGATAGATAGATAGATAGATAGATAGATAGATAGATATAAAGATAAAGCTATAGCTATAGCTATAGATATATAAAGTGATATCTATCTATCTATCTATCTATCTATCTATCTATCTATCTATCTATCTATCTCCCCTGGCTCAAGCTGATGAAGTTAGGAAAACCTATGGCTCAGAGGTTAATTCAACTGCCTAACATGCAAGAAGCCCAAGTTCAAATCCGAGCAAGGGTATGGCTAGCTGATGAGAGCTAAATAGCTTGAAATAGATCTATACTAGTCTCCCTTTATTTCTTTATCAGCAAAATAAATACACACACACACACACACACACACACACACACATATTGTTTAAAATCTCCCGCTTCAAATATGGCAAATAGCAACAGCCTAAGAGGCAGTCAACTCATAGCCGAGCAAACTATAACTTGCTTTTCATGTGATGTGAATAGGTTGCAAAAAAAAAAAAGGGGGGGGGGGGAGAGAGGGAAACAACTATTAAAATAGTTCCATAAACAAATAATAATAATAATGATTTTATTTATTTATTTATCTCTCGAAGGACTCAGGGCGGTGTACAGCCTATTTAAAAACACAAGACAAACATCAATTTAAAATTTAAAATTATTAAATAAATTAAATAAATGAGAAAAGTTTGAGCGCAAACATAAATAACTGGTTGGTGCAGAGTACATAGCAACCCGAAATCCGTGTATCTTTTAAAAGTATACTTAGGAAATGTACTAATTGCTTTGTTTTCCCACCGGAATCCCATTACAGATTCCACTTATTCTTCTTCTCGTAAAACACTCAGCAATTTCAGTCCATTACCCAATTTTGGTAGAAATAAGCCATTTCATTTATAGACCCACCCCTTCCTTCCTTTTGAAGAATGACTATCAGCCCAGAAAACAAACAATATCAATAAATTTCCAAATAATCATGTTAAAACTCTCTGGGCTTTATACAGGCCATTCTGTTTATATATTCTCATCATAAATCTACTAAATTGTGATTGTAATAGTCTGTTTAAAGTGTCATAATGAATGAAAACAGGGAGGGAGGGAAGGAAGGAAGGAAGGATTTGATGCCTTACAATTAAAACATTCTCTTGTTTTAAACCCTGAACACATCTGATAATTTGTGGGGCATTGTTGGACTTGGGTTCAAATTAAGATGGATAAATTATTAACTAATAATATCAGAGCCACCCTCTTTTTAATTATAATTATGCAGTCTTTGGTGTATTACCTACCTTGCTCCCTGAAACTGGGAAGGGCAACACCTTACTCATTTCAACTGAACTGTGTTAAGTGATGAGCTAAAACAGATTGGAAAGGGAGGAGAAAAAGCCAGGAACTCAAAGGAAAAAGCGAAATAATTGAATAGGCAAACTTCTAGGCAAACAGAAGAACAAAACATGGATTGCAGTAATGGCATTAGGGCCAAATGCAAAACTTTAAAAATAATTCCTCCTCCCCCCCCACCCCAAGCTTATTTTTTTTAACACAAAAAGGCTGGAGCGTGCAAAGCTAGAAGGAAATACAGCTATGAAAAAAAATTGTTTTTAATCCTTGATCTCTAGCTGTAGATCAGGAGAGATAGACTGAAGGATGGAAGCACTTTCCAAAAACTTTCAACTAGTCCTAAGAAAAGAAAGGCCCCAACTACTCTCTCTTGCGGACCGATAAGATTCTCTTTCTTTTGGCAGCTTAGTTCCACCTTCCAGCTCCCTAGGACAAGAAAAGAATTGCAGGAGCAAAATGACTTTGCTGCTTATTTTGGAAGATGCCCTTTTTTCATGCCTTCTATCTGCTGCAAGGGTGAAAAGAAGGAGAACTAAAGCATAGGGCTTAAGTATCTACCAACAAGGCTTTGTACGCAGATTAAAAAAACATATATGCAAAAATCAGAAAACACTTCCAAAACCAGGCCTTTAATTGGTTCAGACCTTGTTAGATTTGCAAAACTCTCTCTCCACCCCCTCCCTTTTTCTCTCCCTCTCCTTCCCTTTCTCTTTCTCTCTCCCTCTCTCTCCCTTTTTCTCTCCCTCTCCTTCCCTTTTTCTCTCCCTCTATCTCTCCCTCCCTCCCTCTCTCCCTTTTTTCTCCCTCTCCTCTTCCTCTCCCTCTCCCTCTCTTTCTCTCTCTCCCTCCCTCTCTCTCTCCCTCTTCCTCTCATTCTGTCTCCCTCTTTCTCTCCCCTGCCACATTTGTGTAAAATATGCAGCTGCCATGGAATCATTAATGACACATATAATTTTCTCAATCCATCTTGGTTTTCAAGTAGTCACTTTCTACTCCAGTTGTCCCAGAAGAGGCCTGCTCCAGTGCATTCTTGCTTGCTAGAGGCTAATTTGGTTTCCAGGAAGTAGAGAACCACATGTCTCCAAACAGCCATCCTGCTAGGACGGCCTCTGCAGCCATCTCGTTGCAACGTTTCTCCATTTTCTCTTATCTGTTGAATGTAGCAACAGGCCAATGTAGGGCTCAGGAATCCCCTTGACTATTTTATCAGTGTAAATCACACTATTAAAATCGCAAATTGGTTATCTTTGCTAGCCAAGACCAAACAACAATTTGTACATTCATGAAATAACACACTATAAAATTAGCCACACCAGAGTTTATATTATATGGGGAGAAGATAGCTTCTAAGAGCCAGAAACAAGTTAAGCAGGTAGTCCTCGCTTAACGATGGCAATAAATTTCCAAAATGTCTTTCCGATGGGACTAAGGTGCCCAGCATTGTGTTGGTTAGCGTATTTGAGGTCCTTTTGTTGTAAATGTTTTGTATTATAATGCACAGTTTTGCCCAGTTAAAGGTTACAGACACATGAATTTTAGTATATAGATTTGGTAGAGCATAAAAGTGCACTAGCTAATTCATAAACATATATATGTTTATTTTGTCTTGTTAATGCACTCTTTTTGGGGGGAGGAATCTTGCCTAGCTGTGTTTTGTTTTTGTATTTTTTTTTTGAATTTGTATATTAATGTTTCGAATAAAATAACAAAATTGAACTAAAAAGAAATGCAGTAGCTAAGATAAGATGCAAGAAAGCATCTTCGAATGCCTTGATTCCTGATCCTTAGTGCTTACATTCTGATAAAGTTTTGCCCAAGGTTACGAGTTAGCATTTCTGAAACAGAAAAGGGCAATAGCATTTAAACTCATATACCGCCTTTTAGCGTTTTACAACACTCTCTGGGCAGTTTAAGAGTCAGTCCCAAAGGTGGTTTTTCAAGAGGCAACTGGACTTTCTCTTTTTTTCTTTGAAAACGTTTCACTTCTCATCCAAGAAGCTTCTTCAGCTCTGACTGGATGGTGGGGAATGGAAGGATTTGTATTCCTTGCAGACAGATGGTCATTTGCATCCTTTTAGAGCAGGGGTGTCAAACTTGCTGCCTGCGGGCCGGATGCGTCACATGCTGGCCCCTCCCCCACCCGATTTAGCAAAGGGGGGGTAGTTCTAATATGTCACGTGACGCCACCGTGACGACGCGAGTTTGACACCTCTGTTTTAGAGAGTCCTTGAGGCCACCTGGAGATTTATCTGTGTCCTCAGTGTCACCTGAGTGGTGCAAATGTGTATGGAGCCTTCTTGGCTGCAGGATATTTTCTGTCATGTGTCCATTCACTGTTGAAGACAGATGCAGGCTGTTGGGGATGAATCTCAAACTGAAGCGCAAATGGTTCTCGTAGACTGCAATTTTTCTGGAAATCTATCCATACTCCCACACCATTCGAAGGGTGTTCATCCCAAAGGGCTCCAGATTGACTCAGCCCTCCATCCTTCCAAGGTTGGTAAAATGAGGACCCAGATTGTTGAGGGCAAAAATATTGATTCTTAAATGTCTATGGAGATTCTCAGTCATCCAGGTCATGATTGTCCCAAGGTGCTTTTTCAGGAGGCAACTGGACTTTCTTGGGGTTTTTTTGAAGATGTTTCGCTTCTCCAGTGGTGGGTTTCAAAAATGTTTACTACTGGTTCTATGGGTGTGGCTTCGTGGGCATGGCAGGGGAAGGATACTGTAAGATGTCCATTCCCTCCCTGATCCAGGGGAATGTTACTGCAAAATCCCCATTTCCTTCCGATCAGCTGGGACTTGGGAGGCAGAAAATAGATGGGGGTGGGGCCAATCAGAATTTTTACTACCGGTTCTGTGAACTACTCAAAATTTCCACTACCGGTTCTCCAGAACTGTTCAGAACCTGCTGCAACCCACCTCTGCGCTTCTCATCCAAGAATCATCTTCAATGAAAAAACAAGAAAGTCCTGGGGACTCCTGAAAAAGCACCTTTGAGACACCATGACCTGGATGACTGAGTATCTCCGTAGACATTTAAGAATCAATATTTTTGCCCTCAACAATCTGGGTCCTCATTTTACTGACCTTGGAAGGATGGAGGGCTGAGTCAACCTGGAGCCCTGTCAGGATCGAACTCCAGACTGTGGGCAGAGTTCGTCTGAAACTTTAACCACTGCACCCCAAGATGCAAAATGCTGCCTCAGTTGACTCCTTAAGGATTAATTGTACTCATTCAACAAGATGGGATGGACTTGGGAGGCCTCCCGAAGGCTTGTTTTAGCCGAAAATGGAGATGGCATAGTCTCAGATGAATCCCCAAGGTGATGCAACTTAATTCTAACCGTATATATTTGACCTTATAAAATCTAATTGCCGCTGGAATGCAGCTACGAGCATTAGAGCTTGCATACTTAATTAATAGCAATGTCCTACATGATTTTGTATTAAGCTCACACACATTTCGTTACACCAGCCATTGGAAGATTGAAAACGGATGGTTTACTGCAGATAAACAGCTGAAGAAGAAAAAAAATGTGGCTTAAAAGATTACATCAAGGCAAGCTAAGAGGAAAAAAAATGCTCATGCAATTTGGCATACAAAAAACCCTGAAAGTAGTAAAAAAAAAAAAAAGGACTATAAAAGTGAATTGTCGGATAACTATTTAGAGTTGAAGTCCACACATCGTCCAGCGGCCAAGGTTGAGAAACACTGATTTAGAAGATTGAAGAATTTAACCATCAAACAACCAAGATATAAAAACCCCTGAAAATTAAGGGGACAAAAATTTGTTACAGAACTCAGAACGCCTGCTTTATCCCACAGTTACATATAAAAAAAAAAAATTGCACTCATATTTAAATGCCTCTCCTGACAAACATTTTAAATTATCTTGGACAGATTATTTCTCTTACTGTTTATTTATTTATTAAATTTCTATGCCGTGACTCTGGATAGTTTACAGCATCATAATAAAACCATATATTTTCTTTATATTGAAAATCATGCCATTTTTGAATTCACTCAAAATTCAGCATGTTGTTCTCAAATTTAAGCAAACAGGGAAAACAGGTAGAGAGAAAGAGACAGACAGACAGAGAAACAGAGAGAGAGAGAGACAGAGAAAGAGAGACAGAGAGAGAGACAGAGACAGACAGACAGACAGAAACAGAGACAGAGAGACAAACAGACACAGAGAGAGAGACAGAGACAGAGAGAAATAGAGATAGACAGCAGGCAGACAGACACACACACACACAGAGAGAGAGACAGACAGACAGAGAGACAGACAGACACAGAGAGACAGACACACACACACACACACTCACAGAGATGGACGTAAAGTTGTCATATTTAAGAACCTACCTGTCGCTTGTTTGTTTGCAGACGTTTTGTTATCAGACCAGGTGTTGCCTGGTGTGGTAATGAAACATTTGCAAGCAAGCAACCAAGTCCATAGTATAGCAAGGATTCCACAGTTCAAGCCTGAATTACACATATCCTCTTCTGTTGCTATGTGCCTCTTTCCGTCACTGTTTTTCTTTCACTGGTATCTGAAGACCGGCTGCCTCCCACTTGGCCATAACACTGAGTCTTCAAAGACCAACAGCTCTTGATGGACTTGTCTTTCATGAATATAACCAATCTCCTTTTTTTTATAGCCAACCATATTAATAATGACAGTTTGACTAGTGGTTTATACATCAGGCTAGAAAGCAGGAGATAATGAGTTCCAGTCCTAGTTTTCTTTCTCTCTGCATTTCTCTCTTTCCCTCTCCCACTTTCTCCCTCCTTCTTTCATTCTCTCTCCCTTCCCTCTTTCATTCTCTCTCTCTCTCTACCTCCTTCCCTCCCTCCCAAGTTATCACCATGTCTTTCTTTCATGAATTCTAGAAAAATGTGCTTTTAAATATGTAAATCTTTTTCCAATCAGCTTCATTGGACGGTCCTGAACCTACTGTTATAATAAAACAATGATTAGTTGCCAAGACTATAAAAATACTGTAATTTTGAGCAGCTGCCAAGGCACACAGGAAAAAACCTGTTATGAGTTTATGAGATTGTCAGGTATCACAGCAAAATCCTAACAACAAACTTTCCCCTTCTGTAAATAAATGAAAATTGATTGTAACTCAATGATCAGCATTCATGTTCCAGATTACATGTCTATCAAATTAATATTAATGTCCCTTTTCCTTTCAGATAAAAATTTAATGGCAGAGCTCACGCCCTGGTTTTCATAGGTAAAAAGAACAGCAGCAGAGATTAAAGAAATCTTTGCTGTTCATATCCCCGGGAGAGATTCTTGAATCCCAGGCTAATTGGACACAAAACTCCAGTAGCAGAAAATGGTAGAAACACCAAACGTTTCTTGGCATAAACACCATAGAGTCACGATGTAAACACAACCTTAGATTTAAAGGGTGTGCTCTACAATCTCTCTAGTAATTTGGAGAAATTTAAAGGAATTAAGCATTCTGTTTAGAGCAAGGGTCCCCAAACTTGGCAGCTTTAAGACTTGTGGATTTCAACTCCCAGAATTCTCCAGCCAGCGTAGATTAGAGAAGAAATTATTTAAACTAGAAAAAATCACCAGCTGGCTTTCTCTGCTAAATGAAGAGACCTCCAGGGAGAAGAATATCTTGTGTTGCCCCAAATTTTGATGGAAAGTTTTCTTTCTAGTACATACACAGTCCAAGCCTAGATCACTGATGCGCTAACAAGTTAAGAGGAAGAATGACCCTCTACAAGGAATTTATCCATTGCTCAAGGATTATGTTGGCCAATTTATATATATATATAAACTTGCTCATCAACTTGCTCAAAAGATTAGCATCATGATGCAACTAGATGCTTTTTATTTTAAGTAATAAAAAGACTGTGCTAATCCAAATGAAGAATTGTTAACCCAATACAGTATAAGGTATTCATTCATGCATTCATGCATTCATTCAATATAACCACCCATCTCAAACAAATGGTTCTTTATAATACAGCACAAAAATAAACAGAGATGTCTACCAGAGCCAAGTCAAATTTAGGTGGTTGGCTTGGAGCACTTTCAACTAAAGGTATCAGCAAGTTCATTTTCTAAGATAAATTAGGGCTGGGCTTAGTAAACTTCAACAACTTTCAATGAAATAGAAATTCAAGATCACAAAAGAATATTATTAAAGCTAAGAGTAAATAGCAAGTCAAGAAAAGAGCATACATAACGTATATGGGTGTAGATGGTATGTTTTTGTGTATGGCTATGAATGAGACAAAATGGGTGTAGATGGTATGTGTTTGTGCATGGCTGTGAATGTGACACCATGGGCAACAATGAATACAAGAGAAAGATGTAGATATATGTGCAAAACCAGGTCGTTCAGAGGCCATGATTTCTAGCTGCAGTTACTAAATGCCAGTTCGTCCCAAAGGTTCTTTTTCAAAAGGCAACTGGACTTCTGTTTTTCCTTGAAGATGTTTTACTCAAGAAGCTTCTTCAGAATGCCTTTTGAAAAAGCACCTTTGGGACAACCATGATCTGGATAACTGAGAATCTCCGTAGACATAAACCCCAGGTCAGTCTATAACAGGGATGTCAAACTCAAAGCCCAAGGCCCAAATCCAGCCCATCTGGTGCTTAGATCTGGCCCACAGGGCTAACCTGGAAACAGCAAAGGACCAGCCTGCGGCACCACTGTGTTCTGCCCCCCTTCCTCACACAGGCAAACGTAATACCAAGCACGCCTACCAATATTTTATTAAGTAAACAGATTAGAATTCTTGGCAGACCAAGGTTTTGGTCTGCCAAGACTATTTTCACTCCCATAAAGCAGAAGAGTACTTATCTTCAGTCCGTAACAGGAGCAACAAATTATCCACGAGACAAGAGTTTAGTCAATGTTCAGTCCAAAATATATCCAAGCCAAATTTCAGAGATCACAATGTGACTTTCAGGGTTTAACTTTGTCCGTCACAAAGCCTGAAGAGCAATCCCACCCACTTTTATTCCTGGTGAGGCGTGGATCCGTGACTCAGCTCAATCTCTGGCCCTCCCACGCCTCTTCCGTTGCTGTGCACGCTTCTCCCTCCGACGTTGCCTGGGATCAAGCCAGGATTCATTATCCTCACTCCCTATCAATTGGTGCTCTGATATGCCTTCCTCCTGGCACATCCCAGGCTGTTCCTCCTGGCCTTCCATTGGAACCTGAGGCATTGCCAGAAAGGAGGGTCCTGGAGAGGGAGGCCTTATCAGTTCCTCTCCATCACCTTCTGAGTCCTCTTCCTCTGTTAGGACAGGCTCGGGAGTCGGGGTCACAACACACTGCCAGTGAAAACAGTGCTTGGGAAGGCCACATGCGGCCCTCCTGAGCTCCGTTTTTGCTGGCAGAGGGTTGCAGGAGGCTCAGGAGAGCCCATTTTCTCTGGCAGAGCACTCAGGCTACCATAGGCACCCCCGACACGAGTGATGGTGAGCTAGTCATGCCCAGTCTGGCCACGCCCCCCCCGCCCCCCCCCCCCCAAGATCAAACACAACGCTGATGCGGCCCTCAATGAAATTGAGTTTGACACCCCAGGCCTATAATAAAGCTTTCCTCATTTGTGATTTAATTGAACATTTCAGAGTCCATCATATTAAAGAGATAGCATCCTAGATGGGTTGCAATTGGTTCTTCGTGCCATGCAATCATATTGCCGCAAAGACTATTAAATAGATACTTTTGGAAAAAATGGAAAGCTGATGGCTCGAGCAATGGATCCAGACCTCAACCAAACAGGATCTGAATGCACCTTGTACATCTTCTACTCAAGGAGATTAACCAGTGGTGATATCCAGTTGGTTCTATCCAGCTCGTGTGAACTGGTAGCACCGGTGTCGGATGACTCCGCCCACCCACCGGGACGTCATTATGTCCCGCTTTTGACCCTTTGTGCATGCGCAGAAGAGGCACGCGTGCTCATACTCCTGAACCGGTAGCGAAGGTAAGTGCATTTCAAATGAGTGCGCAGTTTTCAGGATTCTTGCAGGAACTGTGTATTTTGTGTTGACACCTTTTGATGAATCCTGTCATAATATTTTTAAAGGATGTGGTAGATACTCCAACACCTGGCCCCATAGAGCAATTATCTTGTATCTTCCTCTCATTCCAACCACCTCATTAAAAGATAATATTCACACTGAAGATTTTGAAAATTTACCCTCAAGGCAGATTTCCATGAAAAGGTATTTTTTTTCATGGAAATGGACAGTATCTCATAATGTCTTAGAACAGGGTAAAATACCAGATTTCATTGAGACTAGCAAACATACAGCTGTGTGTTGTTTTTCCTGTAAATGAGCCAGAAAGTCAGCAAGTGATCATGATAAACCTGGATTTTGAACACAGGGGTCAAACTGGGTTTCTTCAGATGCTCAGGGTTATCACTCCCAAACCTTTAGACATTAATGACAGCTGCAACTCATGAGGATAGTATGAAATCTTCAGGATGATGGGCAACACATTATAAGTCTTATGCTACTGATATTATTTTCAGTTGTTTTTGAGAGGTTGTTTTTTTTTTACTATTTTATTTATCGCAATTTAAAACATTTTTATCCCCATTTTCAATGAAATATCCAATGTCAGGCCCAAACCCAAGAATGATTCATCTGAGTTCTTTATTGGTTCTCACCTATAGAAGAAAAAAAAAAGCTTGCAGATTGGGGACTCTATTATCTGCATCTATGATACAGTCTGGGAACTATTAAGGAGAGGCTATCTTCACCCTCTTTCTCTCACACATAACACACAAATTGAGTAGCCTTCTGGAATGCATCCCCCACCTCTTGGGGATCCACCTCCTGACTACATTCCATCACACCCAAGGAGCTCCTTAGCCTGTAGCAACTGAGCCAGTGAGACCCGAACTGCCAAACTGCTGGCAGCCAGTGATCAGCAGAAATAGCCTGCAGTACTGCATTCTTTATTTTTTTTGCATAAAGTTTTTTTTATTTTTTAACATATAAAAATTCAATTTTCAAATAAGCAGTGTGTTGTCCGAGTACCAATAATTTTGAAAAATAAACATAGTGTTTACAATGATGTTCATTACATTGGGATAGATGAAATTAAATATTTCATCTATCATTGTAAACATTATATCAGATATGCGACAAGGAGCAAACTCCCCAGAGAGGTACATGTGAGGTTTACCAAGAAAGCAATAAGAGCAGAGATATTACAAAGTGTAAGAGAAGATGACCCATTGAAATATAAAGGGAGAGAAATAGTAGTCCTAAAACAGATCCCCAGAAGAGTAAAAGATATAAGAAAACAATACAAATTTTTGACAACACAACTAATTAAGCATGGAGTAAACTTCAGATGGCTGATACCGGAGGGAATACTGATGACTTAGATCAAGGATGGGCTCTACTTATCTTTACTACCAATTCGCAACAGGGCCGCACGCACATGCACAGAAACGTTCTGATGATGTCGGGGTTGGTGGGTGGAGCCTCCCTCCGGTTTTACTACCAGTTCTATAGAACCGGTCCAAACCGGGGGCAACCCACCACTGACTTGGATAGAACAAAGACATAGACTGGATTCTATAGAAAAAGCAGAGCAATTTTATGACCACATTTTGCAGTACTGCATTCTAACCACTGCGCCACTGTGGCTCTCCACTGCTCCTGGAATTGCCTTCCTTCGACTTAGCTACTGACATTGGCTTTGGTACACAAAGCACCCACGAAGCATATCACATGAGGTTTTGCAAACCCAGCTGATTGAGAAATACATTGCTTCATTTGAATGACAGAAACACTGGCAAGATCAGTTGGCTCGAAAAGATGATAAAGCAGCAGACTGATTTAAAACCAGAAACATTTTTGTTGGGGATTTTACATGAAACTTATTGTAAAAGAACACATATTTAATTATCCATGTATTAACTACAGCTAGAATTGCATTTGCACAAAATTGGAAAAGTGAAGAGATCCCTACTGATGAGAATGTGATTAGGAAACTATTAGAATGTGCAGAAATGAACAGGTTAACATTTGCAATTAAGAAGAATGAACAAACGGAATATTATATGATATGGTGGGACAGAGTGACTGATCGTTAACTCTGGGGGCAAATTGTACTTAGTACAATCCAAAGGATAACTTCAAGAGGGCAAATACTAGAAATAATCAAAACAGATAGTGCTTGACCTACAACCATTCATTTAGTGATGGTCCAAAGTTACAACATCACTGAGAAAAGCGACTTACAACTGATCCTCACACTAATGACCTTCACAGCATCACATGATCAAAATTTAGCCACTTGGCAAACCAATATGTGTTTATGACGGTTGCCACATCCTGGGGTCCCATGATTGTCATTTGCCAAAGTCAATGGGGGAAGCTGGATTCACTTAATGACTACGTGAGTCATTTAACAGCTAGAGTGATTTGATGGCAATCGGCTGTCACTCACTTGTCAACTGCTTTGCTTAGCAACGGAAATTCCACATATTTTCATAGTTATACTTTTTATTTACTATAGCAAAATCTGAGGCATGCTGTGCATTTATATAGCAGTGAATTATTTCCCCATTGCACTGATATTTGTTCAGAAAATAATTTCTCAACCTATGGGGTCATATGCCAAATTTATGTTGTATCTTCTGCGTGAGCACTGATCTTTCAAGCTGGTGCCACGTATCACCTGTTGCTGTGAAATATAACTCTCCCCAAGCGTGCTTAAGTCCTAACTGATGTGTGTTTTACACATCACACTCAATAGTAATACACTAAAGATGCAAAACAGCATTTTCGTGTTATTCACATTCCATTCATCTGTGCATAATGGTTTAATCAATCAATGAAATGCTCTCTTAGCCTTCAAATAAACATAAGATGTAAGTTAACCTTGAAAAAAAAGGCAGCAAATTTGCCTTGAGTTTAGATTTCATTTTGATGCAGATGCTTTGTAACATTACATTCCTATACATTACAGGAATTCAAAAAGAGGGGGGCAGAGGGCAGCAGTATATTTAGAACTTTTAGTCAAAACTATCTTTATACTTGTTTTAATCCAAGTGAGCTATAAAGACAAAATTAAGTGTTTTGGAACTGACTTACCATAGCAATAGCAATAACACTTAAGACTTATATATGGCTTCACAGTGCTTTACAGGCCCCTCTAAGTGGTTTACAGAGTCAGCCTATTGCCCCCAACAATCTGGGTCCTCATTTTACCGACCTCAGAAGGATGGAAGGCTGAGTCAGCCTTGAGCCTGGTGAGAATCAAACTGCTGGCAGTCGGCAGAATTAGCCTGCAATACTGCCTTCTAACCTCTGCGCCACCATTCCTTGTTGACATCCCATTTACATAAAGACAAACCCAATAATAATGACAAAAGAAGGCAAAGGTCATATATTTGCATTGGTATGCAACCCCATGGTGCAACCCCAAAATAATTGGGGTTTGGGAGTTGCACCCATCATTGGAATTAACAAATTCACCATCAGCTGAAGGCAAATTTATTCAGAACAGTTTACCTATAACATCATCAAACATCCACCTCTTCTGTCTATCCCAGGTCTTTGGAAGGGCTCCATAGAGAGACAAAAATGCCACTCCATACTGAACATCTGGCTGACCGCGCAACGAACCTGTTCTGTCCCAGCTCCGGATTCCCAAGGATTGTGACACACACCAACGGTCCTTATCAAAGTTATAACATACCAAGAATAAACAAAGTCTGGCAAAGGTTGGCAACCAGCCCAGAAAACAAGATACGATAAGACACTCACTCTTCAAAAATGCTCTGTAATAATTACACGTTGTTTCCAGCAAGAAATTACTAACTGTGTGCGACTTAAATAGGCTAAGGGAGTGGCCAATTATCCTCAAACCTTACTCTCAAGGAGACCTCCTCCTCCTGAGTAGCCACTCCTGCCTTTTGGCAGTCCTGTGTGCTCGAGCATTGAGGAGAGGCTCTTTCACTTCACTCTCTCCACTTGAAGGAGTCTCTGGAGGTTCTGAAGGCCTCTGGCACCACATCCTCTTCAGCCTCCTCGCTGTCTGACGCGAGTGCCAGCTGCGCAGGCTGCTGGCACAACCCCACACCAGCCTCCTCATTGTCGGGATCTGCCACGATCCACGCAGGCCACTGGCGGACCACAACAGAACCACAAGAATCCTACAGTGAGTCACCCCTTCCTTTTTCCTCCCTCCACCGGCCTGCTCTGGCCATCCAGCTAACATCCGAAACCGTGATCTACCCTGCATATCTATATTTCAAGTTTATTTATTTATTTATTTATTTATTTAATTTGTATACTGCCCTTCTCCCAGAAGGGACTCAGGGCGGTGAACAGCCAAAATTAAAAAACATACAAATACAAAAGTTAAGATAATTAAAAAAATTAAATAATTGGCTACCCAATTTAAAACCCCAAATCCATAAAATTTAAAATCCCAGTTAAAAACCATTTAGGCTAGGCTGGCTTGATGAAATAAAAACGTCTTCAGTTGTAGCCCTTCCAGGATCACAGATTCTAAAAGTATAAATTAAGCCTTCTTCTTTAATCTCAAACATTTTACTGCTCCGGGATAGATCTTGAAAAGCAAAGCGAATAAACAATTGAGGCAGCCAAGTTTTCTAGAAACGCAGAAGGAAAAAAAAATATTACTGCACCCAATTGCCAGAGGCACTCAATAGTGTACTTTCAGCCACCCACAAATTAGCAATAATTAGCTAGTGTTTTGCTAAAAGCTGTTCTTTGCCACTATACATAAAAGAGCGGCCTACTGCTTTTATATAATTCGTGTGGCAGTTTCTCAGTATTGATAATAGTAGGAGCATTCAACAGCATCTCCATTTAAAGTAATTCCTTCACACAGATTCAATATTTATACTGAATATCTTCTAAATTACTTCAATATTATTGTCCGTCTCACACTGAGAATGTAACATTGAACAACAATAGTTTGTCCATGATTGTTTAATGCCACACATTAACGGAAATGCGCCAGTTTCTTTTTGGCTTTCTTTCGGTCAAGTGATGTATAATATCAGTCAAGCTTTTCAAAAATATAATATTGGTCACTTTTATAATGAATAAAATGCAGCTGCATGCAGCTCTCATCTATGACCTCTTTGACATTTCTTTTCCAAAAGGGTTGTTTTTAGATGGAAATAGAGATTACAGGTAGTCCTTGATTTATGACCACAATTGAGTCCGAAATCTCTCTTGCAAAGTGAGACATTTGTTAAGTGAATTTTGCCCAATTTTACAACTTTTCTTGTCATAGTTGTTAAGTGAATCACAGAACTTAAGTTAGTAACACAGTTGTTAGTGGATCTGGCTTCCCCATGGACTTTGCTTGTCAGAAGGTCACAAGAGGGGACCAGGGGTGAAATGCTCCCAGATCAGACTGGATCGCTCCAGAAATAACAGTAAAAATAAATGATTTAAGATGAAGATGATGTGCTGGGCTAAATAATTAAAGATAAATATGTTGGGATTATTGGTTAAATTAGGATGATTATATTGAGATAAATAATAATGAAGATGATTTGTTGCGAGTAATTATTAAGATACTGTTTAAGATAATAGTAAAAATGAAAAGATATTGAATTAGAATTTAAAGATTTAAGTAACGGGTTTTAGGATAATGCGATTATAAAATAGATAGAATTTAGGGAAACAATTGTTTAAAATATCAAGTTGTGTTATTTGGAAATTAAGATTTGAGGTGAAAAAATAGAAAGGTAGTTATTTTTGAGTGAATTGTGAGCTGTTTTTTTCTCAGTTTTACTTTTTTTTATTATGATTATTCTTACAAGATGATAATTAGGGAAGATGAAATATTGTTAAGGATGAATTATTGATTGTACCAATTTATAACCGGATCAACGCTTCATTCTAAAAGATGTATTTTATTTTTATGTTTTTTTTTAAAAAAAAAACTTTTATCAAAAAAAAAAAAAAAAAGAGGGGACCAGGGGTGAAATGCTCCCGGATCGGACTGGATCGCTCGGTCCGGTAGCGATCTTGGCCGGTGGTTTGGCAATCCGGTAGTGATGGCGGAGCGAAGCTTTGCCCACTCACCCGGGTGTCATTACTTCCTGGTTTTAACCAGGAAGTAATATGTTTTTTACCTTCTGTGCATGCAGGTTTTGAACATGTGCAGAAGGTCTGCGCGGCACGTGCGCTTCCGAACCGATAAGGAAGGTAAGTAGATTTCACCCCTGCTCGGGACACGGCAACCATCATAAATATGAGTCAGTTGACAAGCATCTGAATTTTGATCACCTGACCATGGGGATGCTGCAACGATCATAAGTGTGAAAAATGGTCATAAGTTACTTATTTAAGTGCTCTGCATTGGTTCTCCTGCAGAAGAACTTTCCATTGGAATTATAAAATATAAAAAAGATCATCATATCCTTTTAGATACCTATCCATTCTCTGCCTTATAAATCAGACAAAGCAGTAGTATTTTGTAAAGCAAAGAATCAACACAATTTAGCCTGTATGAAGCACAGCATGTGAAACAGAGATAAGCAGTTTGATGGCCCTTCTAAATCAGAGGTCTTCAAACTTGGCAGCTTTAAGACTTGTGGACTTCAACTTCCAGAATTGAAGTTTGAAGACCTCTGTTCCCAATGTTTCAGATTACAATTTTCATAATCCCCTGGCAATACCCATGCTGGCTAGTATTGACTGAAGCTCAAAACATCTGTCAAATGCCAAGCTGCCCCCCCCCCAACCTGGCCAACCTCCCCAATGCAACAATAAATAAATAAAATGGAGATTTTTAACTAGGGAAGGAAAGAAGTCTCATGAGAGCAAAAGTAAAAAATTCTAATATTTCAAAAGGCTAGCTTGGCAGGGGAGCAGAATGCAGAAATGAAGCTGGTTGCACAGGGCAACTTAAGAACAAAATCTCCATTAAAGAATAATTATTCTACTGTATGCATCTTGTTTCACAGTATATCATTTTCTCGTGTGATTCTTTTCCCATTTGGTATTTTACCAAGTTCAATTTCCCACATGCTGTTCCAGGCTGAAGGAAAAGCACCATTAATGCCTCTTTGGCCTTTAAGGGGGGCTACAGACTTTTACAATCCTATTCTCACTTAGAGACATTGCTGGTGTCTGAAGATTTCTCTTAAAGTCCGTGAATAGTGTCTAATAAAGAAACTGTCAGGTAATTAAAAAGAGAGCCAGTTTAGTCTAGTGGTTAAGGGAACGGCTAGAAAGCAAAATATTGTAAGTTCTAGGGTTGCCTTAAATAAGTAATCCGACTGAGTGACTTTGGACCACACCAGGAGATGGTGAGTTCTAGTCCTGCCTTAGGCATGACAGCCACTTTGGATCAATCACCAGGAGATAGTGAGTTCTAGGCATAAAAGCTAGCTGGGTAACTTTGGGCAAGTAGTCCCTCTTTCTCGGCCCAACCCAACCTCGTAGGATTGTTGTTGTGGGAAAAATACGAAGAAGACAATGTATTAGGTTTGTCAACCTTGAGTTATTTATAAAAATAACAAAGGTGGGATTAAAAAACTTATAAAAAGTTTTCCATGTATGGTGGACCTGTCCCAGGGTAATTGAATTTTGGAAACTTATTCAGAGATGGTTGTTAGAAATTACTGGATACAAATTACAATTGAAACCTGAATTTTACTTATTAAACATTAGGCCAGATAAAATAGGCACTAACAAATGGTATCTGATTGTCTATATTACAACTGCAGCAAGAATATGTCTCGCCCAAAATTGGAAGGGTAAAGACCTACTGTCTGAAGATATGATTTTAGGGGAAATTATGGAATGTGCAGAAGCCGATAGGCTAACAAAAATTTTAAGAAATCAAAAAGATTCTGCATATTTCCAATGTTGGGACCTATGGTATGTTTGGTTAAATAATAGAATAAAAAGAGGACAATGTTAGCTTAGTTTTTAATCTCTCATTTGTATCTTTGGACTGAATGTAATGTATTGTGTAAGGTTCTCACCGCGATCGGTTTATTGATAAAACTTTCTGTTTGTATTTTTTTAAAGAAATAAAATTTATTAAAAAAAATAAAAAATAAAAAACTTATAAAAAGATAAATAATTAAAACCAGAATCGAGCAGGTAGCCTTTGATGGGATTAGCACTGTTAAATGGGCCAATTTTGAGGTTGAATGTCATGAAAGAGCAACAAACTGCTGGCTGTTTGGCTTACGGTTGTTCTTTGTTTGCTTCTGATGGATTTTCTTAATCAGATGCCAAAGTTCAGGGCAAACTAGATTTGCGGAAAGGCACAACTGATCTTGCAAAAGACAACTTCAGAAATAGGGTCCCCATTAAACAATTAATTCTGCTACTGTATTGTGTGTATCTTGATTCACAAACAATCATTTTCTTTTGTGATTCTTTCCTCATTTGGTATTTTACAAAGCTCAATGTCCTACATGCTGGGTCAGTTTAGATTCCAGGCTGAAGGAAAAAACACCACTAATGTCTTTTTGTCTTTGAGAGGCTACAGCTTTTTCCACTCACTAGGAAACATTGCAGATGCCTGAAGATTTATCTTAAGTGCATGAAAGGCGTCTGATCAGGAAACATCTACACCAGGGGTCTCCAACCTTGGCAACTTTAAGACTTGTGGACCTCAATTCCTAGAGTTCTTCAGTCTTAAAGTTGCCAAGGTTGGAGACCCCTGGTCTACACCACTGCAAACTTTTGGTGAAAAACTAAGCTGGGAGACAGTCAAATAAGGCCGTTCAATGAGGCATTGTGGAATCAGACAATGGATTAACCTCCTGCTTATTGTAGGAATTTGGATTAAAGCTTCCCAGACAGATTAGCCCATCCCCATTTTCATTCCATAGTTTAGCTCTTCTGATTGTTAGGCCATTTTTGCAAACCTTCAATCATCCTTTTTACCGTCATGAAGTACCAATGGTTATACAACTTCAAAAATCAACCAAGGAGCTGGGTTTCTAAGTGTTCCTCTGTTCTCCAGTTGCATCTTTATCCAGGATCACAAAAACGTCCTCCAGGACTGCAGCACAATCTCAGACAAAGATTTGAACCAAGGGATTAAAAAAGGGCTAGCTGAGAACTCTAAAGGTAAAGGTTCCCCTCATACATATGTGCTAGTCATTCCCGACTCTAGGGGGCGGTGCTCATTTCCCTTTCAAAGCCGAAGAGCCAGTGCTGTCCGAAGACATCTCTGTGGTCATGTGGCCGGCATGACTAAACGCCAAAGGCGCATGGAACGCTGTTCCCTTCCCACCACAGGTGGTCCCTATTTTTCTACTTGCATTTTTTACGTGCTTTCGAACTGCTAGGTTGGCAGAAGCTGGGACAAGTAACGGGAACTCACCCCGTTATGCAGCACTAGGGATTCGAACCGCTGAACTGCCGACCTTTCGATCGACAAGTTCAGCGTCTTTTTTTTTTTTTTTTTAATTTGATTTATATGCCGCCCTTCTCCGAAGACTCAGGGCGGCTTACAACCACCGCATCCCTTCTGATTGAGAACTCTATGTGTGCTAAAAGATCGTTTGAATTGGAAGGACTGCACAGTTTTATTCAATTGTGCTGGACAACTAACACAAGATTGCAATTTACATTTATTTATTTATGTATGTATAAGGGCGGCTTACAAAGAAAACATTCAACAAATTCAAAAATTACATAAAAATTAAAATCCAATTAAAAATTAATTAAAATTATTTCAATGTAAAAATCCCCCAACGGGTCAGCCCATTTGATGAAAGAGCCACGTCTTCAGTTTGCAGCGGAAGCAGAGGAGGTCATGGGCTGTCCTAAGCCCGGTTGGCAACCCGTTCCAGAGGGTTGGCGCTCCCACAGAGGAGGCCCACTCTGTGGGAGCGCACAGGACGATGGGAGGACGGCAGGAGATGATCCTGCAAGTACTCCGGGCCTAAGCCATGTAAGGCTTTATAGGTGAGCATCAGCACCTTGAAACGGACCCGAAGGACCACCAGCAGCCAGTGCAGCTCGCACAGGAGAGGTGTCACACAGGAGTAGCGAGAAGCCCCCGTAACAACCCGCGCGGCCGTATTCTGGACTAGCTGTAGCCTCCGGGTGCATCCCAAGGGCAGCCCCATGTAGAGGGTGTTACAGTAGTCCAACCGAGAAGTTGCATCTTATTGCATTTAAAGTAAAAGATGACTCAGTTATCCTCCATATTTAAAACTTCCCAAGGTTGGATATCAATAATTGCTTCTAAAGTATTGTACAATTTCAGTGTCCCGATGAAAAAGCATCTGTCAACGATGGGTCTAACTCGCCCCACTGGTTCTAGCGGAAAGGGTCTACTTTGGATCCTGTCAGCAAACGGATTTCGGCTAGTGGGGTTCAGGAGAACAGCTTTTCCTGCTGTGGCCCCCATCCTCTGGAATATTCTCCCGTCAGAGATGAGATCGGCCCCCACACTCCAGACCTTTCAGAAGAGGCTAAAAACATCCTAGTGCCCCCAGAACATTGTGAGAGGCTGATGGGATAAAAAAAATGCTCACACCCAGGCTGCCCGTCATGTTGGTCTTTAATTTTTTAACTTTTCTACTCAATTTTTCTAATTTTAATTATTTTTTTTTTAGCATTTCCTTATATGATAAGCTTCCCAGAGTGGCTATATTGGTGAGAAAGGCAGCTTTAAAAAATTAATAAATAAACAGCATAATGTATGCTCTCTATATAGCAGAGGTAACTATCAGGAAAAAAGAGGCAGGGTCCTACCATGAGTTAGTCTTCACGCAAGCCCATGTTTTCTACCCTGAAGCTGGAAACAGAACAACTGATTGTAATGGGTTGCGAGAGTAACCTTATCATACAGAAGGAAATATTGCCTCTTAGATAAAGGGCTGATAACCAAAATCTGAACCCACAGCAGGCATCTAATCTGAGTAAAGATATCATAGTTGACTCTCCCTATTTCTCTGGAACAAGAAAGGCAGGGCTGGGAGTGGTACATTCAGGCTTGCCAGATTCTGTGACTGAAACCCTACAATAAAAATAGATTTATACTCATAATTTTGGTTTTCTGGACTGAATTATCTCAAAAGGCTGACACCTACTCAATTAAAGGTGAATCACTGTATTTTGTTAATGCAGTGTTTCTCAACCTTGGAAGCTTGAAGATGGGTGGACTTCAACTCCCAGAATCCCCCAGCCAGCAGCGCTGGCTGGGGGATTCTGGGAGTTGAAGTCCATCCATCTTCAAGCTTCCAAGGTTGAGAAACACTGTGTTAGTGCATGATGTTCAGCTGGGTCCAAAAGACTTAATGGCGACATTCAATGAGGAAAAAGGAAAACCAGACAATATTCTGATGCATGCTACACACATACAGGCAGTCCTTGACTTACGACCACAATTGAGTCCAAAAATTCTGTCGCGGAGACATTTTGTTAAGTGGGTTTTTGCCCCACTTTACGACCTTTCTTGCCACGGTTCCTAAGTGAATCACTGCAGTTGTTAATTAGTAACACGTTTGTGAAATGAAGCTGGCTTCCCCACTTCGGACTTTGCTGGTCCGAAGGTTGCAAAAGGGGATCACATGACCCCGGGAAACTGTATCGGTCATAAATATGAGTCAGTTGCTAAGCGTCTGAATTTTGAACACATGAACATCGGAATGATGCAGTGGCTGTGTGAAAAATGTTCTTAAGTCACTTTTTTCAGAGTGGTTGTAACTTTGAACGGTCACTAAACGAACAGTTCAGTAGTGGGATTCAGCTGGTTCTGTCCAGATCACATGAACCGGTAGTGTTGACTGTGGGAGGCTCCGCCCACCCACCTGGACGTTATGTGCAACTACTGTACGTGTGCTCACATTTGCAAACCGGTAGGGAAGATAAGTGAATCCCACATCTGGAACAGTTGTAAATCAAGGACTACTCATGTAAGTTCTCTCATGTCCAACAGAACTTCAAGTCCATAGGTCTTAAAGTTGCCAACTTTGGGCGGGCATCTCGTCTGTCTCGGCTTTGATGTCCAGAGAAGGCTGCAGTTTGGTTCCGACTGGGCTGCTGATTCCTGGAGGTCCCTGTATGAGGGCAAGTTCTGCACCGCTCTGGGTCACCTGGAGCAGGCTCTCTTCAGATAGTCCACCCTCTGCCAGGTATTGGGGTTCGAATGGAGAGTCCAGGGCTCAGGAATCCCAGTCGTTTTCATTAGTTTTGAGAGAGTTGGCTTGTTTGGTCAGTGCTGACATGACGCCTCTAATAAATATTTCTTTTGAAGCTTGGTTTGAGGCTCATGATTTAATTAGGGCATCAGTCGGAACCCTGACAGCAAGCCAACTCTCGAGAGCAGGTCAGGAATGCTTCACAAGTTGACAACTGCAACCTTTCAGTGAAAAACTGAGAAAAAGCCAAACGAGGCAGCTTAATGAGGTAGTAGGGAATTAAACGTGGAAAGGATTAATTTCCTGCTCAGTTTAGGAATCCGGATTAAAGCTTCCCAGACAAGATGGCTGTCTTGCTTCCGCCTCAACACTTCTAGTACAGGTAGTCCTTGACTTACAGCCATTCATTTAGTGACCATTTGACATTACAACAGCACTGAAAAAAGTAACATACAAGCTTTTTTTCACGCTTACAACCATTGCTGCATCCCTAGGGTCACATGAACAAAATTCGGATGCTTGCCAACTGGTTCATAGTTATGACCATTGCAGTGTCCTGGGGTCATGTGATCGCCTTTTGCATCCTTCTGACGAGCAAAGTCATCGGGCAAGCCAGATTCCGTTAACAACCGTGTTACTAACTTATGGACGGCAGTGATTCACTTTAACCACTGTGTCAAGAAAGGTCGTAAAATGGAGCAAAATTCGGTTAACAACTGTCTTGCTTAACAACAGAAATTTTGGGCTCAATTGTGGTCGTGTTGTGGCCCGTCAGCGGCCTGTGCAGATTGTAGCTGACTCTGACAGTCAGGAGGCTGGTGTGGTGTTGCACCAGCAGCCTGTACAGCTGGCGCTCGAGTCAGACAATGAGGAGGCTGGAGAAGATGTGGTGCCAGAGGCAGGGATTCAGCCAGGGCCTTCAAAACCTCCAGAAGCTCCCATAAGTGAAGAGGACAAAGAGGAGGAGCCTCTTCTCGATGCACGGGCACGCAGAGCGGCCAAAAGGCAGGAGTGGCTCCTCAGGAGGAGGTCTCCTCGAGAGTAAGGTTTGGGGCTAATTGGCCACTCCCTTAGCCTATTTAAGGAAGAACGCCGACTGAAGCAATTTGTAGGGAACAATTATTAATTCACTCTACTTTGTGTCTGGATTCTCTGCAAATTGCTTCTGGGCTTTCTGCCAACCTTAGTAAGATTGTGATTACTTTATCTTTGGTTTCTTGTAGACTGTTAAGAAAGTTTATTAACAGCCTTTGTTTTGAAAAAGACTGAGTTATTTTAGTAAATTAAGTTTTGTACAAACTGTGTGTGTGCTGTATTTTTTGGGGTCCGTAGCTGGGGCAGAACAGGTCGTAAGTCTAGCTGTAACTGGGAGACACCACCATTCTGGTTCCACAGTTAGTTCCTCTTATTTTTTAAGATGTTTTATGCAATGTTCTACAAGCATATGCTTTCATAACCACTGTCAGCTATGCAACTTCAGAAATCAAGTTAGGAGATCAGTTTATAAATGTTCTTCAACTCTCCAGCACAGAAACACCAGGGGCATCTTTGCCCAGCCTCACACAGCCATCCTTCAGACCGCAACACAATTCCAGAAGAAGCTACGTTTGAAACAAGGAATTGCAGACAAGGAATTCTGGAAATTGAGATGCTTATACAATTGCAGTCCGAGAAGGTGAAAATATTTAGCAGAAAATTAAACGATCATGCCTTATTGAACATGTACAGCTTTTTTTTTCTTTACTAGAGGATCTTTTATGAGATAAAAAATCAGAAAAAAATTATACGTCAAGTGGCTGACCTGTGTGCATCTTGTACATAAGATCTCTACTCTACGAGTTTTCCGCTGTGCTCTTAAGGCCCTGCTCTTCCGACAGGCAGGGCTAGCTTCGTAAATTGAGTTTTAAATTTGGAATTCTTAAATTTTTGGGTTTTTTAGTTAATTGGCCTTAAATGTAATACTTTTAATAATTTTTAAATTTAAATTGTGATATTTGTATTGTGTTTTTACCTGACTGTACACCGCCCCGAGTCCTTCGGGAGAGGGGCGGTATAGAAATAAAATTATCCTTATCTTTAATTATCCTTACTCACAGTTTTGTCTGTGTTCACAGTTTTGTGAACCCTTGTAATGTTCATATTATTAGTCTTCTGGGTAAGTTTATTTGTATTTGAAGGGAAGTTTTGCACTGTTAATTTGTCAGAACTTTCAGAAACGGGGTCTACACAAATAAGCTAAGTAGATAATACACTTGTATTTACCTCCATGTTCCAATGGTTTAGAAAACTATTTCCCACTTGCTGCCTTTAGTAAGTCTGCACCAAACTGAAAAAGCAAACACAGATGACTGTGCAATGTGTTCTGAGAAAGTGAAAAGTTACTTAGCAGAAAATTAAGTGGCTATCCCTTGTTGAACACATACAACTTTTTTCACTAGAGGAGTAAGTGGCAAGATTTTTTTTCCCCCAGAATGGACAATCTTTCCAAGAAAAAAATTCAACATCAAGTAGTTAACTCAGAAAAGAGTTCCACTTGTGACATCAATTTTAAGATACTGACTTTCTGAGAGTAAACATGTTACTGGGAATTAAGTCAGACTTGATACCGAGATAGCATTCATTCCAGTGTATCAGAGGGAAGTTAAATGTTTGCTCTTGGTTATAACTCACTGTTCTGGTGTATCTGTCTGCTGCAATGCATACAATAAATCCCCAAATAATCGCTTTAAGCAAGTCTATGGGAGCTAATAAAGATAAAGGTTCCCATCACACATATGTGCTAGTCGTTCCTGACTCTAGGGGGCGGTGCTCATCTCCGTTTCAATGCCAAAGAGCCAGCGCTGTCCAAAGACGTCTCCGTGGTCATGTGGCTGGCATGATTAAAGGCGCACGGAACGCTGTTACCTTCCCAAAGGTGGTCCCTATTTTTCTACTTGCATTTTTTACATGCTTTCAAACTGCTAGGTGGGCAGAAGCTGGGACAAGTAATGGGAACTCACCCCGTTACCCAGCACTAGGGTTTCGAACCGCTGAATTGCCAACCTTTCGATTGACAAGCTCAGCGTCTTAGCCACTGAGCCACCGCATCCCTTTTAATAAAATAAAATAATAATAAAATAATAAAAGCTAATAAAAAGGCACCAATAATTGACATTACAATATATTCTTAATATCAGTGGTCCCCAGCCTTTCCAGCTTGGTAGACCGGCAGGGTGGGATGGGGAGAGGGAATGGTTCTGTGTGAGTGGCAGGCACACATGAATATGCACAACTCCATTTGCGCAAGTTGCACATACACACACTCGCTGCTTGTGTGGACCAGTTGCAAATGGGCTGCAGTTTGGTAGTGGACCGCAGCCCAGGATTGGGGACCCCCCCCCCCGCTTTATATGGCACGAACAAATAAAACATTAATATTTCCCCTCTTTGATTAATAACAATAAGGTTTTTTTCTCATCTGTAAAATGAACTCTGTATAGAAACTAACTTTTGCAATTAGATACATTCTAATTGCATTTTAAGCACAGGAAGACATTCCTGTGCTTAAAATGTGCAGGCACCTTATACTTCCTTTTAACTACGTTACACTAATTAGTTGTTCATCAACTAATAAACTTATTGTCTGATATGTAGTAACTAAGAAACACCCCAGGGTCATATGGAAATAATGAAGAATCATAGACAGAATATATTCAGAATATTCACATATGCAGAAGATCCCAGAATCAACCACCACTGTTTTCAATTAAAAATAAATAAATAAATAAGCATCAGGAAGTAGAGATAGGAAAATCCTGCCCATCAACTCTTCGTGCCTCTGATAACCTCATCCCTGACAAGGTGTATGACTATTAAGTCCACAATGTTCCTCAACTATGAATTGTTCAGCCACATTTCCTTGAACAAATCATAATCAGATGGGTGCACACAGAATACAAAGAGGTAGTTTATAACCTTAATGACTGATTCATAAACACTAAGCAAAGCTTATTAAAACCCACCATTGCTGAGAAAGAAGGCATGCAAAAGGTTACAAATAAATGGAAGTCTTCTAAATATGTTTTCATTAACATAGTAAAGGTATCAATAGAAAAGAATATTTGTAACTCAGGGTTGAACTCTGGAGTCCTTGATGCTCTCCAAAGTTTGGTTGCTTTCTTGCAAATTTCATTACCCAACTAGGTAATATCTTCAGTGCTTACACCAGAGGTGGGATTCACTTACCTTCCCTACCGGTTTGTAAATGTGAGCACGTGTGCACATGCTCACTTTGCTTGCTCGCGCCTCCTCTGCACATGCACACATCCTTCTGTGCATGCGCAGTTCTCACGCATTACGTCCAGTTGGGTGGGCGGAGCCTCCCACAGTCACCGCTACCTGTTCGCCCAATCCGGAGAAACCAACTGAATCCCACCACTGGCTTACACACAGTGCCTTAGTTGGGTAATGAAACATCTGCAAGAAAACAACCAAACTCAGAGAGCATCAAGGGCTCTACATATTAAATGCCTCTCCTCTCCTCCTCTCCTCTCCTCTCCTCTCCTCTCCTCTCCTCTCCTCTCCTCTCCCCTCCCCTGCCCTCCCCTCCTCTCCTCCTTGAAGTTAGTCCAAAGATCGGGAGAAAATGATTGTTTCCTAGTATGATTTGATTGCTTATTTGTACCTTATGACTATCATTAAGTGTTGTACCTTATGATTCTTGACGAACGTATCTTGTCTTTTTATGTACACTGAGAGCATATGCACCAAAGACAATTTCTTGTGTGTCCAATCACACTTGGCCAATAAAAAATTCTATTCTATTCTAAATATACATTTATCATAAACAATAAGTCACTGTATTAAAATGTTTGTACTTTTTTCAGTTCTACATAAGGGTTATGTTACACAATACTTATTTTTTTACAAAATAATCCTGATAGCATTCATTTATTATGTGGCTACAATAAAACATGGTCTCGCCATGGCTGCCCACAATTCTCAAAAATATTCCTTTGGAAGATGGGATGTGGTTCCTTTCTTTTCAGGAAAATATATGAGTGTGTGTGTGTGTGTTTGTAGAATTAAATTAAATTAAATTAAATTACCGAAATAAACAAATATAAACAAATTTGTTCTAAACAGAAAGGACAAAAGAGTTCTGCCATGACCTGAAAGTTCAAACCCTTCAAAAAATCATCATACCCGCATACCCAACCTTAAACTTCCAGAATTGTTAACAGCAGCTGTAACAGCCAAGGTGTTCTGGAAATTGAAGGGCACACATCTGGAGGAAGTTCATATCAGCGAAGGATGCTCTGTACAGAATTCAGTTCCAGAATATTGTAATTGTCAAATATTATAACCCCCTTAGAAATTCCCCTTTAATACTTTCCAATATACAATAGAGCAAAACCTCCTGTTCTTTAGTTATTACTGATATGGCTAAACCAGAAAGAATGGTTAATGGAGATTCCTAGGAGAACATAAAAGTACGTTAGTCCTTTCTATAAAATAATAAAAAAAACAACATAATACATTAAAAAGCAAGAGCAAAGAGCAGCAAAAATAAAATGCCAGTCAACCTAACTTCACAGCATGAGAACTGAGCAACATTTCAATCTGTGGAAAAATAACAAAATACTTTTCATTAGCTCTAAAGGGAAAGCCACAGGTGGCTAAAGATATTCTCTCTCCAGTGGCCACTTTGGTTCAATTCAATGTATTTATTTTGCTATAAGATCAGATTATGCCAAAAGAAGAATCCCATTATGAAAAGAAAAAGGACATGGGCACAACACACACACATCCAGAGAGAGATGAGAGAGAAACAGAGAGAGAGAGAGGGAGTTAGGGAGGGAGGGAGGGAGGGAGGGAGGGAGGGAGAGAGAGAGAGAGAGAGAGAGAAAGAGAGAAGGAGGGATGATGGATGGATGGATGGATGGATAGATAGATAAATAGATGATAGATAGATAGATAGATAGATAGATAGATAGATAGATAGATAGATAGATAAGATAGATAGAGATAGATAGATAGATAGATAGATACAGACCAGACTAGACTAGACAGTAAAGTCAAGCAAGTAAGAAAGGAAGGACGGACGGACGGATGGACGGACAGACAGACAGACAGACAGACAAGGGTATTGATACTTTAGATAAGTTTATTGCCAATCATCCTTTTAAACTCTTTGATTTACTACAAGGGACATTTTGGTTTGAAAATGGTGATATATTAAAACAAAACACTTGATATTTGTTCATTTGTTACATCTGGCCCCAAATGTATGGTATGGATCAGATGCACTAGCAACATGTAACACCTCGACTTATTATTATTAAGTATTAGAGCATCGTTCTGGTTCTAAACTTAGTATTTTTAATAAACAATTGAAAAGGTTCACTAAGACAGCTATTGTATATGTACAAGAATCCTAGAATAAAGTGTTACGATATTCATAGCTATAAATCAATAAATAATTAATGGTAGGCATGTTTTTATGACCTTATGTTAAGAATAAGATTTGTCATCAAGGTAAATGATGTATTTTAAACTTAGGTTCACACTTAAAGTCACATAATATATTTTTGTAGTCATTTTTTTTCCTTTCTGCATTTTTCTTTCCAATTTTCCCCCTCTGTCCTTTTGTTATTCCCCCCCACCTTTTCTCATTTGTGTATATATACACAAATACACAAATATGTAGATAATTCTTTGTGTTTACATAGAAACATTGGTCACAATCACTGGATAGCAGCAAAAACTTTGAGTTTTCAATACCCCTTCTTGCATCTATTGCTTGTCCTAGATGCAGCTAATTTTCAGGTCTTGTCATAATATTGTGACAGTCTGATAAAGGTCTTTGGGACATTGTGACTCAAGATTTGCCAAATAGAAATTTTTAGAAAAAAAGAAGACGAAAAGCAAGTAAAGAAATCTAGAATCTTTGATTAAAGAGGGTAAACGTAGATTTTCCCTAGCTGGGGAAGGTAGATCAGCACTTCTAAGAAAGGATATGTTGCAAACAAGGATTTTCTGATATCCATTAGTGGGTTGTATTTTGCTTATATATCATTCTTCCTGCCTCTTAGTCTAGAATCTCAAACTCAATTTCATTGAGGACTGCATCGGGGTTGTGTTTGACCTCGAGGTGGAGGCAGGGGGGCGTGGCCAGGGGAACGTGGTCAGCTCGACATCACTCGTATCGGTGCGCCTGTGGTGGCCCGAGCGCTCTGCCAGCGAAAACGGGCTCTCAAAGTTCGTTTTTGGCTGCGACGGCTTCCTGCCAACCCTCTGCCAGGAAAAACGGAGCTTGGGAGAGCTGCCTGCGGCCCACGCAAGCTCTTTTTTTGCTTGCAGAAGTTCTGTGGGCCAGTCCTTTGTTGTTTCTAGGGTGGCCCCATAGGCCAGATCTAAGCACCCCACAGGCCGAACCTGGCCCCCAGGCCTTGAGTTTTACACCTCTGTTCTACAGTCTAGATTCCCTTGCTGAAGACTGGCTAGTTGGCTAGTTTGAGTTTCATCTATTAATACTAGTTCCTAAAGCTGTGATGGCAAACCTATGGCACGGGTATCAAACCTATGGCACGCACGCCATCGCCAGCTGCTCTTCTGGTTTCCAGTGTGCACATGTATGCTGGCCAGCATATCTTCACACGCTCCGGAGCCCAGGAAATCTGGTTTTATGATTTCCAGGGCTCCGGCACACACGAACACCAGCTGGCCGGCCTGCATGCGCGTGCCGGAAATCTGAAGACCAAGTGGCTGGTGTGCATGCGCACCAGCCAGCTGGTCTTTGATTTCTGGGGCTCCGACGTGCGCACACATTCCAGTTTGGGCACTTGGTGCTGAAAAGGTTTGCCATTACTGGGTATCCATGATACTTAAGAAGCAGTTATCTAGTTAGAGATAGAAATAGAGCAAGGCAGACCCAATAGCAGGCGGCAAATTCAAAATAAAATAAGATTGGTCCTATAGCAGCTTCACCCATATGTTAAAGTATACTGACCTCCTCTCTTGAACACAACACAACCTCCTGATGAGGTAGGCAGCATCTTACCTCCAAAGTACTGTGTTTTTCTTCTGCCTCTTCCATGCTTTCAAATGATCCCCTCGGATTTTAAATTATAGCAGCAGAATGTCAAGGTGGCAGCTCCTGTTTTGATTAATTAGGCTTTTTAATTATTTTTTTTTAAAAAAAGAAACACCACCCCTCAAAGACTTTCCCACTATAAAATTGATGCTGTAGACCAGGAAAACTGGGATGAGATTCCCACAGGAAGGAAAGCTAGCATTCCAGAGAATCCTGGAATAAGCTCTATGGAGAAACACTAGGGCATGTTTACTCCAACTTTCCCCCCCCTTCACTTTCAATAAATTTACATGAATTATCTTTTTAACTAAATTAGGTATCTGTCTTGTTGCTCCTAAAAAAATGTAAACCCCAAAAATAAACTTTGATTGTTGGCTTATGCTTATAAGGATGCAATATCCTTGATACCCTGTTTTCCCCAAAATAAGACATCCTCTCATAATAAGCCCAATCGGGCTTTTGAGCGCATAGCAATAAGGCCAAGCGCTTATTTCAGGGTTCAAAAAATATAAGACAGGGTCTTATTTTCAGGGAAACACGGTGCTCACATGGGAGCAGTCACTAAAAGGAACAGCAAAGGAACTTCCATTAATGGAAGAGGCCAAATAGGAACCAGTGAGTAAAATACATCAACTGATTCTTATAAAGTCAGAAATCTTTTGGCTTACAATTCTTTATCGCCATGACCCACATTAAATCATAATTATGGCATAATATCCGACACCGTTTTTCATTTCAAGGGGGGAAAAAGATGCACTTGTCTTGGTTTTTAACATTTTCTTCTTAAGAATTGGGACTAGAAGAATCCACATTGGGGCATGATTGGGAACTATAGTCAGATCAAGGTTAAAATTTTCCTACTCTCCAAAATGAGGGTGCTAGTCTGGGGTGCCATCTTCCACTAGCTATTTATAGAAACATAGGGCTGGAAGGGACTTAGGAGGTCCTCTAGTCCAACCTCCAGCCCAAAGTAAGGGACCTTATTCCATGTAACTATTGACTTTTACAAATATCTTAGAACTGCCTGTATTAAAACTGGAACTCAGTATTACAATCATCTAGGCTAATAAGTCATTTTTTTTTTTAATGGAAAGCATCTGAATTCTTGAAATGTAGCAAGGCTGGATCTAATTCTGCAGCAAAGAAAATTTAATTTATTTGGTAGCTCACCGTGTAAAGTTTGTCATTTTATTCTGGAGCAATCCTCAAAAAGCAATCCCCAAAAATCCTCAACTGATCCGTTTGGGGGTACACTGTCATAATTTTAAACTGTTTTAATAGGGTTGCTGATTTTAATTTTATTTCATTGTGATTTGTATTGGAATTTGTCATTTTGTAAGCCGCCTTGAGTCCCCAGGGAGAAAGGCGGCATATAAATCACAATAATAAATAAATAAATAAATAAATAAATAAATAAATAAATAAATAAATAAGGATGCCATTTCAAAATAAGAGTAATAAATTAAACTAGTATGCTGCTCAATTCTCCATAAACTCTAGGCAGCTCACAACCACCAAACAACAATGAAATCAATAAAATAAAAAATAAAGTAAAAACATAAGCCAGCAGCAACTTCAAAAATCGTGCCCTCCGATTCCATTTTATAGAAACTTCCACCAACCTCAGTTTACATCGGAGCCTGGCTACATCGCCTGGAGAAACTGTCTCCAGGATAACTGGAGAGCAACAAACCAGAAGAAAACCTGATGGGAATGTTTGATACTTAAAGTTCAAATCAATCATTCCACAGAGAAGAGCTTTAACACTGCACTAATGCTGCCCTATTTCATATCAGCTCATATTGGAATCCACATTTATACCCCCTTGTCTCCCATTAGTAGCTTGCGACATTCAAGTTACTGTTCTCTGAACTGGGGATTTTCCTCTCTGAAATCATTGGCCCTAGGCCAGTATAGCCGTACCTTCTACAGGGTACAAAAAATCATAGGGCTGAAAGGGACCTTGGAGGTCTTCTAGTCCAACCCAAGGCAAGGAGCCCTTACTACAGATTCATAAACCATGAGAAGCGACTGTCTACAATGGTGCAATTGGTCTTTTGCATTGGGCAGAACAACAACAACAGGCTTACTCCTGCACTTTAAATGTGTTTTGAAAAATATACCTACAAGCTCTTCTTCCTCTGCTACTCAGAAAGGAAGAATAATCAAGTAATAAAGATATAGACACAGATCTTGGGATTTCTTCTGCTTCTCAAAGTCAGCAGAATAACAACAACAACAGCAACAAAAGGTTGTAAAAAATAATCCTCAACCTGCAATCTTCAGCGTCAAGTAATGGTTTCAGATGTACCTGAAATCCACGCAAAGTCTATTTCGCTCTCCCACGGAAAACATTGCCATGTTCGTTTGTTTTTAATTTTAGACACGATTCAAAAGCAAGGGGTAGTAGGATGGGGATGTAATCTTTTCAAGCTCTAGGTAACCAAACGAATCCCCATATTATCTCATTGCCTATTATAGCTCATCTGTCTGGAACCCACATTGCATATCGGACATTAATACAATTGAGCGAGTCCAGAGATATTTCATGAGAAGAGTCCTCCACTCCTCTGCTCACAATAGAATCCCTTATGCCACCAGGCTTGAAATTTTGGGCTTAGACAACTTAGAACTACGCCGTCTTAGGTCTGACCTAAGCGTAGTACATAAAATTATCTGCTACAACGTCCTACCTGTCAATGACTACTTCAGCTTCAGCCGCAACAATACACGAGCACACAATAGATACAAACTTAAGGTAAACCGCTCCAAACTCGATTGCAGGAAATACGACTTCAGCAACAGAGTGGTCAATGCCTGGAATGCACTTCCCAAAACTCCCATAACTTTCACCTTAGATTGTCTACTGTTGACCTCACCCCATTCCTAAGAGGTCTGAAAGGGGTGTGCATAAGCACACCAGCGTGCCTATCGTCCCTGTCCTAATGTCCCCATTTTATTCGTATCCATTTCATGCATTTATAATCATATTTATACTGATATCTGTTATCTTATACACCCTTGACAAAAATAAATAAATAAAATAACATTTTAAAAAATCCAGGGCTTTTGCAGAGAAAGTGACTTACACTTTTCGTTGCGATGCCTTATTTGACCCTCAAAAAAAAAAAAAAAAAAAAAAAAAAATTAGAGCAGAAGACCTCCAGATCATGATTTCAAGAAAAGACAGGTCACCTTCTACTTTTTCTACAGGCTTGTTACCCAGGACAGTAAAACTAATATCTGCTCTCCTTAAAAAGTACAAACACTTTGTCTTCATCACTGGGGTTCCTGCTTACTAAAATAGCCTACAATACGCCTTGCACACAATCGCCACCACCAGAGCATTCATGGTTTATCTCTCAAACATCTCTACGGGCTACCTGCATGATTTAAAAAAAAAAAAAAAAAGGAGGAGGGGGAGAGAAGGAAACAGCCTTACCTGAATTTTCTTAGCTGCGTGAATCTACCTGTCAATTATTTTCCACGCCTGCCCAGATACTTGCAACCTCACTGTTTTGTTTTGGTTTTTTTCCCCTTATGTTTTTTTTTTCCACGGTTGCCTTGTTTGCAGCAGTAGGTTTGCACAGGGAATTATCAGCTGGGGAAAAAGCCACAGCCGAGGGATTCACAACACCACACAAAGCGCGGCCATCCAAAGACACTCTTCAGGTCCAGTCACAGGCAACCGGAGGTTTGCCACAGCAAAACAATAGGCTCACGCCGGTAGCATCTGGTCGTCAGCGTGAAGATACAGGAAAGTTAACTTGGTAGCAGTGAAAAAGCAACGGATCAAAGGTGATCTCGGAGATTAAAATCAGCAGAGTTGGCCGAAAACAAGGACCAGCTTTCTTTCTGCCTCCAAGAAGGAAATTTCTGCCAAATTGAATGAACCTCAGTTGACGTTCTAGCTATGCAAGAAATACTGGCTCCCCTCCGAATTAAAAGCAAGATCCAGAAATTTCCTCAACAAGACCTGATTGTTTTCCCACCCCTAAATAGGATTTATGGCTTATGCAACTGTTAATATGGTAATACAATTCCTTTTCCTTTTTAGTCCATTATTGCTGAAAATATTGTGGTTATCATTAAGACTTGTCCCACCCGGACAAGGAAGTTTACTCGCCTCTGTTCTAATTCATACACAAATACTGTGTATTGTCTGACCTTTTCAAGATTTACATTGTAGAATTTGAAAAAGAAAACAAGCTCCTTTTCTCTTTACAGCGAAGCTTATGTTCTTTACAGTATTTGGGTGTTTGTGTTCTCCAATTTGATTATTTTAAAAGGGGGAGGGCACATTTTAACTCTAGTATTATATAACCTGTAAAGATTTTGTACAGCTAGCCCTCAACTTACGTCCATTTGCTTAGCGGCTGTTCAAAGTTTAGGACAGCACTAAAAAATAGAACAGTTATGACTGATCCTCACACTTATGACTGTAGCAATGGTCACATCATCATGATCCAGGCACTTGGCAATTGGCTCGTATTTATGTTAGCCAGAGTTTCTCGGGACCATGTGATTTCTCAGCTGCTTCCAACATGTAGTGGGGAAGGGGAAATTGCAAAGCACGATCATGTGACGCTTCGCTTAATGACTGCACCACTTAACAGAGAATTTTCTGGTACAATGGTGGTCATAAGGGGTCCTTGGTGCTCTCTGAGCTTGTTTTCTTCGAGACGTTTCATTACCCATGTCAACCCTGAGCTATAAATATTCTCCTTTATTAACTGGGGCAACAATTTGAGGACTGATTGTAATCTGATCCACTACTATATCATCTTTTGGTTGGTAGTCTAGAGAAAAGAAGGACTAGGGGTGACATAACAGCAGTATTCCAGCATTTGAGAGGCTGCCACAAAGAAGAGGGGGTCAATATACTTTCCAAAGCACCAGAAGGCAAGACAAGAAACAATGGATGGAAACTAATCAAGGAGAGAAGCAACCTGGATTCAAGGAGAAACTTCCTAACATTGAGAACAATTAACCAGTGGAACAGCTTGCCTCTAGAAATTGTGGGTGCTCCACAGAGGTGGGTTCTAAATTTTTTTACTACCGGTTCTGTGGGCGTGGCTTATTTTGTGGGCATGGTTTGATAGTCATGTGACAAACAATTCTTTAGGATTTAGCAGAGGTACTGGTCTACCAGGCTTTTAACTGCTTGCAGAGCAGTACCGGTCTGCCCATTTGTTTTTGGAGCGTTCCAGTCTACAAATTTGTTTTTGGAGCGCACTGGTCTACCACCACACTGCCTTTTACCGCTGATCAGCTGTAGGGCGGCCCTTTGAAGTGCCGTGGCAAGAGTTTAAACAGTTTTTTGCCGCTCTCCAACCACCGAGAGCATCGGAAACCACTTTCAGGCAGCTTGGCCTCAATTGCCAATCTACCACCACTGAGCAGTTTACAAGGAGCAGATCGGTTCTAGCCGATCAGTTGGGAGGCTTCTTGGCTTCTCAATTTAAAGCTAAGGTGTCTTGTTTCCCCCCCCCCTCTTCTTTTTCAAGTGAGCCCTGATTTTTTCCTTCTAGCCGATCAGCTGGGATTTGGGAGGCAGCGAATAGATTGGGGGTGGGGCCAGGCAGAGGTGGTATTTACCGGTTCTACGAACTACTCAAAATTTCCACTACCGGTTTGAAAGAACCGGGAGAACAGGTAGCAACCCACCACTGGTACTCCATCACTGGAGGTTAAGATATTACTGGACAGCCACTTGTCTAAAGTGGTATGTGATTTGCTTGAGCAGATGAGAAGACCTCCAAAGTCCTTTCCAGCTCTATTCTGATTGATTGATTGATTGACTTCTGAATGTTTCTGGTTGACCACTGGGCTCTTACATTCTGATATATTAAAGCTTATCTTATTTCACTTTTATCCCCAATGGCTATTTGGGTTTTTCACCTGACATTCATGTCTTTGGTGAACTTTTGTTTCATTCCCACATTATTTAACTTAAATTAAACATTATTTAACCTAACAGGCAATATTTTCCATGCAATATCACATGAACTGAAAATGGACATGCAAATATTTGTAGCAGGCTATGGACGAAAGCCAAGGCTCCTGTCAAGGACAAATTTGAGAACATTCCTGAACAGGGCTTAGTACATTACAAATAATGCTCTTGACAGATAACTATGGAAGGTATCCAAAGCCATGCAGGCATTCAGTTTTTCTAAGACTTTGAGTAAATCTCTTCTAGAAACAAGAGTTACGTTTAGACTTATTCAGCTGCCACAGTGACCTGAATGACACATTGGGCTATTTTCCTCCAAGCATTTGATAACCCCACCCAATGTAATTTTCCCTATAATTAAAGAAACCCAAGAACTGCTTTCTTTGAATGGAGTCCAAGTCTGGAACATGATATCATCTCAGAAGGAAATACAGACTTTATTTTTATTTTTATTTTTTCAAAAGGCCTCTGCAACCCAAGTGCGGGTAAGGTAAAGGTAAAGGTTTCCCTGCACATGCGTGCTAGTCATTTTCGGCTCTAGGGAGCAGAGCTCATCTCCGTTTCAAAGCCAAAGAACCAGCGCTGTCCGAAGACATCTCCGTGGTCATGTGGCTGGCATGACTAAACGCCAAAGGCGCACGGAACTCTGTTACCTTCCCACCAAAGGTGGTCCCTATTTTTCTACTTCCATTTTTTACATGCTTTCGAACTGCTAGGTTGGCAGAAGTTGGGATAAGTAACGGGAGCTCACCCCGTTACGCGGCCTAGGGATTCGAACCCTGAACTGCCGACCTTTTGATTGACAAGCTCAGCATCTTAGCCACTGAGCCACCACATCCATATATAAATATACACATACACACATACACATACATACATTCATATATGTATATTATATATTATATTATTGTGTTTCCCCAAAAATAAGACCCTGTCTTATATTTTTTTGAACCCTGAAATAAGCGCTTGGCCTTATTGCCATGCACTCAAAAGCTTGATTGGGCTTATTATCAGGGGATGTCTTATTTTGGTGGAAATAGGGTACAAGTGCACGTAGACACTCTTAAAAGGTGGACAACTTAAGGCCACCACTTTTGAGGCCTTTGCAATACAGATAGTCCTCGACTTATGACAGAAAAATTTACGTTGCTAAGTGAGACCCTTGTTGAGTGTTGCCCCATTTTACAACCTTTCTTGCCACAGTTGTTAAGTGAATCACTGCAGCTGTTGAGTTAGTCACACGGTTGTGAAGTGAATCAGGCTTCCCTATTTAATTTGCTCATCAGAAGGTTGCAAGAGGGGATCATGTGACCCCAGGACTCTGTAGCCGTCATAAATATGAGCCAGTTGCCAAGTGTCCAAATTTTTGGGGATCCTGCAATGGTCCTAAGTGTGAAAAATGGTGGTAAGTCACCTTTTTTTTCAATGCCGCTGTAACTTTGAACCATCACTAAACGCACTGTTGTAAATCAAGGACTACCTACACACTCCCCCCTTCCCATAGGAAGCTCCAATGTCCTCATGGCTTCTTGAGGGAGGGGAGAGAAGATTGTATCAAGCAAAATGAGAAAAGGCAGAATATCATGGAAAGAATTCATCCTAGTAGCAATAGAAAACTGTGGACCCAGCCATCAATTTCACTCTTCAATGTTGTAGATGAAGGCAATCCATGATGTTCTTCAGATCTAACAACTTAAAATGCTGACAGCATGGAGTGGCAATCACTAGTCTTAGTCTGAAATCAGCTCAGCATCCCGATAGACTCAGAAAATCTATCGAGATTCTTAGTCATCCTGGTCATAATTGCCCCAAAGATCCTTTTTTCAAGAGGCAACTGGACTTTCTTGTTACTCTTTGAAGACATTTTGCTTCTCATCCAAGAAGCTTCTTCACTTCTGGCCCAACTATGAAAGATGATCAGCTCACTGCCCAGAACGAATCAAGAGGTAGAGTGCAGATTACTACGTTTTTACAAGGTTGAACAGAAAGAACCAACAACTACTAACCCCTCCTGTTCTTCATATAGAGTAAGGAAATCTAATGCCATTTATCTTCAGAGAACGCATTAAACTGTTCAATTCCTGCACTAAACTGTTTAGCTAAAAGCTCTTAAGAAACTGAATTGACTTGAATCGTATGCTGAACCAAGTGGCATCCAAAAGCATGCGATAAGAAAGTGTAATTAAACCAACACAACACTGAAAATATGTAGACAAGAATTAAATACATCATATCTACACTTAGTTCAGTCATAAAGCCAACAATTTATAATGATGTGCTGGAAAATTCTAATTAAGCACCCCAGATATTAGCCTGGTTCATTTCATGCAACAGTCATCTCCAAAATAAGCAATGAGCTTGAGAATATGCTCCAAATTCAAATAATCTCTTTATTCCTTGCTTGTATACATTCCATTCTCCATACCAAACTATAGTACAACATTATCTAAACTGATTTTAGCAGTGTAGCTCTTATTAATGCTCCCAGACAATTTCAAACTTTGGTGTCCACTCCTGAATTATAAACTCAATCATTGTCATTACTGGAGTATTTTCCTTGTCATGCTTAACTTGGAGACAGAATACACAGCTCACTCTTATTCCATAACTTTTGGACATTTCTATTTAATATTGTATAAACACCTTGCTGAACTCAGCTTGAGCATACCTGGCTTCCTTGAAAGGTAGGAAGCTTAAAAATACATGTTTAATTTCTTCTTTGAATTCTTTTTTTTTTTAAAGTAGTCTAAGTGGCATTTTATTCGGAAGCACTGAAAAGCAAGTGACGTTGGTGCTGAATTTTAGACACCTGTATGTGTAAACACTAGGATCTATAGTGAAAAGTCTTTACAAAAGATGGAATTAGTAAAAAAAAAATAAGAGGGCTGGATGGTCAAGAATTCCTGGTTCAAAGTTAGGAGGCAGGTCTGTCTGACAAGAGGCCATTAGAGAACAGCAAAAGGTTAGCTAGTCTGAATTTAAAAATAATAAAAAATAAATGAACAAAGCTTCTCAGCGGCTGCAAGAAAACCACATGGTTAGACTCGACTAGCAGAATTTTAGGTAGCCTTAAATTATAGACTAAGCATCCATTTTTACTCTGAAGGCTATGTTGGGTGCCAGATCCAGCCATACACAGGTTCACATATATTCATCTCCATGTAAAGTTTCCCCTTTCTAGTCATGCCCGTCTCTAAGAGGCGCAACTCATTTCCATTTCCTAGCTGAGGGAACCAGGGTTGTCCAAAGACACTTCTGTGGTCATGTGGCCAGCATGACTATTTGCCGAGGCATACAGAACGCTCTTACCTTCCCACCAAAGTGGTACCCATTGATCTACTCGCATTTGCATGCTTTCGAACTGCTAGGTGGGCAAGAGCTGGGGCAAGGATGGGAGCTCACCCTGTCGCGTGGCACTCGGGTCTCAAACCCAGGCTGTCTGCTTTCCAGCTGACAAGCACAATGTCTTTTAACCGCAGAACCATTGTGCCTCTCCATCTCCGTATAGATGTCTCCTACATATATTCTAGCATACTCACATCTCCCTCTTTCTCTCTCTCTTTCTCTCTCGTGTCCTGCTCTCTTTCACTAAGCTGTTGAAGACCAGTTCTCAGTACCATCCGCTGCAGAAATCCGTCATTTAATTTCCTCCAACCATCTGTTCAAAGTGACTATTTATCTGGTGGAGATCCACTGGCATGGTTTCACATCATAACTGACAGTAGAAGGCAATGATCTATCCCATGCTTGATCACTGCCAGCTAGAAAAAAGCGAGGAGGGCACTTGTAGGTGGAAAGTTTGCCAAGCAAAATGTTATCTCTCCTCCAGCCTCAATCTGTGATATGATATAATATGAGAGACTCTGCAACAGTTTGCCTATGTCATCAGAGCTATTATTACAAACAGCTGCTTATGCCAGGAAGGAAAAAAATAAAAAAAATCCAGGCCAGGAATTTTTCCAGTGCTGGAAGGCAAGGTAGGTTGATCTTGCCATTCACTGAATGAAATCTGCGACCGGATCTCATCAGTGGTGGGATTCAGCCAGTTCGCACCACTTCGGGAGAACCGGTTGTTAACTTTCTGAGCAGTTTGGCAAACTGATTGTTGGAAGAAATCATTAGGGCAGAGAACCGGTTGTTAAATTACTTGAATCCCACCACTGGATCTCATATATGTGTCATGTGGACACCATAAATGTACGTGCATCAGGGGTGGGTTCTACAATTTTTTACTACTGGTTCTGTGGGCGTGGTTTATTTTGTGGGCGTGGCTTGGGAGTAATGTGACTGGATGGACGTGGCCAACTTTTTTTTTTTTTTACTTTTAAAAGCATTATTTCTTCAACCTTAAGAGGTTGCAGAAAAAAAATGCTTTTAGAAGCCTCTGACGATCAGGCAAGTCAGCTGGGATCACCACAGGCTTTAAAGGGATTTTTTTTCTTACAACCTCTTCGGCTGAAGAGTTTGCAGAAAAAATGTTTTCAGAAGCCTCTGACGATCCCAGCTGAGCCGCGCGATCATCAGAGGATTTTTTTTTAACTTTTAAAAGCATTTTTTCAACCGAAGAGGTTGTAGAAAAAATGCTTTTAAAAGTTTTTTTTTAAAAAAAAAAAAAGCCTCTGATGTGGTAGGCGGGGTAAGCGAGGGGTGACCGGGCCAGGGACCGATTCGGGGGCGTGGCCAGCCAATGTTATTACTGGTTCTCCAAACTACTAAAAATTTTTTACTACCGGTTCAACCCACCACTATCGTGCGCACAAACTACTGTTTGAAACGGCAAACGTGCCTGGCCTGAAACATGGGCGGTGCTGACATCACATCGAAGGAAGAATATTCGTTGAGTACTTTCTCTCTCCGGCAAGATCGATGAAGAACTTCCTCAAGAAAGAGCCCAAGATTTTAGAAAAGTATAATAGGCTTTCGACATATAAAGCAGGAGTGGGAAACTATGGCCCTTTTTATGACCTGTGGACTTCAGACACCACCCCACCCCAAAATATTGGGAATTGAAGTCCGCAAGTTATAAAAGGGCCAAAGTTACCCACTTCTGTTCTAAAGTAATCTCCCTTGGAAGCTAATGAGAATCTCTCCTATTTTTTTTAAAAAAAAAATTCAAAAACACAAATGGATCAGAGCAGGGGTCTTCAACTCCCAGAGTTCCTCAGCCAGCAAAGCAAAACTGGCTGAGGAACTCTGGGAGTTGAGGTCCACAAGTCTTAAAGTTGCCAAGGTTGGAGACCCCTGGATCAGAGTAAATTTTTGACTAATGCAAACTTCTACATGAAACCTGGAAGACGATCCTGATGCAGAAAGGAAGTAGCAAATTATCACCCCACGCCTTCTGAATCTAATACTGGTAGTTCTCAACTTATGGCCAGAATTTCCATGATCTAAGCAAGCGGTTGTTAAGTGAGCTGTGTCTAATTTTGTGATCTTTTTTTGTTGTTGTTGCCACGGTTGTTAAGTGAATCGTTGCAGCCACTGAATCCTGCAGTCCTTATGCAAATCTGGCTTCCCCCCCACCCCTGCTCCCCCAATGACTTGGCTTGTTGGAAGCTTGCCAATGGTGATGATCGCATGACTCTGGGCTGTTGCATCTGTTCATAAGTACATGCCAGTTGCCAAGTGCCCAAATTTCATGTGACCAAGGCAGGGGTGGGCTGCTGGGAATTCACAGAGGTTCCTCTAGCTAAGAGTCTGTGCAGTTTGAAGAACCCCCAAATCCGACTCTTGGCTGGCCCCGCCCACCCTGCCCCGCCACTCCCCGGAGTCCCCACGTGGCCTGTTTTGGATGCAGGTAAGTGTAGGATGCGCATGGAGGCTCAGGGAGGGCAAAGAAAGGGCCTACCGGAAGTTCAGGAAGGCCCATTTCTGGCCTCCAGAGGGCCTCCGGAGCCTGGGGAGGCCATTTTTGCCCTCCTGGAAGCTCATGGAAAGCCTCCAAAGCCCGGGGAGGGCAAAAACACCTCACCACCACCACCACTGTGGTGCAGGAGGCCAACTAGGCCACGCCCACCATGGCCACTCCCACCCGGCAACTATTTCACTGGCAGGAACCTACTGCAGAAGGTAAAAAGACCTTTACAAGCAAAAATGTCCTCCCCACCGTCGGGTCTCCTCCACCTTATCTCCATCCTTGCCATATTGCATTATACAACTCAATAGGTTAGTTACTTACAGTCGTCTCCTTTCCGTCCTGCAACCAAGATAGCAACGCATCCAGAAGATTGAGATCTACAATCCCATTTGCTTTCTACAAAGAAATAAATGACAAAACACATTAACCAGATTAACCGCTAAAATAAATGAAAAGGGCACTTGCACTGTTCCCATAGTATAACTCATCGAAGCTGAAAACTCACAAGCTTTTCATGCTGGTGGGCCCCTTCTTCAAAGTTGCACCAAAAAGAGGTGTGTTTTTTGGTGTGTGTTTTTTAAATAATTTTTTAAAAAGAATCCTAAAGCAAACAAGTGAGCGAGAAAAATACTTCATTCTCTGTTTCATTTAGACAACATTCCTAAAAAGAATGCTCCAGATGTTAGGGCTGTGGATACAGCACAACACACGATTGGTGCGATGGCCTAGAGCTGTTGCCTCACAATAAGGAGACTGTGAGTTGGATCCTAGGCAGAGGCAGATATTTCTCTCTCTGGACACGTTGAGAATATATCTGCTGAATATAACTCCGCATTGGCGACAGGAAGGGCATCTGGCCAATAAACACTCAGCTCCATTCAGTTGCCCAGACTCCACCCCGCAAGGGATTCTGGGAGCATTAAAAGAAAATGATACAGCACAACACACATCTCTTCATAAGCAAAAGGAGAATGTGGATCTGTTTGTCGTGGACTGTGCTGGGACATACAGAAAATTAAGAGCACATTACAGGTGGTCCTCAATATACGACCAGCGAGATATTTGTTAAGTGAATTCTGCCCTATTTTACATTCTTCCTTGCCTCAGGTTGTTAAGTGAATGACTGCAGTCGATAAGTTAGTAACACGGTTGGTAAGTGAATCTGGTTTCCCCATTGAAGGTCGCCAAAAGGGATCCCTTGATCCTGGGACATTGCAACTGTCATAAATATGAGTCAGTTGCCAAGCGTCTGAATTTTGATCAGGTGACCATGAGGGTGCTTGCAATGGTTGTAAGTGTGAAAAATGATCATAAGTCACTTTTTTCAGTGTCTTCAAACCGTCACTAAATAAACTGTCGCAATTCGAGGACTCTCTGTAGCGTGCGGAGCCATTTCTGTGGGCATGTGAACCGTCACCTTAGGTCAGCTCCACCGCGCATGTGCGCACACCTCCCACTGGCCAGCGGATTTTCGGGTCTCTGCTGCGCACGCGGGAGACATGCGTGCATGCCTATGTTGCCCCTCCCCTCCCAGGAGTCTCCATGCAGCCCGTTTTGGATGCCAGGTTACATACAGGGCTGGCGCGGAGGCTCTGGGAGGGGGAAGAATGGGCCTCCCGGAAGTCTGAAAACGGACTATTTCCGGCCTCTGGAGACTTCAGGGAGGCCTGCTAGCCCAAAACAGGGCATTGGGGGGGGGGTCACATGCGCCTGCGCGGGGGGGCAGGGCAGTGCAGGGGGCTTGCATGCGCATGCATAGGGGGCAGGGCATGTGGGGGGCATTGCATTATGGGTGTGGGCACACGCATGCACATGCTATTATGTGCGCATGCGCTCTTGGCACCCAAGGAAAAAGAGGTTAGCCATCACTGGTATAGGATAAGCTCCTTAGAGAAGAATCACAAACGATGTCATTTCTCAGAAAGTTTCAAACTGAGTAAAGCGGGATGCTGTGTTCTTTGGCCACCTTGTTTGCCACCTTCCAAAGCAGAGCATCAAAAACGGGACGCGATGACGTCCGGGCAGGTGGGTGGAGCCTCCCGCAGCCGGCGCTATCGATTTGCCCGAACCAGATAGAACCGGATGAATAGTGGTGCGCATGCTGGAGCGCTGGAAACCCGAAGAGCAGCTGTCCAGTGCGCTGGTCTTTGGGTTTCCGGTGCCCTGGCGTGTGCGAAGACCAGCTGGAAACCCGAAGAGCAGCTGGCGACGGTGCATGTGTCCACAGAGAGGGCTCTGATTGCCACGCGTGCCATAGGTTTGCCATCATGGCCCTATATCATTTCAGACAAATGATTGTCCATTCACTTCTTAAAAACTTCCAGTGTTGGAGCACCCACAACTTCTGGAAGCAAGTCGTTCTACTGATGAACTGTTCTCATTGTCAGGAAATTTCTCCTTAGTTCTAGGTTGCTTCTCTCCTTGATTAGTTTCCATCCATTGTCTTGCCTTCTGGAGTTTTGGAGCATGGTTCGACCCCCTCTTCTTTGTGGCAGCTGCTTAAATATTGTTGTGGCCCACCAGCGGCCTGCGTGGATCGTGGCTAATCCCAACGACGAGGAGGCTGGTGTGGGATAACGTTAGCAGCCTGCGCAGCTGGCGCTCGCATCGGACAGCGAGGAGGCTGAAGAGGATACGGTGCCAGAGGCAGAGACTCAGCCTGGGCCTTCAGAACCTCCAGAGGCTCCTTCAAGTGGAGAGAGCGAAGTGGAGGAGCCTCTCCTCAATGCTCGAGCACGCAGGGCTGCCAAAAGGCAGGAGTGGCTACTCAGGAGGAGGAGGTCTCCTCGAGAGTAAGGTTTGAGGATAATTGGCCACTCCCTTAGCCTATTTAAGTCACACGCAGTTAGTAATTTCTTGCTGGAAACAACGTGTGATTATTACAGAGCATTTTTGAAGAGTGAGTGTCTTATCGTATCTTGTTTTCTGGGCTGGTTGCCAATCTTTGCCGGACTTTGTTTATTCTTGGTACGTTATAATTTTGATAAGGTCCGTTGGTGTGTGTCACAATCCTTGGGAATCCGGAGCTGGGACAGAACAGATATTGGGAGACAGCTATCCTGTCTCCTCTAGTCCTTCTTTTCACTAGACTAGACATTCCCAACTGCTGCCAACGGTTCTTCATATCTTTTAGCCTCCAGTCCCCTAATCATAGGCAACCTGACAACTGGACCCATAACATATCCATCGTGTTGAATCATGTGGGGTGGGCCGTTGAAATCAAGACTTAAATTCAGATAACCTAGGGAGAAATACTGTTCCATTTCAATAACCACTCTCTGCTTACCAGTTATGCAGCACAGCAATGAAGAGGTGCTAGAGGGCTCCCAGGTTCTCTTTCCAATTGGACCAGTGAGATGCTTTGGATGGTAGCATTATTCTCTCTATATCTCAGGACTGCCATCTCTAAAACAGAAACAATACAATGCACTTCAGAGCGAGGCTGAAATTAACCTCCATGTTCATTCAAATTAGGCTGTTCCCACACCCCACACCCCAAGATTCAGATGGCAACAGGTAATCCTCGACTTATAACCACAACTGGGACTCAAGACTTCCATCACTAAGCCATGTGGTTGTTAAATGAGCCAGGCTCAATTTTACAACTTTTGCAATGTTCATTAAGCAAATTGCACCGTTGTTAAGAGGATCCAACTTCCCCATTTCCCCACGGACTTTGCTTGTCAGAAACATACGAGGAATTGGTGAGTACATGACCCCAGGATGCTGCGTGAGTGCTGCGGTGGTCGTAAATGTGAAGACAGGTCATAAATCCCTTTTTTTAGCACTGCCATAACTTCAATTTGGTCATTAAAAGAATGGTCGCAAATTGAGAACTACCTGCATTCTAATCAGTGAAGATTTTGGTAATTCTTCTCAAGGAATTGCGCTGCTCACCAGGACGTCTACATGTCTCCTTTGAGATGTATGACAAGCTCCTGCCCCATCGTATTTAATTTCATTTGTTTTCAATTAAAAGGAATGTGGACTCTGCACTTAGACTGATTCTGATGTGCTCTTTAGGAACAGTGAGGCTTTAAAACACAGAGGGAAATTGGGATTTACTAAAAGGCCTTTGATGATTTGGAGTAGATAACAGCTCCTGTCTCCCAACTATCAGACAACTGGAAAAAAAAACCATTACATATGATTTTGTGGTTATGTGTTGCATAGTTTGTTTTGATTCTCTTGCACGGCTTGGTGATATTTTGACAGGCAGTATTTTTAAAAATGACTAAATGAAGACAACAAATACTAGCAAATATATAAATTACGCTTCCCTTGCTTGCACAGCTGAAATTTAAAACCACAAGTTCTATGCCTTTAGGTCCCTGGTTTGTTTCCTTAACAAAAGCGGAGAGCTTCAGTTCAATTATTGATTTAAAAACTTCTTAGGCTCGCCATGGGTGCAGAGTCGCTTGTTCTTACAGGTTAAATAGATGCATTTTGCGTCTGGCTGGAATTCACCAAAGAAACAACATATTGATCACTCGGAAGGTGCCTATGTCTGATCAGATGAATTCCACACTATAGCTAAGGGACAAGCCATAACCTCTGTAAGATAAAAGACAAAGCTATTTATCTCCAGCCGTAGCGTTCAACCCTTGCCTTGAATCTTTTCATGCTCTGCATAAATATCATGCCTTTCCTTTTAGCCTTTTCTCAGCCATCTTTCTCTGCTAACCTTGCTTTGACCACTGTGGGGCTCTGGACAGCTTCTTGTCTCTCATTTTCTCTTTCTCTAATGAGCCAGGATGCCATTTCACCTATCATCTGTTAACGGAAAGAAAGTTAAGCAGCAGAAAACAAAAACAAAAACAAAAACAAAAAGAACTTTACGGCTCCCCTAC